>CAJQZJ010033173.1:166875-258737 GCA_907164525.1 Lophiomys imhausi
GTGTGTGTGTGTGTGTGTGTGTGTGTGTGTGTGTGTGTGTGTGTGTGTGTGTCAGGATGACTACTAATTGGAAGGTAAGGACTTCCTTTTCATATTTTATCTTTTAAGTGGCAAATCTAGGATTTGAACTTAGATCTCTATCTTAACATTGATTCTACCACAGCTACTATATTAGGTCTGCTTCAAGACACAATTCAGCAAAAGTTAGGTTGCTTCAGTATATGATCAAGTAAAGTATCTAATAACTCAGAGTATGTCATCACTCAAAATGGCCAATCAGCATAGAAGGCAAGCAAAGTGATATAAAATTGATAATCTGAAAGATGAATTGAGAAAATGTAGCACCATATCAAGACAGGAGAGAATGATCTTCCAGGAGCATCTTTCATATCATCAAGGTGGCCACACTTCACAGCATTAAACTCAAAAATCAGGAAAGTCACACAGTACATGTGATTGTAAGCTGTCCAGGATCATCAACTAAGCCTCCACAAGGAACCAAGTATGTTTTTAATAGAATTTTTCTTAATCCTTTAGAATTTCATACAATATCTTTTGATCATGCCCATCTTCCATTTTTCCCCCTAACTCCTCACACATCCAACTTCATGTCCCCCTCCCTCTTTTTAAAGAACCCCCCAAGTCCTGTATGCTACCTATATACTCATGGGTGTGAGCCCATTCACAAGAGCATGGTTGCCCTACCACAGGCCATACCCTTGCAGAACTGACTCTCCCCCAGAAGCCATCAACTGTCTCTCTGGCTCTCCAGGCAGTTGTGTGGACTTGTGTGAGTCCCTCCCTGCTCATTGTTGGAATTTTGACTGGCTTGATCATGTGCAGTTTTTGTTCAGGGCAACCACTGCTGCTGTGAGTTCATGGGTGTAACAGTCCTTTCATGTCCAAAAGACACAGTTTTGCTCCAGTCCTCCCTAACCTCTGGCTCTTAGGATCTTTCTGCCCTTATCTTTTGCAAAGTCTGTTGAGACTTTGGGGGTATATGATAAAGTTTTCTCATTTGCACTCTGCTGATATTCTCTGATAATCTTGTGAGTTTCTTCATTAACTACTAGCTAGATCCAAGCACATTTATCAATTATTCAGAATCAAATCATCTAACAAGGCCAAATTAGCTTGTATGATTTATGTTGGTCAAGAAGCATAGCTGCATGGTTGCATGTGATTTTTCTGGTGATAGAGCATGGTTCAGCCTCAGGGAGAATAAAACAAAGTTGTAAGCATGGGAGTGTAGTCTCTGGAATTGTCTCACCCATTTCAAAAATTACAAGTCAGTTTGTTTTAAAACCTGCTAGTCCTGTTGTGGAAGTATGAGATTGCTCAAAATACTGCCATCAGCTTTTTTATATTATTTCCACCATCTCTCAGTTCTGTGTTTATGTGTTACCTTAATTCATACTTTCAGCTTGCATCTGAAGCACCGGTTTTTACCCTTATTTTGTGTCTTGATCTTGTCCTCTGTCAGGTTCCTCTTACTTGATTTGTTTGCCCACTTTACTCTTATTATTTACTATTACCACCGGTGTACACATTTCTTGAACTGGGATACAAAAGTGAAATAAATAATCCTGTGCACAATATATAAAATATTGTCAAAGATAAGTAAGATGAAAAAGTATGAAATGAAGTCATAGTGCATGCCTTTAATCCCAGCTCTCTGAAGGCAGAGACAGGCAGATTTCTGAGTTCAAGGCCAACTTGTTCTACCAAGTGAGTTCCAGACAACCAGGGATACAGAGAGAAACCCTGCCTCAAAAAACATGAATGAATGAATGAATGAATGAATGGTGTTAAATTAAATAAATTAGCATACATTAGAGAGGCAAGGCATATAAGCATATTTGTTAAGACATCTTACAAATAAAAAGACACATGGAACTTTCAAGAACAGATAGAGGAAGATAGAGGATATGAAAACCTCAATGCAAGATAATTAATAAAATTAACTTTTTACCTTAATTTTTCATTAATTTATTTATTTATTCACTTTACAGCCTGATTGCAGGCCCCCTCCCTCTTCTCTTTCCAGTTCCACCCTTACATCCCCTCCCTCCATTCCTTCCTCTCCTCTGAGGAGAAGGGGAAGCCCTCCTTGGGTATCAACCCACCGTGGTACATCATTACTTTAATTTTTTTAATGCATTTTATTTAATGCATATGTGTGTGTGCCCACAAGCAGTGGCCAAAGGACAGCTATGAAGATTTTAATTTTCTAATTCCACTTCAACCTGAGTTTCATAGTTGGAACTCAGGTTGCCATGCTTGGTAGGAAGTGTCCTTACTCACTTGAGCCAGCTCACTGTCCCTTTTTGTTAATTTTTAAAATTAGCAGACAAAGTAATGGGTTCCATTATGGCACTTCATACATCTATGCCACTATACTTTATTCCTATTCATCCCCTCTTTCTCACTGCTACTATCCTCCATTTCTCCCTGATATCCTCTTGTTGTCTGCCCCCTTCACTACCTTCTGCTTTTATGTCACATTTACTACATTACTCACTCTCCCTCACTGCCCTTTATAATTTCTTCCTCCACCATGGTCCCCTTTTTACTTTCATATTACTTTTTACACATATAGTCCATATATACATATATAAATTAAAATCTGAAGTCCATGTATAAGAGTGAAAATGTGGTATTTGTCTTTCTGAATCAGGATTATTTCACTTAACATAATGATCCACAGTTCATCCATATTCCTACAGATACCATGATTTCATTTTTCTTTCTAAATATTTTTATTTATAAACACATTTATTAATATTTAAACAAACATCTATAAAATACCTAAACCTTATAACCTAAAACCTATAATCTATCTAAAAATACCTTAATACCTAAAAACACTTAACACTATTTTAACTTTCTTAAAAGGATATTAATATTCTTAGCGTAGGTCCATGCAGGATTGCTTGGTTTATGGCAGTCCCAGAAGGCAGTCCCTTTCAAAGATTAGTGTTCGTTGACCCTTACTTTGCCAATTCGTAAGGCCAGTCTATTTCCACCACCAAATGGTGGCAGGTTTATAAAATCAGTTTGTTCCAACCACCAACTAAGGGCAGCTTTTTCAATCAGCTAAGACTTGCTTCCATGGTCTCTTTGGCCTGGGGAAGTCTCAAAACCGAAAACCTCTCCAAGTGGCTTCTGAACTCCGCTTGCCTCGCTCACATTTCAAGCGCTTTGGGACCCCAAGACAGACAGACACCTTCAAGGAATTCTCAGCAGTTTTTATGCCAGGTCTTTGCCTTGGAATATAACAATCTAAATTCTGTTCATGGTGAACCTTCAGCATGACTTATCAGTTGGTGAGGGCAGGAGGAAGAGAGAGACCGTGTGGAATTCTCCAGCTTATATAGTGCATTATCTCGCAATACTTGGCAGTCTCGAGGGTCCCTGAGATTTCTCGCGATGTCCAACAGTCCTGTTGCTTCTCACGATAACTGACGTCATCTGGTGGCTTGCATGGTTTTTTAGCCATGCCCCTTCAACAGGGCATATTGTCTGGCCACAACCTGGCATTGTCCATCCCAGCAAGCAAAAGGATGCCAAGCTTTTCCCCATGTGCCACCAGATGCCAACCCAAACTGCCCACCAATGTCACCAGAGATCCAACTTCCACCACACAGTTAAGTCACGTTTTGCCAAATCTGACCACCAGATTTCAATTCCTGGCACCCACATGGTGGTTGGACAGAGCTGACTCCAGCAAGTTGTCTACACACACATGTACACACACAAATACACAATGCATACTTTGCTGTGCTCTTCTTCAGCATGACTTACCTGTCAGTGAAGACAGAAGGAAATGAGAGACTGTGGAATTCTCCGGCTTATATATAACATTATCTTGTGATACGTGGCAGTCTCAAGGGTCCACGAGATTTCTCAAGATGTCCAACAGTCTTATTGCTTCTCAAGATAACTGACATAATCTGCATGGCTTGTGCAGTTTCTTAGCCATACCCCTTCAACAGGGCATATTGTCCAGCCACATCGTGGCCTTGTCCATCCCAGCAGGCAAAGGAATGCCAAGCTTTTCCCCATTAGCCACCAGATGCCAACCCAAACTGTCCACCAATTTCACCAGAGGCCCAACTTCCACCACAGACAGCCATACAGATAAGCATACATTCCCACCAATATTATAGAAGGCTTCCTCCTTCCCTATGTCCTCACCAATATCTGCTGTTTTTACTTGATTTTAAAACCATTTTTAAAATATTTATTATCAAGTAATATCAAGTTATTTTCCTTTTAAATTTATTTTGTGTGTATGAGTGTGTTCTGCCTGCATGTATGCTGTATACCATGTGTGTGCATGGTACCTGTAGAGGTTAGAAGAGAGTGTCAGATACCTGCAATCTGAGTTACAGATGGTTGTGAGCTACCATGTGGATGCTGGGAAATAAACCTCTGTCCTCTCCAAGAGCAACAAAGACCCTTAACCACTGAACCATTATCTCTCTAGCCCTGATGATAGGAATTCTGACTAAGACAAAATGGAATCTCAAAGTAATTTTATTTTTCATTGCCTTGCTGACTAAAGATGCTGAGCATTTTTTCAAATATTTACTGGTCACTTGCTTTTTTTTTTGGAGAATTGTCTGGTTCATTAACCCATTTGTTGATTTGATAATTTGTTTAGTATTTAATTTTTGGAGTTCTTTATAGATTCTAGGTATTAGTCCTCTGTCCTATATGTGGTTCTTTCTTGTTTTTTTGTTTTGTTTTGTTTTTTAATTTCACTTTAAATCAGTTGGGATTGGAAGATACTAATTCTACTTTTGCTTACTTATTATAAAGTTACTGACCATGTTGATGTCAACATACATGACTTAATTTCTGATGGTTTGCGAGCATATTTAAAGCAAAGAGCATTCCTTGGTGAATTTTATGTCTAACTCTTCTCCCTCTCCTCTACCCCCAGTACTAGGACTCCACACATGGTAGACAAGCTCTATGCCACAAAGCCTCATTCTTCAGCCTTGCTGTCTTCCTCCCTTGCTTTAAAAAAAAAAAAAAAAAAAACAGGGTCTTTCTGAGTTGCCAGTTAGCCATTGAACTCTTTCTGTGGCAAAAGTACACCTTGAATTTTTGGCCCAGCCTCCTGGGTAACCATAATTAGAAAGCTGAACTGACTGGCTGACTGATTAGCAATTCAAAATTACTTCCTCCTATCCAGAACAATTCTTTTCAACCCTCTTTATAATTAGCAAAAGTTTGCTGTGACCCTTTTTAGAATTTGCTTCCAGTTTTGTCTAGTACATGATAAAATTTGACTTTAAAATAGCTCATTATATCTAGCAGCAAAGTCTGTCCTGTAAGTGTACTTCTTCTCCCTCTCAGACATGTTTTTTGTAAGTAAAGCCTTAATCTTAGTCACATTTCCTCAGTCCTAATATATTCCTTAAACTGGTTCTTGATTCTTTTCCTGACACATTCACATACTCATGCTCTTCTAAAAAGAAGTCCCACTCTTGAGTTGCAGGATTCTGGGTAGGTCTGTTTCTTTGCTGTAAAATGCTGATGGTAGTAACTCCTTGAGTGAAGTTATTATGAAATTTAACTAAGTTATCTATAAAGTATCTGCCACAGAATAGCTAGTCAGAAAAATGCTAATAAATAATTCTTGTCATAATTAAGATCATAATCATCCTCTTTGCCTAACAGCCTGGCATGGTAAAAATCACTTGGCATTATCAAAATTTTAATTTACATAGATGATTTGTTGATTGTTTCAATCTATAAGTTTCTAGGTTTAAATATTTTAACCTTGAAATTTAGGTTGTAGACTCTTGTGATACAGAGGCTGCAAATTAGAAAATATAAATTCTACTCATAGATTGTACAGATTTATCATAATGTGATTGATCATACTGTTATCTACATTGTGACTTAATTCTCATTGCTTGTTGGCTTATTTAAAGCAAGGAATGAGTCTTACTAAAGTTTATTTCTAACTCTTCAGCATAGGTTAGCAAGTTAATTTAATACACAGCCTTCATTTCTCATCTGTAAAAATAATAAACTTGGACTATCTCTAAACTTTCTTCTAGCCCTCAAATATTTTGAAAATAGTGGCTAATGAAAAATGAGACCCACCTTTAGAGAAAAAGGAGTTGGCAATAGAAAACTCCCTATGTAGTTTTGACTCCTTTTTAGTTCATGAGCAATGTCTAGGTCTTGGTATGTACAGGTATCAGCTTTTAAAAACACTCTGGTTAATATGTTCCAAGTGTTTATAATCCTTTACCACTAATGTTACTAATATTTGTAACCATTTCAAACAGTGTCATTACTAACCATGAATAGCAAGAGGAAGCAAACCATTTTGATTTTACTCTGGCATTCATAAACACACTGCCCACTGAAACTGCAACTTAATTATCAATTGTATTTATTAATAAGTATAAACTATAATAGGCCAGTGGAGCAGCTAGCGGCCTGACAGGAGATTGGCACTCCGGACTGCCTTAGAGGGCTGTAGGCCTGGTGGGGCGGCCTGGTGTGACAGTTGCCAGATATTTATTAATAACTTTAAACTGTTATATTAAGCCAGTGGAACAGCTGCCAGCAGCCTGGCAGGATAGGCACCAGGACCTGCTGTTAGGTCTGTGGCTAGAAGCCTGTAGGCCTTTCAACCTGAAATCCCAGCAGCCTTTCTTCCAATAATTAATTACACCAAGACCTTTCACTGTTTCAATGCTTAGCCCTTAGCTTGGCAGACTCTCAACTAGCTCACTTAAATTAATCCCAGACCACCTAATCCCAAACAGCCACAAGGCCTTTTGTACTTCCAGAGCTCTCAAACACGTCTGTTTGCTTCCATGTCTCCTGGCGGAAAGAGAGATTCCTCTGTGTAAAACCCAGGGTTCCTGTTTCTGTCTCAGGAAGTCCCACCTTCCTATACTGTTATGCCCAACTAATTGGTCATCAGCAACTTTTATTAACCAATCAGAGAATGCCTCAGAAAGGGCAGTAACCAGAACATAGCATTGAAATCAGCCTTTCAGAACCAATGTATTAGACCTTCCTCCAACAGCCCACTGATAAGAAAATATCCATTAATACTTGTAGCAAATTTGCATTACTGCAAAAGTAGAAAACTTTGAGTATTACTGCTTTATAGTGTTTGTCTTTTAGAGGTACTTTATAGGTTTCCTTTCTTGGACATGAATTCCTAATATCTATCCTTAAGTACCTAATATGTTTGAATACTTATACTTGATCTTGAATTTAAATATAATTAATTATTTTGATACTTTTATGGTAAAATTATTAACCTATTGAATTTATATATTGCATGTTTTCATTGAATTGTATTGACTTCATTGAATTCATATATATTTACATATCATAACAATGTTTAAGGCATCAATTAGTAAATGACTATTTTAACAAAAGAACTGCAATTTAATGCCAGTTTCTTAAATCTCACACATACACCTTTTAGTTGTGTGTTTGGTATTTTTATGATTTTTAAAATTATAAAGTACACCAGAAATTAAATGTAATGTGGGAAGAAAATAGCAAAAAATACAAACAAAATACTCACATACTATATATAGAGAGGAATATGTAATTGAAAAAATTAGCATTCTGCTTCACAGAGTAAATTATTACCATTTTATGCATATTTTAAAAACATAGTATGTGTATGAGTGTGCACAAATGTACTTGCATGGACAAGGTAGAAGTTTGATTTTGGTTTTATCACTTGTTTTTAAGACAGTCTCCCTATTAGTTCAGACCAGATTGCCCTTGTTAAGGCCATACACAATTCTCCTGCCTCAGCTACAATGTTATAATTACAGGCAAGAACCTGTATCCAAGTTTTCTTTCATTGTGTTGGATTGGTTTAGTTTTTGGCTTTTTGAATATCTACATTCTTGTTGACCACCTGGTACACAGTAAGTATTCAGTAAATGTTTGACTGAATTAACCAATTTGTTTCAGTCAGCAACTAATCAATGGGTTTAGGTTTTGATTTTGGTAAATTTAGTTCTCAGAGTACAATAAAAGTTTTCCAAGATAACCTTTTCAGTGATCTGAAACTAATTTCATAACCATAGTACATGTTCATTACATGTACATATAAATAAAGCTACTTTTATATGTTATTTATAGAATCACTCTGCCTATCTTGCATTCAACCTGTGTTTTAAAAAATTTTAGTTCTCAGCCTTGGTAAAGATAAGAGCAAGTTTTTCTAGTTTTCTGATTATGATGCCTCATCATTAGTTGCTCAGCTATATAATGAATTATTAAGAAATTACACAGCAGGCATGTTGGTCTATGGAAAAAATCCTTTGTGATTACAGTATTACTTGTTAACATGTAACACTGTGGTGTTTGTGCTATTTTGTTTTTGAATAGATTCCATAGTCATGTGAAACTGCACCTTGATCTTCAATTGTATTTATTAATAAGTATAAACTATAAGATTAGCAGAGCAGGTAGCAGCCTGGCAGGTGATTGGCAGGCCTGACTTGCCTTAGAAGCCTATAGGCCTGCTGGGGCGGCTTGGAAGGGCAGCTGCCAGATATTTATTAATAAATATAAACTTACATTAGACCAGAATTGCCAGTGGCCTAGAGGGACAGCCGCCAGGGCTTGGCGGGAGGCCAATGGGCCTGGAATGCTTTGACTGGTGGCCCTTTCCACAATGATTAAACACACCAAGACCTTTTAGTGTTTCAATGCTTAGCCCTTAGCTGGGCAGACTCTCAACTAGGTAATCTAAATTCGCACGGACCACCTATCCAAGATAGCAATGTGGCCTGCTGTACCTTGCGGAGCTCTCAGACAAGTCTGTCTGCTTCAGTGTCTCCTGGAGGAAAGAGAGATTCCTCTGTGTAAAGCTCAGGGTTCCTGTTTCCATCTCAGGAAGTCCCACCTTCTCATAGTCTTTATGCCCAGCTAATTGGCCATCAGCAACTTATATTAACCAATCAGAGAATCCCTCAGAAGGGGTGATAACCAGACCACAGCATTGAAATCAGCCTTTCAGAACCAATGTATTAGACCTTCCTCCAACAGTCATGTTTTGAAGTCCTGGGTTCAAATGATTCCCCTACTTCAGCCTCCCAAGTAGCTAGAATAGCAAGTATATGTCATATGTCCATCTGATTGTCTTCTTTTTTACTAAAAAAAAAAAAAAAAAAGGTTAATTTTTTTTCAAAATTTGCCTCATGTATTAATTAGAACATTTGGAATATGAAAGACATTTGCTTGTCCTAAAAAAAAAGTCTGTCTGATTAATGGTCCTGAACATGTTTCTATGTTGCACTATGATAAAGCCATGTTAGTCATAAGAATTCATGTAGAAATTGCTTAAAGGTTTCTTTTAAAAATTGGTGGCTAATCCCAGTCCTTGGGAGGGAGAGGCAAGCAGGATCTCTGAGTTCCAAGCCAGCCTAGTCTGTAGAGCAAGTTCCAAGATATCCAGGGCTACACAGAGAAACTCTGCCTTGAAAAAACAAAAAATAAAAAAGGGGGTGGAGGGAAAGCCAAAGCATCATAACCTTGTACCTAAAATATAGCCTCTTATTAGTCTTCAAATTCAAAATATATTTACTTACAAAATATGTTACAGTTCAGTCCAGTCGAAATTAGCTTTCTTCTGTAAATATTTTATGGCAAGATGAAATAAATTTTAATGAGTTGGAATTTTTTAATTAATGTACACAGCTGTTTTGCCTGCATGTATGTCTGGCCATCACATTTGTACCTGGTACGCCACAGAGGCAGAGGCATCATATTCCCCAGAACTGGAGTTATAGGCAGTTGTAAACCACCGTGTGGACATTGAACCTAGGTCCTCTGCAGAAGCAAGAAGTGCTCTTAACCATTGAGCTTCAGCCTCTAATATCTTTCTTTTATGACATAATCATTACTTTTAAAGACATCACGGGATTTTTTTTCCTATTATAAAATGTAACATAAAATCATTGGCTTGGAACTTAAAAAAAATAGGGACTGGATTTGTAACTTGTACATAGGAACAGTTGTCTAGCAAGCATCTGTGAGGCCCTGGATTTGATCCCAGCACTGTTTACCACCATGACCACCAACACCAAAAAAAGTAAAAAAATTAGAGAACTTTTTTTTTATTTTTGTAGATAAGTTCTAAGTAGCTTTAGCTGTCTTAGAATTCACTTTGTAGATCAAGCTGCCTAAAACTCACAGAGATCTGACTATCTCTGCCTCTTAATGCTAGGGTTAAAAGTGTAAGCCAACAATTCCCAGCAAGAAAATATTTTTCAGTGACTATAATGATACCAAGTTAAAAATTAAATTGTATTTGCCTTCCCCAAAGTTCTTCCCTGTTATACAGGTAAGTTCAAAAGTTAAAAGAAGAATACTACCAGTATAATGGAAGAATAATAAATGCACCAAAAAGGTTCTAATCTAGGCATTAATGTATATATAAAAATATTAGGAAGAAAAGGAAGACTTAGTAAACTATTAAAAGGTGCGTACTTCAATAGTACCTTATAGTCTATTTATGTTTGCTACTTTTTTAAACTCCTTTAATAAATTTAACAAAAAACTAAAATAAAAAAAATTAAAGGTAAATATTTAAAGTATGTTTTCCTGAAGCTAGATTGATGGGGCCCATGCCTATAATTCCAGCATGCTTGAGGCTGAGACTGGAGGAAGACTTGAGAGTTTAAGGCTAGTCTGGGCTACATATGGAGACCCTGTCTCAAATCCAAGAGAAGTTATGGAAAATCAACAGTCAACATAATTCTACCATTCCTTTACAACCAGGTATGAAACCGAGAATTCTAGTATCATAGTACCAGAATTTGGGCTGGTAAAAGACCTTGTATTCACGGTTTTTTTTAGGTTTTTCTTTTTTTTTTTTTTTTTTTTTTGGTTTTTCGAGACAGGGTTTCTCTGTGTAACAGCTCTGGCTGTCCTGGTCTCACTTTTGTAGACCAAGCTGGCCTCCAACTCACAGAGATCCGCCTGCCTCTGCCTCCCAAGTGCTGGGATTAAAGGCGTGAGCCACCACCGCCCAGCGTATTCACGTTTTTTATTCACAGGTCAGAGACATCAAAATAGCTAATGAGATATATTAGTTACTTTTCCTATTGTTGTGATAAAATACCCTGACAAAAAAAAGCAACTTAAGAAAGGAAGTTTTGGAGGCCGGGTATGGGGTCTCACACCTTTAATCCCAGCACTCAGGAGGCAGAGGCAAGTGGATCTTTGTGACTTCGAGGCCAGCCTGGTCTACAGATGGAGTCCAGGACAGCCAGGGCTGATACCCAGAAGGGTTTATTTATTTTGGCTTACAGTTCTAGGGTATGGCTCATCATAGCAGCAGGAACTTGAGGCAGCTGGTCACATAGGAAGCATATGGAGGAGAATGGCCATGTAGCCCACTTTCTCCTTTTTATGCAATCTAATATCCTAACCCAGAGAAAGATGCCATCCAGTGGATGGATCTTCCAACTTCAGTTAATCTAATCATGATAATCTTTGCACAGACATTTACAGAGGCTGGTCTCCCAAGTGGTTCTAGATCCCATCCAGTTGATATATAGTATTTATTAGAGGTCAGTGTTTTAAAATGGGATTTCTACCTTTTGAATTAAGACTTAGTAAGATTTATAAATCTTAAGAGCACAGTTTGATGGATGAGGTTTTTTTTCTTTCTTTAATTGAAAATATTTTTTCATGCAATATAAAATATACAAGTCAAAGACTAGTCAGACAAAATATACCATTGAGTTCGATTTGTATTGTTCAACTACTCCTGGGTGTGGGACCTGCCCTAAAGTACAGGTAATATACCCAGTGAGACTCCATTGAAAGACACTAATTTTTCTTTTGCCAGTGGATATCAATTGTAGATAGCTTCTTGGTTAGGGTGGAACCTTGTGTACACATCCCCCTCTCAGTGCTTGGACCCTGTCAGGCTTGACCCTTGGGCATGCAGTCCTCCTCTGTGAGTCAAATGTCCATCAGTCTTGTTGGGTCTGGAAGACAGTTTCCTTGGAGTCATCCATCAGCTCTGGCTCTTATTCCATAAATCAGTCTTAACATGTCCTCTTCTATTTAGATCCCTGAGCCTTAAGAGGAGGGGTTTGATAAAGGCATCCATTTAAGACTGAGTGCTCCAGAGTCTCTCACTGCACATTTTCCGGTTGTGGGTCTCTGTGTTAGTACCAGTCTATTGCAAGAAAAAGCTTCTGTGGTGACAGCTGAGTGAGATACTGATCTATAGGTAGGCATAGCAGAATGTCATTAGGAAGTCATTTTGTCCTTTGCTGTGTTCTTCAAACATACTAATAATACAGTAGGTTTTGCTCCAGGCTCATGACCCATCTAGTCTCAGGTTCTTGGCTACTTCAGCATTCTCAAGCATGGGTTCCATCTTTTAGAGTGGGCCTTAAATCCAATTGGATAATGGTTTGTTATTCTCAAAACATTTGTGCCAGTATTGTACCAGTGTAGCTTGCAAACAGTTCACTATTCTAAGTTACAATGCTTGTAGCTAGGTGATATTGATGATTACTTTTCCCCTATGGTACTATGTAGAGTACCTTCCAGTACATGTTAGTCAGTAGGAATGAAGCTTCTAGTTAGGCACTGTATTGACTTCTGTGAGTTCAATGAAATGTCTTAAGTGTTGTCTTCAGCAATAGGCCCTTACCATTCAGGTTGTTGAGAGTAACCAATACCCTTGGCAATAGTCCAATATTTGGATGTTTCCATGGGGCTACTTTGACCAGTAATTTGAAAAGATGTAACTTATTGCTGGCACTGGAGGTTTTACTTGGTGACATAGATGTCTAGTTGAGGCATTGTTTCCCCAATTATTTGGTGACTCCATTTAGATTTCATTCATGTATGTATGTGTGTGTGTGTGTGTGTGTGTGTGTGTGTGTGTGTGTGAAATACATATATATGTACAGTACTTCATACATATATATAGATAGATTTCTTTCATATATGTGTATATATACAGCAGTAGGTTTCCTTGTGGTTTTTCAAGTGCCCTTTAGTATTAGTTGGCCCTCCCTATATTCATACTTTATCCTCCTCTCTCATACCCCTCCCTATTATCTTCCTATCCTAGCTGCCCTTTTGTCTCTCCATAACAATATATTCCATTTCCTGTTCTTTAGAAGAACCCCCCTCCCCCAGTCCTCTGTGGCTATTGGATTGTATCACATATACTAAAAGCTAACATCCATAAATAAGAGAAAACAGACTTTTGGGTTCAGGGTTACTGAATGATTTTTTTTCCTAGCTCCATCCATTTAACTGTGAATCTCATAATTTCATTTTATTACTTACTTACTTACATACTTTTTTGGTTTTTCCTGACCAGGTTTCTCTGTGTGACAGCCCTGGCTGCCCTGGAACTCACTTTGCAAACCAGGCTAGCCTTGAACTCAAAAAAATTGACCTGCCTCTGCCACCTGAGTGCTGGGATTAAAGGCATGTGCCACCACACCCATCTAATTTCATTTTGCCTAACAACTAAATGACATTTCAGTGTGTAAATGTACCACATTTTCATTATCCATCCCTCTATTGCTAAACATCTATGCTGTTTCCAAATTCTGGCTATTATAATAGAGCAGCGATGAACATGGATTAGCAGGTGACTCTGTAACAGGATGTGGAATCCTTTGGATATGTGCCCAAAAGTGGCATAGATGGGTTTTGAGATAGATTGATTCCCACCTTTCTAAAGAACCGCCAAACTGATTTCCATTATAGCTGTACCAGTTTACATTCCCGCCAGCAATAAATAAGTATAGCTCTTTCCCTGCATCCTTGCCAGCAGCATATGCTGTCATTTGTTTTATTGATCTTGGTCATTCTGACTAGGGTAAGATGAAATCTCAAAGTAGTATTATTTACATCTCCCTGATGCCAAAGATGTTGAACATTTCTATAAGTGTTTCTTGCCATTTGTGTTTTATCTTTTGAGAACTCTCTGCTTAGTTCTGTACCCCCTTTTTAATTAGGTTGTTTTCTTGATGCTCAGGGGTTGATTTGATTGTTTTTAAGTTTAAAATTTTTAAGTTCTTTATATATTATAGATACTAACCTTCTAAGTCTGATGAGTTTTGATAAATAAATACACCTGTAGAGACCCATGCTCCTACACTGTGTATGTGAATGGGCTGTTTTTCACTGTCTACTTTTAATATTTTCTATTCTTTTGGTTTTCAGCAATTTGATTATGATTTTCCTATATTTCTGTACTTTATCCTCTTTTGTGTCCTCTAATTGTTTTGAATCTCTATCTGCCCAACCTCGTTTTACCTGTTGTTGCCTCCATTTCTGCAACTTAGAAATTTTGTTTGTTCCATGGAAACAATTCTGTTAATTTTCAATTTAATCTTTTTTCTTTATTCTTCATGTTGAATACTTTCTTAAATCTTTTTTTATCCCCATTTGTGTATATGTCTGTGCACATATGCCCAAAAGTCATAGAGTCACCTGCAGGAATTGGTTACCTCCTCACTATCTGGAGTCCAAGGACTGGCATAGGTCATTAGACTGGGTGACAAATGATTTTATGCCCTGAGCCCATCTCACTGCCCCTGTAATTACTTTTTAACACACTCCTCTGTCATGTTTATTCTGTTATTATATTCTGCATTGAACTTTCAGTATGAAACATTTGCTTTTCAGGTCTACTGATCTCTTCTGGAATTTCTATTGGTATTTTCTATATTCTGTATTTTTCTGCTAGGATTCCTATCCTTTTTGTTTTTGTTACTTTCCTATTGTTATGTTAAAACATCATGACCAAGACAATTTGTAGAAAGAACGGTTTATTTTGGGTTTAAGGTTCCACACAGATGTGTCAATAACTATTGGAGATAGGAAAGTGTGGCAGCAGGCAGACAGACATGGTAGCATGAACAGCTGAGAGCTCACATCTTGCACAGCAAACAGGAAGCAGAAAAATCCATGCAAATGGTGCCTGATCTTTGAAGCCTCAAAGCCTGTCTCCAATGTCACACTAACTCCAGCAAATTAACTCCCCCTAAACCTCCCCAAATGCCAATAATTGAAAGTTTTCAAATGCCTAAGACTTATGGAGGACACCTCATTCAAACTACACACTTTCATCCACTGAACATAATTTTGACAGCTGTTTTAATATCTTTTATGTCCTGATTGTCACATACAATTTGCCTTGGAATTTGACCTCGTTTTCATATATTTTCTCTTGGGATTGGGTGACACTTTGGTGTTCTTGTATATCAAATCACTTTGGACTATATGATAAACAGTGTATATGATAGATTGTTAAGGCTGGATTTGGTCTGTGTTTTCCAGTATTTTATGTTTTCATCCAGCAGTTGTCTAGCCCAGACTAAATCTACAAAGTCTTTCAGGTAGCAGTTCAAATAACTGTCTTGGGGGAGGTAATTGTTGTGTGTCTGGAGTGTTTGGTTGGTTGGCTGGTTCTGGTTGTACTACTTGTAATATATTCTATGTATGCTTTATTCATAAGTGGGGCAGATATTTGAGTATGGACATAATTATCTAAATAAATAAATAATAAAGAATAATAAATAAATAAATGATAAAGCATAATTATCTAAAGTAGTTGAATTGGTTTGAGTGTTTTTATCTTTTTTTATTTAAAAGAATTTCTAGAACTTAGAATTATAGTTTTATTAAATGAAAATATTTATTGGTACTTGAATTATAATCCCTTATTTTGCAACTAAGTAAAAAA
The DNA here is from genome assembly GCA_907164525.1 of Lophiomys imhausi. Taxonomy (NCBI): domain Eukaryota; kingdom Metazoa; phylum Chordata; class Mammalia; order Rodentia; family Muridae; genus Lophiomys; species Lophiomys imhausi. The sequence continues at coordinate 182,624 of CAJQZJ010033173.1, forward strand.
ACTTGTGTTACTTTTCTCTTTTTTTATAGATCGAGCTGGGAGTATTAGTACTCTTGATTCTTTAGACTTTGCAAGGTATTCAGATGACGGTAACAGGGAGACAGATGAAAGAGTGGCAGGTAAGACTGGATAATAGATTTAGATTCTTTCTCTTTCCAAAAATAATGAAATGACCTGAGAAATGTCTTCCTCCTACAAATAGTATGTTAGTATGCATAATTATTATACAAAATTGTGTTATGATTTCTAAACTATTATGTTGAAGATGCCCCAGTTTTCTGTTTCAGTGGCATTAGAAGTTATAGTGTCTATAAACCTAAAATTTGCTGAATTTTCCTTGTAGCAAGCAGTTAACAAGTGCTGTAAAACAGGCTTATGTTATCAGTTGCATAGTTCAAAGGTAACTAACTGTACCTTAGCCTCATTCCCGTGATACTCCAAGCTGGGGCCAACATTGACATATGTCTATTAGCACAACTTTGGATTTTTCAAAGCTGGTTCAAATATCTCTCTTCTGATTATTAGATTGAGCTTTGCCTTGAGCTCTTTAAATGCTCCATAGCCCTCCTATGCTTGTTTCCAGAAATTCCTGATTTCCCTGTGATGCCTGATACAGCAGGATCTTCCAGGACCCTGCCCATTCTAGTAGGATAACATCTTTTCTATTGGATTACTCAGTCCAGTTTCCTCCTTTCCAATCCCCACCCACTTTCTCAACAGTCCTTTTGGATAGATATCGATCACTGCTGGATCTGTTGGGTCTTCTGAGGACTAATTTGTCTTATACTGTATTCTGTCTGTATCATTTGACTCCAGTGAGAATTTCTTAAGAATCTACCGTGGAATTTGCCAGTGTAGAAAATATGGCTTCCTAAGTGCAACTATCTGGTTCTTCAAGGTTGTGGATTCCTGTGACTGAAGTCATTCTATTTAGTGTTGTAGGATTTGTTTTCATAAGACTTTGGCCAAGAGTGAAACATTGAAAGCAGGATTTAAGCTTCAGTGGAATGTAGGTGGGCATTCCTGAAACAGACTGGGCTTCCAGAGGACCCATTTTCCATTCCTGTTGAAAAAAAAAAATGGCTAATTAAATGATTTAACCAGTATTTATATTATCTTTAATTGGTTCGGTGGTGTTAATCCTTAACCCGTCATTATAAATGAATACACACAGACAACATGGGGATTTTAACAAGCCTAGGCCTAAGTTGTGCAGTCCTAGCCCATCTAAGCTAGCTCATAATTCTGTTACCCAAATATAACCCCATATATACATACGTCCCTTTGGACTATTATTCTCCACACTAAGCCGATGTTCCACGCCACGTGGAAGGATCTTCTTTAATCTACCCCATGTCGTGTCCTCCTTGTCTGCTCCTGGCTTTTCTCCAGCAACCTTCTTCCCCTGATGCTCCCTCTCCCCAAAAAAAAAACCCCACACACCTTAGTCCTGCCTACCTCTGTCTTTGCCCAGTCTCCAGGCCTCAGCATTTATTTAACCACTCAGAGTCAATTAAATAACAGACAGAAAACAGGAACAATCAACATTTAGAATGCTTAACACCACCCCATCACATTCCCAGCATCTACTTTGTGCGTTACATCAGTCCAATCCCAGTGGCTGTCCTAGGGGCTCCAGTGCCCTCTTTGTCTACAGGCACCAGCCATGCACATGGTACACAGATATTTATTCAGGCAAAACACCTGTACACATAAATATTTTTCTAAAAAATAATGTTTTGAATATGATAATTTTGATCTTGCATCTTTAAATAACATATTCTACCTCTAACTTTCAGGAGCTAGTCATTTTTTTCATTACTGTGCCATGCTGATATACTATTGAATGTCTTCATCTTCCTTAGAGGAAGAGCATGTAATTCTAGAAAACAGTTTTCAGTCTTGTGTGGAACCAAACGTTTGTGTATGTGTGAGGCTTAAAGAAGTTAATCACAGTCTCCAAAGATTTTTGACTCTTCACTAATCGTTTGTAGTAATTTGTAGTGAATCAAAAGACCAGTGACTCAGAAAAGATGACTGTCCTGTCATCTGTCATTAGATCATATGGAACCCTCAATGATACAGATAACACAATCCAGAATCCATTGTCCTACCAATGTGGGTCTTTTCTAACCCTTAAGTAGCTGTTGATGTTTGGAAGGTTTTTGTCCCCCTCCCCCCTTTTTTTTTCTTGTGGTGGTGCAGGTCTCGTGTAGCTTAGTCTGATCTTGGACCATATAACTGAGACTGGTTTTTCCCACCTCTGCCTCTCAGGTACTACATTGTAGACAAGCATCACGACACTTGGACAACTGTCAACATTTACAGGACAGTTATTATATTTGTTTTCTTATCACCTTTCTACTAAGTTTTTAAAAATCTGGTTATTTCTTTAGTCCTATGGAGTTTCTTTCATAGAGACATCCTACCCCTATCCTCAGGGACTGGACAGGACTCATTCATGTGCATTCCCACTGAGCCCAGTCCCAGACTTAGGGGATACTCTTTAAATGTTAGGCCCTCTACTCGCTCTTAATAGAAAGTTTTTATTTTATTTTATATTTTTAACAGTCCTGTGAAATAAGTAATGAAACCTTTATAAACTAGTAAAATGATTTTTCAAAGATGTGTCAGTAACATGAACAAAAAAAAGTTTTATTCCCATAGCCCACAATGTCTTAGTATAAGCTGTACCTCTGAAAAAGTGTATATTTTTGTGGATATCAGAATTTCCTCTTTCCCAAATAAAATTTTAACATAGTCACTTTATTTTCAAAGAAATAAAAGATTGAAACATTTTATTGCTGGCATTTTTTCAGTGACATAAAAATTAATGTGAGTACTAACAGATGTCAAAGCAAATGAGCTTAATTCTGATTTTGTCAATAGACTGAAACTTTCTTAAAGATAACAAGATAGATTCATGATACTTAAATTGCTTATATTATGCATTTTGAACATAGAAGTGAGATGTAGTTTTTGCAATCAAGGAATTTGTTCTGCGTTATGAGATTGCTTTGGAATCAATGACAACAGCTTGGGCCACTTTAGAACTATGGCTGGGCTAGCTTAGCCCATAATGTGCTTCCCTTGCAACCATGGAAATCTGAGTTTCATCCCCAGTGCCTGTTTTTAATAAAGGTATGTATACTGGCATACAGCTATAATGGTGGTGCTAAGGATGCATCCCTGGGGCTCTCCTTGCCATTCCACTTAGCCTTCTTGGAGAGTTCCAGGACAGTGAGAGACTATCAGAGAACAAGATGTATCACACCCAGGAAACAACATGAGAGGTTGTCCTCTGCCCTTCACATGTGCACAAGTGCTTTTGTACCTTTACACACAAGCTTGTCCACACAATATTCACACATGAGAACCTGCTTCACAAGATTCATCTTTTAACATCAGAGTTGCTGATTTTGTTCTTGTATTTCTACCTCCTAGAGTAAAACTTCTGTGTTTACTCACTAATGAAATCCAAAGAGATACACAGCTGCTTTCTAATTTACAGGGAAAGATGTTCCTGAATGCTAGAGAGAGAAGCCATTGTTGTCAACTTAGCACATATTTGTTGTCTACTTGCTCTGTATTCCAAGTGTGCTTAAAATGACTTTCAGATCTTGCCTGTGAAGTCATTAGCCCCTATGCCCTGGATAACAAACATTTAGTTCATGGTCTTGTTCCGTGGTTAATGGCCAAGGCATTAGCTGTATCCCACTGTCTCAATAGCCTCTTGTTTTGTTGAGACAAATCTATGTAAACTAGTTTGGCCTCAACCTATGATTTTTTCTGCCTTAGCCTCCTGAGTACTGGGATTGCAAGCATATACTACTTCATACATACATACATACATACATACATACATACATACATACCCACAAAAAATGGGGGGGGGGGCATAGGGTCTCACTAGGTAGCCCTGGCTGTCCTGGAACTCACTGTGTAGACCAGGCTGGCTGGCCTCAAACTCACAGAGATCTACCTGCCTCTGTCTCCCAAGTGTTGAGATTAAAAGCATGCCTCACTATGCCTGTCTAGAAAGTTTTTTTTAGAACCCAATTTCTCTTATTCTGTGTATCTCTCCTAGTTTAAAAAAAAAAAAGTGTGTGTGTGTGTGTGTGTGTGTGTGTGTGTGTGTGTGTGTGTGTTCTTTCCTATTAGCAGAACCTTTTGGTTTTCTTACGTTGAACTTTATATGAATCTTTTAACTGGATATCATTTAAGATTGGATTAGTATTCCAACAAGGCCAGATAGAACATTTTGGAAATTGATTTATGTGCAATTTGTTACCACGAAATTAAGGTAGGATTAGAAACAGGAGGAAAATATTGTGGTGAGTGATTATATTTAAGTTAAAAATAATATCAGTGCTCATTAAATTTTTGTGGATTGAATTTCCAAGGTGTTTCTCATAACTTAGTTTCACAAACAAAAGGATGGGGATGGGACTCATGGGTAGGTAAGTTTAGAAACATGAGGTCTCCTGCAGAATGTTTCTGACTTTGATATTTGCGTATCTTAATATTGGTATATGTAATTATTAATATATAATGTCACAAAACTCTGACATATAAGCATTTACAGAGATAGTTGAGATGAATTGCTAGTCACTAAAGGATTAGAATCTCTGTATAATTTGGACACTACATGCTGTCAGGATAAAGACAGCATGTAAGTGATAAACAATCTCCAAGCTTCCCTTAGTTGGCTTCCAAACCAGCTCAATGGATGAGAAAGACCAGATGTGAGAAGGAAATAATGTAATTCAGTTAGGACCAAATTCAAAACTTAGAAAACATTCAAATGGGCATGTCTAGGAAATAAGATTGTATCTAATGAAATGGTTTTAAATTGTGATCATCAAAGCCACAGGAATGCATGTCATGGGTTAAGTAATGTGAAAAGGGATTCAAGGGCAATGATGGATGATGAGAGAAACCAATGTTAAGACAAGTGATAGAGGAACCTGAACAGAAAGGGCAATAATAGGAAGGGTTTTTCTTTTTTCAAAGGCCTGGGAGAAAGGGCTATTTTTCCAGCCTCTAAGACAAATATAAAAATAAAGGTGCCTATAAACTATAGAGTTTTAATTTTGCTTTGATATACTCATCACTAAATCATGTTTAATTGTGCAATTTGTTTTTTAAGTCTAGGCAGGAAAATCTGTAAACCCAGTAGAGTGGTGGTAATACTAGATTTTTATTATTTTTAAAATAAATTTTTATTATAATTTATATTCTTAAAAAAATAGTTTTTCCTTTTCCTAGAACCACTCAAAGGATACTAAAGTATTAAGAGTTGAGAAGTGTAGTTTCTGATAACCTTATATTAAAGGAGAAAAGAAATCCGGAAAAGTCTCACCTGAAAAAAGACATCTAAGAGATGCCAAAGTCCTGATTCAGACCTGTTGGTTTGAGCTCCTGAATAGTGAAACCTAGAGTCAAAATGAAAAGAGTACTGAAGTGTTGTGGAAAAGAAAATTTTAAAAAAGCATTTCAAGACCCATGTGAGGATGAAATAAGTTGAAAAACAAGTCTTTTAAAATAGTTCTGCTGGGTTGGGACCTCCAGTGATTTAATATTACTTATAGTGACTTAAATGCTTTGGTAAAATTGTCATGCACAGTGTTAACATGCATGCATGTTTGTAGTTGTTACACTTGATCTCACTTAGACTACCTTAATTTGAGTTGGCAATTAGAATGAGCTATGAGTTGTTGGTTCCAATATCATTTTATATGAACACATTCCCTCATACACTTTCCTATAGCATTTTATATAAACAATTCCTCACGCACTTTTAGGAAGAATTCTGATTTTAAGAACTTGAAACTTGTTTCCGAGAGTATATCTCCTTACAGGATCATTCAATTTGCACTTCAATCTAGTGTTTTGGGACACAGATTCATATATGTATAAATACTGCATGGCTTTGAGAATCTTTCTTGACAGTGGGAGGGAGACAGAATGAATAATGAGGGTAAAAATAAAATACTTTGTATACATGTCTGAAATTGCCAGAAAATCAATTCTTAAACTTTTTAAGAAGAAAATCTTGTAAAATTCTGCCCAATCTGTATTTGCTTGGTTATATTCTACTTTTTATAGAGATGTGCTATAGCTTCAAGCATAAAACTCTGTCTTTTAAAACCTGTGTTGTATACTAAGAAACATGCAGCAGAGTGAATTCATTCTGGAAGACTGTCTTTTCAAAGCATTGATATCTTCTAATGGCATTTGGCAATATGTTTGTAGATGCTCGTAAAAATATAAATTCTTGCCGTCTGACATGGGTTTTTCTGGCTTTCTGTGCCTAATCATTCTTTGTTTTGTTCCTGGTCACCAGTTTAATTTGAGTATTGTGTTTTAACCAGTATCCCCCTTTTATTTCTTCCCCTTTCCACCTCTTTTCTATCATTCTGGTGTAGGGCATTTCTGATCTGCAATTGTTCTGTAGTATATGTTGGACAATTTTAATTGCTATTGAAAGCATAAGTATATTTTTATCTTACACATAGTCTACTTAGGTACTTTTTTTCAAAATTTCATAGTATTTTGAAAACTTTAAGTGAACAAATTTCTACATAAACCTATTCTGTGATGTAAATAATCTTACTTTAGCATAAACTCTTAATGAGTTTCAAGAAATTGCAGTTCAGGGGAAATGTCTTAGCTTTGCTGCACAGAAGTGTTTGCAGATCAGCTTTGCCGACTACCAATAGAACACAGAGACTCGGCGCCATCCTAGCTGTGCTTTCATTGCTGCTGCAGTTAAACTCTGTGCATCAAAATAAACGACCGTTATAGCTGTGACTCAACTACATCTTAAGTTTTTATCAAACACATGCAAACTGAGTGAATCCTAATTTTTCCATATATTTTTATAGCTTTCTTATATCCGATGCCATCTCTTCTTTTTTTTCAATCAACCAGTCAGGGCAAAGCTGCATTTTTTAAGTTGAAAATTAAATTGCCTAGTTTTTATTCAATTCTGTAATTACCATTTCTGATAAAGATCTTTTAATTTTTCCCAGAGTTTTAATTAACAGAAGTAACTTTTCTCTTCAAATTTAAGGTTGGTATTTCTTAAGCAGTTAAGATACATGCGGTTCAATCTTGTTTGTGATAAATAATGGCCAAAGCTTAGGAAGAGGTTTCCCCAGCGTCCATGTTATCTTACCGTCAGACTATATGGTAATAGAAGAAACCTCTGAATTTTATTAACCCCTCTTAACAGAAAATAATCTATGTGAAGACTCATTAGAACCTTTTAAATTCTACCTAATTTCACTTAGCACCCGTACATAATTGTATACAACTGCTTTAGAGGTGTATATAATCAATTGAGTTTTGGATTAAATCATTTCTATTCTTTGGTGTTAAATAGGAACTGAACTAAAACCTTTAGGCCTTTTTTTAGTGTGTCCTTAACCTATCTGCTTGTTTTTAGAAAACAGGCTTCATGGAGTATAATATAATATTTGGCACACATTTAAACTGTAACTCTCAACCTCACAAAAGGTTTAGCCACTAATTTTTCTCCAATTGCAACATTCTAAACAGTACATTTCAAAGTAACTTAAAAATGTTGTTTCGTCTTTTTAAGAATAATTACTTATTTTTCATGTAATTTTTACCTCCCTTCCCCCCAAAAATTATGTTAACAAAAAACATTTCATTACATTTTGTTACTCAGATTGGCTAAAACAAAAGTATCCAGATTGTTAAAATTTTAATTACCTAAATAAAAGTCAGCCACAGATTGTATTTTTAATAGCTCTATTCCTTGTCAGACAGCTAGAACACATACCCTTAATTCTACTAAAACTATGGAAAATGATCACCAGTTTGCTTGCAAATCAACTCTGCTGCATGCGTTCACAAGTTTCATAAAGGTTGCATGCTTTCTGTTTTCAATACAAATTGTGTTTTTTTTCATACCCATCTTTGCTTTTTATTTTTTTATTTTTGTTTCCCTTTTCTTGGTTGGATGCCTGTGTGTGTTTAATCCAAATCCCTGTCCAGTCCTGGAGTTTGAACTACGGAAAGCCAAGGAGACCATTCAGGCCCTCCGAGCCAACCTAACAAAGGCTGCAGGTGGTGTACATAAAATTTTTGAGACTTTTCCCACTTTTACAATGTAGAAGTAGCTGGACTATTTTTAAGTGTAAAATAGTAAAACATTATCTCATTTTATCCCACCAGAACATGAAGTTCCTTTACAGGAACGAAAAAATTACAAATCAAGTCCTGAAATTCAGGTGGGTGATTGACAACTCCAGTTATCTTCCGTACAGTCCAAGTGTCAAAGGAGTAAAGCTCACATTTTCCCATCTGTCTTTTATTTTGCTTCCAGGAGCCAATCAAACCTCTTGAAAAGAGAGCTCTCAACTTCCTAGTCAACGAGTTTTTGTTGAAGAATAACTACAAGCTGACATCAATAACCTTTTCAGATGAAAATGATGATCAGGTAAAGTTACTGTTTTGAGTAATGTCTACTTTTAATTTACTTTTACTCTTAGCTTGATTTTTTTTTACAGGTATGCCCACAGTAAGATTCCATGTGTATAGTTTCTAAGAACAAAGCAGGTATGACTCAGTTTAGTATTGCATTGACTCACAGAAATTTATTATTTTGTCTTTCTTTGTAGGTAGCTTTTTACAGCCTGATAGGAACTGTATAGCCCCTTTATATTTGTGTTCATTCGTAAATTATGCTTTTTAAAACTAAATTTTTACTCAATCCTGTAGCTCTACCCAGACATAGAAATTGGATTTAACTATGAAAATTTCTTGAGTAGTACTGTATGTAATTCAGATGTTCAGTAGCAATGATTGGAGAATTTTTATCTATCTATTTTGAGGGGGTTGTTTTGTCGTTGTTTGCTTGCTTGAGACATGACTTCTCTCTATAGCCTCGGCTGTACTGGAACTCACCCTGTAGACCAGACTGGCCTCGAACTCAGAGATCTGCCTGCTTCAGCCTCCCAAGTGATGGGATTAAAAGCATGTGCCCCAACCACCCAGCTGGAGAATATTTTTAATGATAATATATGGGCTGTATATATATATGTATCTATTTGGTTCTCTAAATAAGAAGAAGTTATTCTTCTGATAAAATTTGCACACAAAGAAATGACTAGTTTTATGATGTCTTTCACTCTGGAAATGTGACAGAGTGTATGCGCTGTTACCCTTACTGCTCTGTGGGTCTGTTTGAATCTTAGACCTTGCAGAGTAAATGCCAGAGAATTTACTATAAAGAGAGCAGAGAGTTATCATTTTTGTCTTTGTGTTTTTATTTGCTTTTGTGGTCTAGAGGTAGGAACCAGGGGCCTAACACATGCTAAGGAGACACCTCAGCTCTACAACTGCGTCCTTACCCCCAGAGGCCATTGTTTGAAGGGAAGGTTATCCTCGGTTCAGACAATCTCCTGTGGACATGTTTATAGAAATGGAAGTTCTCTAAAGTACATAACAGTTTGTTTACTTCCTCTGTTATCCTCACATGTTTGGAAAGACTTAAATTTAATAGAGTTAATCATGTACTTTTTAACAATGGGACACTTTCTGAGAATAGCAGCAATCATTAAATGATTTCACCACTGTGAAATTCATCATCATTAACATACTCATGCAGATTCAGAGAAGTGCTATAGTTCTACTATGATGTCATTCATATATGAAGTCTATCATTGAATTAATGCAGTATGTGGCTTATGACTAAATATTTAGTTACCACATGGTAGCTTTACTGACCTTGTACTATGTAAAAGGCATTAAATACTTACCTAACATGATTACTGTGGCTATAATTTAAGTTATACCCATGTTTTTATTATTAGTTTTTATTATTAATAGTTATTATTAATGTTTTTACTATGAGAACTTACCTCTCTGTTTTAAATGTGAGAAATATTGAACAGTGAAAAAGAAGGTTGAAAAGGAGAAAGGAGAACAAACAACAGAGAGGACAGGTCAAAGAGTATAGTATTCTTTTTAATCCTAGATTTGTCAGTTCCGACTTTTAAATTATTTGACAAGGAAATAGCTTAAATATAGAAATCTATGTTCCTTCTTCAGTCCATTTGACATTGATTAAAATGGAAGTGGCAAGAAACTAGTGTAGCCAAAGCAACTTTGATAAAGACAAAGGAAGACTTGAATCACCTATTTCCAGCCTTAAAAGATAAAATCAAGACAAATTATTTTGGCATGTAGACAAGTAAACCAAAGAACCTATTCCAATGTAATCCAGAGGTAGACATGCACATGGTCTGTTGATTTCTCACAGGTGCAAGGTTAATGCTGTACAGGAAAGGCGGCCATTTTACAAATGGTATTAGAAAACATGGTGTCCATGCACCTCCCAAGCGGGCTTAAACCACATCTATACCTTACGTGAAAGTTAATTCAAAATGGATCGTGGATTTTAATATGAACCTGTAAGACTTATAGAGGTAAATGTAAGAGGGGTGAATCATTACAATTTTGAGAGGTACACCAAAGTCATGGTGTTCTCCAAATGTATTGTCATCAGAATAATTTTTCCAATTTTTAGAAGACACTCTTTGCTGGTGAGATGACTCAGCAGATAAAAGTACTTGCTGCAGAGATCCTGCAACCTGATTTTGACCACCAGAACCCATGTAAAAATAGAAGGAGAGAACCAACTCCTGAGTTATCCTTTGACCTCCATACACAAGCCATGGCATGTGCGTGCAGACACACACATTGTTGGCACACACACATCATCATCATCATAATAATAATAAATTATTCTTAAAGCAATTCTTGAGGCTGGGGGAGGGTAGCTCAGCTGTTAAGAGCTTCCTGTTCTTCCAGAGGACCCAAATTAGGCATTCATACCCACCTGTAAATCCAACTCTCACCCTGGGCTCTATGGACGGACACACACACAGCATACCCTGGCACAGACACATACACATAAATAAAGATAAAAACAATTCTTTTTTTTAAGACCACTGTTGAGTGAAAAGACAATAGTTTGAGTGGAAATAGTCAAAAGTCAACAAAGGATTTATTAGAATTCTCTTAAACTGCCCAATAAGCAATAACCATAATTTTTTAAAACATGAGCAAAAAGATTGTATGCATGCTTCACCAAAAAAAGTGTCTAGATGGAAATGAGCTTGTAAATGACACTCAGCACCTTTTCTTTCAGAGATGCACGTGCAGTACATTGAGATACCACACACTTAGGTTGCCCATGATTGAAGAATTGATAGGCTGGGCCTGAGTTGGGTAGATTGCAATAAAGTGATGTGTATAATATTCATCTATAATTTTTATAAGCTAAAGTTTATTTGGCTCTTGTAAGCCAGCACTATGAGGCTTTTAGAAATATTTAGCTGATTCTTAGAAAAGTCCTAAGAAGTAATGAGTGTTACACTTATTTTTGTAAGTGGCCCTTTTAACCTAAATTAACTGATAATAATAATCAGAGAGTAGGAATGTTGTATTTAGGTCTGGTTTTCTCCAAACCCCTGATTTTAGTGCTCATATCAATTTCATATTTAATTTTCAATCATAATTATTCCATTATTTAAGTAAGCCATCAAAGGATTAAAGTGTCATGTTTATAATGCTAAAGTTTTTCAGAGTTTCATAAACAAATTGTAATAACAAGTTAGTGCTAAGTAATTTTATTTAGGACAAAACAGGATGATAAGAAAGAATATCTGTCTATGATTTATTACTGTGTAATTTCATAAAGCCCATCTAAAAATCTTCGTATAGAGTACTCAAGATACTATGCCTTTTTGTGTTTTTAATGAAGTTAAATTATTCTGAATTAAAGGGAATGTTTCAAAACACAACAAATGTACAGGTAGCTATTTGAATTCTTTAAATTGCCAGAAACATTTTTACGAATGCAAGTTATATTTAAGCAGCGATAGCAAGATCAGCAGGTTAAGTAGGTTATAAATTCATTAAAGAGTGTGCTGACTGTATGTTGTGTGGACTGATGGAAGAACAGCACCATCAGTTTACTTGTAAGTAGCTTGATGAACTTGCCCCAGTCATCAGACTCAGGACTTCATGCACTGTAGACAAGCACTGTATTACTGAGTTCCACCCTTAGCCCCTCTTTAATACATTTAGCTTTTAAAAAAGAAACATACCAACATCTTATCATCTAACAGAATTAATCAGAAAGCACTTTGGGGTTTTTTGGTTTTGTTTTGTTGTTTTGGGGACATGGTCTCACTATGTAGCCCTGGCCAACCTGGATCTCAATATAGACTAGCCTCAAACCCTCAGAGATCCATCCATGTGCCTCTGCCTCCCTGGTGTTTGGATTAAAGGTGCAGGATGCCCAGCACACTTACACATTATAATAAAATTATTATTTTTGGTTTTCCAGGGTAACAATATTTGACACAAAATACAAGATAAAATTACCTTACAAGGTTTTTCTTTTAGTTATTTTTAATTACATTTATTTGTGTGTGTGTGTGTGTGTGTGTGTGTGTGTGCGCACACATGATTGTATATGAGAAGACAGGTTAGGAATGGGTTTCTGGAATTGGTTTTCTACGTCCACCATATTGGTGCCAGGGTTTGAACTCAGGTCATCGAATTTGATAGCAAATGCCTTAACCCACTGAGCCATCACACCAACTTCTCTCTGATTTTTTTTTCAATGTTGTTTTTCTGTGTGTGTGTGTTCTATTAGGATTTTGAATTATGGGATGATGTAGGATTAAACATTCCCAAACCCCCAGACTTGTTACAACTTTACCGAGATTTTGGAAATCACCAAGTGATTGGGAAAGATCTTGTGGATGTGGCCAGTGGAATAGATGAAGATGAACTAGAGGCTCTTACACCAACTTTAGGCAGTGTCCCTCCAACCCTTGATACTCCCCTGCCTATAGAGGTGAGAAATCCCAGTTAATTACTTATTCCACAAAAAGTATTTATGTAAAAATGTTACTGTGAGATCTTGAGTTTCTGCTTTTTTTTCCCTGCTTTGATTTTTAGAACTCCTTGCTAGTACAGAAATTAGAAGATAAAATTAGTTTATTAAATAATGAAAAATGGTCATTGATGGAGCAAATCAGAAGGCTTGAAAGGTTAGTACTTAGTTGTTATTTGTAAAAATCCTGACATTTTTATGATATTGGCAGACGATAGAGATACATGAAGCAGAGTTTCAGTAGTAAGGCATAGTATTTTTACATAGTTGTTATTAAAGCCTTTTAATTATTTTCCATATTTAAAGTAGCAAAATGTCTCCCTTCACCTGTAAACTTGATTAATGTAATCTTATACTTTAAACAAGTTAGATGTTTTAACTTCACTCAAGTCTTAACAGTTTCGGTAAGATAACTCACATTAGTAGCATTCACACTTAACCATACATTATTTCACGTACTTTTCATAATGCTAAGTGGGCTTGACGTGATGATCTCTGTGTTTCAAATGGAAATTTCCCCAGAGCAGGCTTGAAGGCTGGTGTTTCTCCTCCTGGTTGATAGTTTGCAGCTATACTTTTAGGAATAGGAAGCTCCAGTGACTGTTGTACAGAAGAGCTTGGGCACTCCGCTGCTAATTGGCTTTTAATATGTTCTGCTTTTGTTCACCCCTTCTCTGGGGATGGATACTGTTGTCAAAGCTTTCAAAACTGAAATTATTCTCTGGTAATTTTCTTTCTTCAGTGCGATGGACATCCTCAAAACTGAACACTTTACCAGCTCAGCAGTGGGTGATTCTATTCAGCCTTCCTTGGTTCAGTCTTCCCAAAAAGACTCTGAAGACAGTCAACAAAGCCCAGTTATAAATAGTTCAGACCAGGAAAAAAACAAGGATATTCATCTTAAAATACCAGATGGAGCTGATTCCTCTGTTCCTAAAGAGATCTCCTCAGGTTCTTTCCCAAAGAAGGAAAGAGAAGAGCTGCCACCTTCTGTACCAAGTAAAACCATGGTGCATTTTGATCAACCCAATAGGTAAGTATGCATGCTACACTGTCAAACTTGTCTTCATTGTTTGTGTGTTACCAGGCTAGAAGAACTTCAGTTCATATTGGAACTCCTTTTACAAAGTTCCAAATTCTTACATTCTATATGACTTAGCACATAGGCAGAGTACTTGTCTCAAAATGAGACAAATAGTTATTAAGTTATATCAAAGAGAAGAAAGCCATTAATGGACAAGTTTTAACTTTGATAAGTGCATAGGTCCATAAAGAACTTGTGGGTTAGTAAGTGTTCTTGGCCTTCCCCTCCATGCTTCTTACCTTCCTTCTGTTAGCAAACTCAGATTTTAATGCTACATAGTTGCCTGTGCTATAACAAAACAGTACTTTTTCTATACCTGCTTCATTACTAATAGTGCGTCATTAGTATTCTCTTAATTCATTTATTTTTTGCTGAATTGTAGTACTTAAACTCGGGAAGTTTAAAAAAAAATGGTAAACCATGACGCCCATCCCTTGTGATCAAATTATCTAGTGGAGAAAACATAGCATAAATGTTGAATATTTTCTGTTGTAACTTGAAAAGAAAATGTTGTTAAGAAGGGACGATTTACTAATTTTTTTCATGCATATGTGCTTAGTGTATACCAACTCATTTAATCCTATAGTGCACTTTTAGCCACAATTATCTTTTCTTTTTTTTTTTTTTTTTTTTGGTTTTTCAAGACAGGGTTTCTCTGTGTATCCTTGGCTGTTCTGGACTCACTTGTAGCCTTGAACTCACAGAGATCCACCTGCCTCTGCATCCTAAGTGCTGGGATTAAAGACGTGTGCCACCACACTCAGCACACATTTAGCTTCTTATTAAAAAGTGGCACATTATACTTAACGTTAAAATAAAATTTTTTAAGCTTTGCTAATTTGCTTTAAACTTAATAGATCCTCCTTAACACTGAGAAATACTGGGATTTGTTTGTATAAGAAGCTTCTTATTTGTAAATCACAGCCTTCTGTACCTATTAGATATAGTTGTGATCTTTGTATATATGGAGTTCACAAAATTCAAATAAGTTGTGTAGTCCTCAAGGTGTATTTGTTTAATGTGGATGAGATAAAATCATGGAAATATATATTATAGTGCTCAATAGTAACAGCAGTTGTAAAGCTCTTCTATGTAAGAGCTTCCATATAGTTCTTTTAAAATCTGAAGGTAGATGCTGTTATATTCACTCAGTGAATCTTAACTGTGTGCCAGGCAGTGCTACTAAGAATGCATTGATGACTGAGACACATTGTAATTCTTTTGTGCACAAGCATTATGGTATGAGAGGGACAGTGAAGCAATTAAAGTATGAAAAATAAGAGAGTAGGTCTTCCTTTGGGAACACAAAATCAAAGCACCCAAACTGGTTTTCAAACAGAAAGGTTTCATTGAGGAAATATCTAATCTAAGTTTTGAAGGCTAAGTAAGAGTTAACTAGGCAAAGAAATCAGAGGATGAATGGGTAAAGAATGCATCAGGAATGACAATGGAAGAAGCTGATTTGCCAAATAACTAAAAGCTGGAAGGTTTATTGGATCTAAAATGAAGAGAAAGGAATGAGTCCAGAGAGAGTAAGAGTGGTTTGAACAAGTAAGTACATTGTGGCCGCTTTCATGTAGAGTATGGGCAATGCTTAAAAGGAAAGGGTACAAGCCTTGTCACTTCTCTCTAGCTCTGCCATCGTGGGAGTTAATGAGTCCAACTTTGTAGTGCCTACTAAGTATGCTTTTTTGTGAGTTTTGGCATTGGCCCTGTCTTTGTAGATAGAGCATAGTCAGCTTTATGAGTACTACTTCATAGAGATTAGTGGTTTAGAAACAAAGATAGGCTTGACCATTCTTATTAAACATAAAAGTAAGTTAATATTTTCTTTTAAAAATATTAAAAAGTCCCTTCAATGCTTTGCTTTTAAATTATGTCAGGAATATCCAGTGAACCTTCTTCTGTTCTGTTATAATTTTTATGTAAGTTAAAGTGGATTCATTGTAGACTAGCACAACTGCAATGTTTTTCTGGCTTTGTCTTGTTCAACCTTTATCAGCTTTGCTGAAACTATAAAAACTGGAGGGTGGAGATGGGACTCATTTTAGATTTTGGAAATATTTCCTATAATTATCACTATACCACTTAGTGTCTAATCCACTAACACTTAAGGGTCATTTGTTCATATGGCAATGATGATGAGCAGTGTTTTTTCTCTTATTTGGTTATTATTCATCAGCCTGGTGACTGAGAGGTCTGAGCAACACAAATCCTGGGGTAGGATTCGATAAAGTAGGGAGATGAATTTCCATGCGCAAATATGCAGCTCCCTTCCTCCTGAGATAGCAGTGCTAATTCTTGGGTACGGTCTCTTTTTTTTTTTTTTTCAACGTTTTCTCATAGGAAATTGTCACCTGCTTTCCATCAAGCACTACTCTCTTTTTGTCGAATGTCAGCAGACAGTCGTTTAGGATCAGAGGTGAGTTCATATCACAGCTTTCATAAATCATCTCTACTTTCGGGGGAGGGTTGTTTGTTTATAGGGTTTCATACAAAAATGTTTACACTATGATTGTATTGCAGTTGAAAATCTATTATTTGAAACTAAGTTTTTAAGAAATAGTACCTAGGTCTGGAGAAGTGGCTTAGTGGTAAGAACACTGGCTGCTCTTTCAAAGGTCCTGGGTTCAAATCCCAGCACCCACATGGCAGTTCACAGCTGTAATTGCCAGGCGCGGTGCTGTATGCCTTTAATCCCAATACTCAGGAGGCAGAGGCAGGTGAATCTCTGTGAATTCAAGGCTAGCCTAGTCTACAAAAGTCAGTCCAGAACAGCCAAGAGTGATACACAGAGAAACCCTGTCTCAACACCAAAAAACAAAAATACCTAAAATCTTAAGTAGTAAGGAAGACAGTTGATTATTGGTTCACTTGCAGTCTGGCAAACTTCATTATGAAATTAGATCAGCTTTCTTGGGCCACTCATGTATTTCATCATGCAAGGTGTTACCCTGACATGGCTGCAGCATTTGAGGGATCTTTTTAAGAAAAAAAACAAACAAACCAACCATTGAGGAGGCCCCATTTCTGAGCTATCCCTGCTTCCCGGAGCTGAAATGTAGTAGGCCTCCTAGGTCTCAGTCCTATTATTTATTTAAATAATATTTTATTTTATCTTTTAAATACTTGTTTTTCCTGGCATGTAGAACTATACATGGTTATGCACATTATGACATTTAGATACATCAGTGTACAGGATTCATTGGATCAGGATGACTGACAGTCTGTCATTTCAGATACCATAATTCTGTATGTATTGGATGCATTCAGTATCATCAATCCTGTCTATGAGCTAATTTGTAATATTCAATGTGTTGTTTATCACCAACTGTAGCATAGTTATCCTACTGTGCAACATTCCTACTTGCTAGGATACACAACTATTTGTGTTGTCCGTAGTAGCCAGGGGCATAGCTTAGTAGAAGGCACTAGCACAGTGTGTGTCAGCCCCAGCATCATGAATAGTAATAGAAGCTATTCCTCACACCCACTGTACCCCTCTATTTACTCCATGACTGCCCACAGACATGATGTTATCTGGGCAGTATTGTTGTTATTAGTATGAGCTATGATACTGGAATATGTGCTTACATCAGAGGCGACAAGATCGAGAGTATAAACTTTTGCCTGCCTTTATGTACAGAAGTTATCCACAATCATTTATTGTTTGGTTTTCTAGGTGTCTAGGATTGCAGACAGTGAAAAAAGTGTTATGTTAATGCTGGGACGCTGCCTGCCACACATTGTTCCTAATGTGCTGCTGGCAAAAAGAGAGGTAAGACACATAGAAGTGTTTTCATCCCAGAGGTCCCATCATGCCATCCATTTCTGTCATTTTGAAGTTTAGTGCTATATTTTTATTTTGTTAAGTCTGTTACTTGAAATCATATTCTTACTTTTGTGCATGTGTCTCTGCTCCTAGAGAATGGTTTTACACCTCTGTCAGGTAAGTTCAGTAAGCCTGCATGGTATTCATGGTTTCCAATTTTGCTTAAAGCATTATATTTAGCTTTTGCAGTGCTATTACTGTAGGTCCATTTATGTATCATGAATGCAGTCATTTTCACATTATAAAACACTAATTGATTTTTTTCTGTCCTTTTGATGATGTCTTTGATATGTCTTCAAAAGTTGATACTCATTGAAAATAACAAACTAATAAGAAAGAACGTAACTTTTTTTCCCAAATACATTTGTAACTGCCTGTTATAAATGTTAGTTTTATTGTGTTTTCTTGACAATAAATTATCTTATATTGATAGGATACTGGTGATAGTAACTATAATAACCTTTTAAGGTTGCTTAATTTTTTCTTGTATTTATATTCTTGACAGATACTGTAAATATCCTAGATAAGGTTGCAAGTAAATTTTAGTACATGTAGACTAGACCATGAGCCAGGAGTATATTAGGAAATTATAAGTATAAATTATCTTTATAAGTATATATTTATATATATAGCCAATAAAAGATTAAAATATGTACATTTATGTCACTATTGTGTTGTTTACCATAGATTTTACTCATATTCATGGGACCTACAGTATCATAGGTACATAATGCATTGGCAAAACCCATTTAAAACTGATACAGTTATCTATTAAGCAAAAGAAATTTGTACTGATCCTCAAGAAAGGATATGTAGAGCTTTGAAAGTTTTTATCCCTATAGGTGCTTTTAATTTTTAAAAAGCCTTTAGTTTTATCTAGTTTAAAATGATTATAAGATATTAATATGTATGGAAGTTTTCTGCATCTTGAAGGATCAGTGTCCAATTTCAGATTGTTTTGCAGTTCTGCCTGGCAAGATGGTGTTTGAGCTTTTCCTTTCTCAGCTTACAGTATCATCCATGTTATGAATTACTGTTTGCGGCCCACTTACTTTTCCTTCCTCAGTACAATATTTGAATGTAACCAGACCCCTGATTCTCCTAAGATCAGCTTTGCTTTTTTTATTTTCAATATTAATCATAAAACACTTCTATAACTAAAGTCTGATTGTACTGCATGAAGTATTTATAGATTTGTGTCATCAATAATCAGATACTGTGTGTTTGTGTGTGTGTGTGTGTGTGTGTGTGTGTGTGTGTGTGTGTATACATGGGTACTTGTCGGGCTGATTTTTAATTTTTATGTTTGAAACTATTGAATGTTCTTATAGGTTCATGAAAAACGGATCCTTTGCTCTAATTATTTTTATCTGTTCTCTTCTATTAAAGTTGTATTCTCTCAAAATTAAGCTAGTAAATAGTAAAGTGTATATTACTTTATTTTAAAACAAACCCTTGGGTATAGAAGGACAAACCCTTAGACCATGTGCTTAGCATCCATGAGGGTCTCAGTTCAGCCCCTAGTACCACCAGAAGGAAAAAAGAAGCAAAACTTGTCTTATTATATCCCTTACATTGAATTTATTTTCTAGTTCACCTGTTTAAGCCTGTATTTTTAAAGAGCTCTTGTGATTAAAGGGTTTATTTTAGGTTTATTTCCAACATTTGTGTGCTTTTTTTTCCAGCATTAGCAAAGTTAAAACTTTAATCAACTGATGATCATAATAATAATCTGATTACATAACACATTAGAAACAGGGTTTAAGATTTTTAGTAAGCAATACATTAACATGCAATAACTTTTTTCAAGTAGAAAAAGATAGACAACACAAACCCTTCTTCCTCATTCCACATATAATTTTACTAATTTCTAATATGTTTTCCAAGTCCTTTGACCTTAGTTGGACTGTCTTCCTACATTTTAGCTGTTGAGAGTAGAGGTCTTTTTGTATTCTGGATATGAAATCCTTATCACATGTGACTTGCAATCATATTATAGTCTTACCTCTATATTATTATTATTGATTATTGAACTGACATATGTTCAAAAGAAAAAGTATTTTGTTTAATGTTTTTGTTTATATTCATAAGAGATACTTATCTATAGTTTTCTAGTGTTTGTACTATTGTTTTCTACTTTTGGTATCTGGCCGGCTAGTCATGTGTTGATAGAATGTACTGGGGACTACTTACTGTTCTTCTTCCCTACCCCTACCCCCATCCCAATGTTTGATTAAGTAAGATTGATGCTGAAAAGCCTCTGATCCTGGACCTTCTTGGTTTGGAAAGTTTTGATTACTTTTGAAACTCTTTACTGCTTCATGCCCCTCTCCACAACATCTGATCATTCACTTTGTTTTCGATCTTTTCAGAAGCCTATCCTCTTCTTATCTAGTACAAATGCACACTGTGTTTTCAAAATTTAAAATTGAGACTAGCGATATGAATAAACAGTTAAGAGCACTTGCTGCTCTCTCCCAGCACACACATAAAGTAGCTCACAACCATCTGAAACTCCAGTTCTAGAGAATCCACCTCAGTTGACAAGAAAGCAGGAGGATCACAATCTGGATCCCTAGTACCCACATAAGTATTGACTGGGCTGGCAGCTCAACTATAATTCAAGCCTTAGAAGGCAGAGATATATGACACAACAGGATCTCTGAAGCAAGCTGGCTAGCAAAACTGGCCATAGTGTCAAACTGTGAGTTTGATTGAGAGACCCTACACCAAAGAATAATGTAGAAAAGCAATTGAGTAAGATTCCGTGCATCAACTTTGGGACACAAACATACCCCACCTGTGTACAGGGGGAGGGTTGAAAAAACATGGATATATAACTTCCTTCATAGGGCAGAAATTTAACCTTTTAGATTTAATATTTTTAGGGTTATAATTCCTCAATCATGGTGGTTATGATTTTACTTTTGTATAAAAAAACAAATTCTTAAATGTCTAGATATGACATTTTATATATTATTGTTACTTTTGATATATTTAAATTAAATTTCACAAAGACATTTTCCAACAGTATCACCTTGTCTATTTAGAGAAACTTAGCTGTCATTTTTTAGATATGGCAATCAGAATTACAATAAAAGTTTTTAAAAAGCTAGAGTTCTTGAGTTAGAGGGATGACACCAAAAGGAGAATACTAACACCGGGCACTAATCTCTGAGGTATGGATGCGTTCGTGCTTCAGAGACTTGGAGGTGAATTCAGTTAGTTTGAAAAAATAGCAAAAGACATGGGCATACAGAATTCATTATTTCAAGAGTAGTGTAAGTAGAAGGTGGGAATAAATAAATGACAACCTCACTTAGCAGGTAAAATTCTATTGGTGATCTGTGCCATTTCTGGTAAAAGACTTGTCTTGATGTTTTTCTCATTATTTCATTTAGCCCTTTGTCTGAGGAAGAGACTGTCTGGCATGCTTTCCCTTCTGAGTTTTACATGTCTCAGGCATTAATATATCAGGGTATACCCAGTTACTTTGCTACAGAGCATCAACCAAAAGTTATTGGCAATGATTTCCCATATGTTGCAAATTTTGCTAGCACAAAGTTAAATCATATGGCAATAGAAATTTTTTGTTTGTTTGTTTTGTTCTGTTTTGTTTTTCAAGATAGGATTTCTCTGTGTAGCACCCTGGCTGTCCTGTACTCACTTTGTACCCCAAGTTGGCCTTGAACTCACAGAAATCCTCCTGCCTCTGCCACCTGAGTGCTGGGATATTTTTGTTTGTTTATTTATTAGTTCAGGTTACATCTCTATCACAGTACCCTCTTTTCACCCCTTCCAGTCCTGCCCTCCCACCCTCTACCCCCTATCCCTTCCATCCCACTCCTTTGGAGTGGAGTGTCCCTACATAACAGTCCATCGCCCCAGTTCAGAAGTCATAAGAGGGCCAAGAGCCTCCTCATACACTGGGGGCCTACAAGGCAGTACCACCAGTGAAAAGTATCTCATTGCCACGGAGGGAAAACTAAAAAAAGCAAACAAACAAATAAAAAATTTAAAAAAATAAATAAAAAGTCTATGTCCATGTTCCCTTTGGTACGTTTGTTGTAGTACAGATATCCTCTACTATATAGCTAAAATCCTACTATAAGTGAATAGATGCCATGTGCATCCTTCTGAGTCTGGGTTACCTCACTCGTGATGAGCTTTTCTACTTCCATCCATTTGGCTGCAAATTGCATAATTTCATTGTTTCTGATAGCTGAGTAATATTCCATTGTGTAGATGTACCACAGTTTTTTTAATCCATTCTTCAGTTGAGGGACATCTGGGTTGTTTCCAATTTCTAGCTATTACAAATAAGGCTGCTATGAACATAGATGAGGAGACTTCCCTATGTCTCTGTGAGAGGTCCTTTGGGTGTATACCCAGAAGTGGTATGGCTGGGTCCTGAGGCAAGGTTATTCCTAGATTTCTAAGATATCGCCAGACAGACCTCCATAGTGGTTGCATAAGCCTGCACCCCCCAGCAATGGAGTAGGGTTCCCCTTTCTCCACACCCTCGCCAGCATGCGCTATCATTTGAGCTCTTTATCTTAGCCATTCTAACAGGTGTTAGGTGGAATCTCAGGGTCGTCTTGAGTTGCATTTCTCTGATGATTAAGGATGTTGAACATTTCTTCAGGTGTCTCTCAGCCATTAGGGATTCCTCCTTTGTGAATTCTCTGTTTAGCTCTGTTCCCCATTTTTTGATTGGATTATTTTATGTGTGTGTTTGTCTGTCTGTCTGGATGTGTGTCTACCATGTGCATACAGTGCGTGAAGAGATTGATTTTCTTGAAGAACCAACTCTTAGTTTCATTGATTCTTTGTATCATTCTTTTTGTTTCTAAGTTGTTGATTTCAGCCCTAAGTTTGATGATTTCCTGCCTTCTGCTCCTCTTGGGAGTGTTTGCTTCTTTTTCTTCCAATTCATCCAGTTTGGCTGTTAATTCGCTAATATGCACTGTCACTATTTTCTTTTTGAAGGCACTTAGTGCTATGAACTTTCCTAGTTGGACAGCTTTCATTGTGTCCCATAGGTTTGGGTATGTTGTGCCTTCATTGTCGTTGGATTTTAAGAAGTCTTTGATTTCCTTCTTTATTTTTTCCCTGACCCAGTAGTCATCCAGTAAAGAGTTGTTCAATTTCCATGTGTGTGTAGGCTTCCTGTTGATTCTTTTGCTGTTGAAGTCCAGCTTTATTCCATGGTGGTCTGATAAGATACAAGTGGTTATTTCAATTTTCTTGTATCTGTTGAGGCTATCTTTGTGTCCAACTGTATGGGCGATTTTGGAGAAGGTTCAGTGAGGTGCTGAGAAGAAGGTGTATTCTTTTGTATTTGGGTGAAACACTCTGTAGATATCTGTTAGGTCCATTTGTTTTATGGTCTCTGTTAGACTCATTATTTCTCTGTTTGTCTTCTGTCTTGATGATCTATCCATTGTTGTGAGTAGGGAGTTGAAATCTCCCACTACTAATGTGTAGGGATCGATGTGCAATTTAAGTTTTAGAAGCGTTTCTTTTACAAATGTAGGTGCCTTTGTATTTGGGGCATAGATATTCAATATTGAGATTTCTTCTTGATGAATATTTCCTTTAATGAGTATGTAATGCCCTTCTCTGTCTTTTTTTATTAACTTCAGTTGGAAGTCTATTTTGTCTGATATTAGGATGGCTACTCCAGCTTGCTTCCTGGGTCCATTTGCTTGGAAAACCTTTTCCCAGCCCTTTACTCTGAAATAGTGTCTATCTTTGATAGTGAGATGTGTTTCTTGTGTGCAGCAAAAAGATGGATCTTGTTTACGGATCCAATCTGTAAGTCTGTGTCTTTTTATTGGCAAGTTGAATCCATTGATGTTGACGAATATTAGTGACCAGGGGTTGTTATTTCCCATTATTTTGGTGTAGGTGGTCGTCCTGTGCTTCTTTTGGTTTAGTTGCTGTGGAGTTTTCTATTTCCTCTGTATTCTTGGGTGTAGTTATCTTCTCTGTGTTGGAGTTTTCCTTCTAGGATCTTCTGTAGGGCTGGGTTTGTGGGTAGATATTATTTAAATATTATTTAAATTTGATTTTGTCATGGAATATCTTGTTTTCTCTATCTATGTTGATAGAGAGTTTTGCTGGGTATGTAGTCTGGCTGGGCACCTATGTTCTCTCAGGGCTTGTAGGACATCTGTCCAGGCCCTTCTAGCTTTTAAAGTTTCTGAGGAGAAGTCATTCTGTGGACTTTGGCGGTCCCAAGGCCTGTTGTAGTCTTGAGAGCTTGACTCCACCCCTGTAAGGTGAGTCACTCAGCAGTGTCTCCCAGGTCGAAACCTCACTGTAATTCTGATGGGTTTGCCATTGTATGTGACTTGACCGTTTTCTCTTACAGCCTTTAATATTCTTTCTGTGTTCTGTACATTTGGAGTTTCAATTATTATGTGGTGAGAGGAGTTTCTTTTCTGATCTAATCTGTTTGGTGTTCTGTAAGCCTCTTGGATTTTTATTGGCATCTCTTTCTTTAGGTTTGGGAAGTTTTCTTCTATGATTTTGTTGAAGATGTTTCCTGGACCCCTTGATTTCTTGGATGTTGTGGATGAGAGATTTTTTAGCTTTCTCATTTTCTTTGAATGTTACACTGATTTCTTCCATCAAATCTTCCATGCCTGAGATCCTGTCTTCCATCTCTTGTATCCTATTTTTGATACTCATATCTGTAGTTCCTGTTTTCTTCCCTTGATTCTCCATTTCCACTTTTAACTCTGACTGTGTTTTCTTTATTGTTTCCATTTCCATTTTCCTGTCTTGAGTGATTTTATTCACTTTGTGCATTTCCTGCTCCAATTTGCTTGTCTTTGCCTGGAAATCTTTCATTGCTCTGTCTTTTTCCTGTTCAAGTTGAGCCACCTTGGCTTGGAGCTCTCTAATGGTATTATCCGTTGCTTTCACTTGCGAAATTGTGGCTTTTTGGTATTCCTTCATAGATTTAAATTCTTCTTGAAGGGACTCTATCACTTTCCATAATGTCGAATTGTCATCTTTTTCATGTGTTTTAACTGTGGTGAGGTCAGGATTTAATGAACTTGCAGAGTTGTTTTTTGTTGGAGTCATGTCTCCCTGATTTCTGTTTTTTCTTGGACCTTTGGCCATTTGGATGTTCTTAGCTGTCTGCTCCTGTTGTCTTCTGGGCTTGGATCCAAAGGGGGCGCATTGGTGTAGCAGTCGAATTGCACGGTGATCTGTCGCTGCTTACAGGCGGATCTCAGGGTCAATGTGCATCTAGTAGCCAGACATACTGTGAGCTGGTGCAGCCTATTCCCAGGCAATGAGGAATGGCCCAGGATTGTTTCACTGCTCCCAAGACAGATTGCCTGCAGTGGCTCTGGTGGTATGGTCCTGTGTGTCAAGGCACAGATTCTGTGGACTTTGGAGGAACCAAGGCCTGTTGTAGTCTTGAGAGAACTTGACTCCACCCCTGTAAGGTGAGTCACTCAGCAGTGCCTCCCAGGCCGAAACCTCACTGATCCAGGGGGTGGAGCTATATATACTTAAGCTGTGGTTCCCTGCTGGAAGGGCCTGTACTAGCAATAAAGTCTGATAATAATAATAAAGACCTCACAGTTTGCCCAGGGTTGAACCCTGTGGTGGGTAAATCCACCTTCACCCCCTGTAGCCTTTTCTGCCACTCTCACAGCCCGGCCTATGTGTGTATGGAGCTGGCTTTGGATACTGGCAAATGGGGCCACTGTCATCCAAGTTCCCTTACACTGCAGTGGAATGTAACCTGCTGCTCAATCCAGCTGCAGGATTTTTTTTCCCAATGACTGTAAATCCAATAGGGGCGCCTGTCCAGCACCCCTCTGGGGACGCAGAGATATGTCTGGGCTTTCCAAATGCAGCTGTGGACCCACTGGCTACTGGGCTGATGCCTTGTGGAACCCTCAGCTGCTGCGTGCCCCGCCGAGCCACACGCTGCTAAGAGTGTGTGGCACTCCCACGGGCCCTAAAACTTTCACTAAATAGCCTGTGTGGGATCTGGGGGGCCCAGTAGGCTGCTGAGTAACCCTGTGTGGGGTCCGAATCTGCTTGCTGGGTATTAGAGTGGATCTTACCCGGTGTCTCTCCTGGTGGGGGTTCCCTATTCCTGGATTCAGCGGCTTCAGTGAAACCCAGGTGAGTCCAGTCACTCAGATTTTTTGCACAGCGTATTATAACTTTGTGGCTGTTTTCCCCAAGATCAGAATGCATCCGCGCGGGCCGCCGCCATCTTGCATCCCTAAGTTTTTGGTTTTTGTTTTTGTTTTTTTTAGACCAAAGATTAAACTCCTTGTTTTAAATTCTATCTTTGTAAGTATGGCAAGTATCTTTCCTTAATTTCTTAACTTTAAAATTATAAATTTTTTAAATGAATATAGATTAAACTATAGGTTAAGAAAAATAATGACCCCCAGTGCAAAAGGAAGCTCTTAGCCCTCATATTACTGCTGAACTGAGAGGGGTCAGTGATATGTAGGGACACTCCACACCAGAGGAAAGGGATGGATGGGAGGGTGGAGGGGGTAGGAGGGTAGAACCACGAGCGGTGGAAAGAGGATGGAGATGTACTTGAAGTAATAAATAAACTTTTTTTTTTTTGGTTATTTGGACAGGGTTTCTTTGTGTAATAGAGCCCTGACTGTCCTAAACTCTCTTTATATTCCAGACTGGCCTTGAACTCACTGAGATCCAACTGCTTCTGCCTCCTGAGTGCTGGGAATAAAGGTGTGTGCCACCATACCTAGCTAGGGTTCTACTCAGTAGGGTACCCTGGCATTGGAATTTGTAACTTCTCTCATTGGTTGCATTGACTCAGCAGCCTGAACAGAATCAACTAAGATTGAAATATTTCATGATATTAATTATCTTCTCCCCTCATGTCACTGAATTTCCAAGTCAGATTAAGTAATTATTTTATTACACTTCTCCAATAACTCATCAAGCATCATATCACCATCCAGTGAAGTCATACAGGACTCACATATTCTACCTTCCATTCTCAGTGCAGAGCTGTTTCACCTAATTTTTATTTGTTTCAGTTTTCAGTTGCTGTTTAGTCTAAGAGCCACATAGGCTTCTAAATAGGATGGTTGAAATAACAGAATAAACACTTTAGACTTTTTACTTCTTAAAATTTGTCTGGAGTTCCTCTTACCTAGATTTTATAACTTCAAATTTAAAATTTATATCAGCCAATTAAAATTTAATATGAAATATAAAAAATCTTTAAAATAATAATAAAAAGAACTTTTAGTCATGCCTTTAAGATCCAATCCCAAGTTAGCATTGTTTTCTTCAGCTCTAATTGTAAATAATAATCATGCCTTGTTACATGTTTACTTCTTAGTTTCAGTTTGCTAACGCTTTGGGGCAGGTATTTAGGTAAATGGAAAGGAGAGATTCTTCCTTCCATATCACAGTATATTATAGTGATTTCTTTAAAGTACTTATGGTTTAGAGTATTTCTCTCTAAAAGTATCTTTTCACTTTTGAGCTCTCCGCCCCGCCCCACAAGATTTGAAAATCCACTCAAATGAAAAATGTAATACAGTCAGGGTTTAGAATATTGTCATAATGAAAATATACAACAACTTTCATTTCATACATTTCTAAGAGAAAGTTGGCAGTTTCTTTAAAAATGTTTGTTTACTTCATGTTGAATGTGTAATGAAATATAGTTTAATATCAAATATTTCTAATTATAACAGTAGTAATACCCACTGGTATACACTTACGGCTCAAAAATGGTCTTTTGAATTAGGCAGTGGATTAAATATGAAAGTTACAAAATTATTATCTTAAGAGAAGCATATTGTAGTATGCAAAGGAATTTTTGTTATATTGTTTGAGGAAATTTTTGGTTTTATTTTTGTTTGCCTGTGTTTGTTTTTGACTTGGGATTTTGTTGTTGTTGTGGGCGATGGTATGTGTGGTGTTGAGTGGAGGTCAGGGCCTTACAGGAGCAAGCTATGTAAGTACCTTATCACTGAGATAAATACTTAGTCCCAGGAAAAAGGTTTGTTTTGTTGGTTTTTCTTTTTTTAACTTTTGAAGGTTTAAAAGAAAAAATGAACTTACCTGCAAGAAATTTAAATAAAGCACTCAAAATTATATCGGTTTGTCACGTGGTAGGATGTTATTTAGTATAAAAATCTAGTGGCGCCTTGGGCAATACTGGATAAGAAAACAAGGTCAGTTGAATCTTTTTTTTTTTTTCAGTTGAATCTTAAGTAACTTTTATTGCACTAATTTAGCCTTCTGCATAACCAACATATGCATATTTATAATGACATTCTTGTTTTTTGAGGTTTAAAGTTTAAGAGTATTCTGGAAGAAAAAAATAGAATATACTGCAATCTATTTTTATTTTGAATTTCTCCACCATCGTATTTCTTTAGGAGTTGATTCCTCTCATATTGTGTACAGCATGCCTGCACCCTGAGCCTAAAGAAAGAGACCAGCTCCTCCATATACTCTTCAACCTAATCAAGAGACCAGACGATGAGCAAAGGTGGGTGTGCCACTTCGGGGGTAAATAACTAACTGCAGTGCTGACACACTCAGCTCTCGACATGAGCTCCACATCTGGTGATTTAATGTGCAGGCCTTTTGGCCTTCCCATTCTCCCCTTCAGTGTGCTGGAGCTCTCCCATCCATTGTCCTGTGATGACTTTAGTTGTGTTATCCTCAAGTTTACTTTCCCTCCACTCACCTCCTTTTTTATATTTTTGGCTGTGAGTCCATCCTTTAACGGCTGAGCCAAGCCCTCACCTCCTTTTTTAAAAGGAACCTGAAATTGGCCCCAAAAAATAAACAGATAATAGGAAAAGCACTCTAAGAAATTAAGCATCTGGAAATAAATAAGTTCATGAAGCAAGAGTAGCTGTGAAAAGTATGTACTGAGAGCCCCTACTATGGTAATTACTGATAATTAATTCTTTGCAAAGTAAATCTGTGCCTTGTTCTTGAAGTGTTAATTTTTAATGGACTCTAGACATATGCGTGTACTGAAGGATGTTACCAAAACTATTTTATATTCTGATCTGGAAATTCTGTTAATTAAAAATCTATTGATACACTTTCCATGTTTCTAATACAAAGATGTCTCCTAGTGCTCAGTGATTAGGTTATAGCTGAGATTTCATTAGAAAGGAGATAGAGCAAGCAGTATATATCTTGCTAGTGTTCTCCCACTTGGTATAGGTAAATCAGCTTTTCCTTTGTCTACAAAACTCAAGAAGCTGCAGTTAGGTGACATGGAGAAAACTGATCCTACTCTGTGGTCTCTCAGACACCCTAATATCTTTAGATCAGAAGCTAGCCTTATCTGTCAACACATGTTTTCAGTGCTGTATTAGATGAATGCTAAGACCTACAAAAATAAGTAGTAATAAAGTCATAGTAGGTTCTAAGCTACTTCTTCAGATTTTCCTTGTTTAAAAAAAAAATTCTCTAACAGAAAGCAAGTTTCTTTTGATTTTGTTTGTTTTTAATCTTGAGAGAGACTTTTAGGTTTGAGGTGGCAAGTAGATGGCATTTCAAGAATATTTCTTTCAATTTGGAATTTTCTATGAAGTATTTTCTATGGGGAGTAAAATATAAGCAGTAAGCATTTGTGAGAAACATATACTTGAGAAATAGAGATTCCTGACTGAAGCTAGGTTAGGAAAAGCACAGCATGACACTTCAAAGAAAGTATATGTTGCCTTACCAGTATGTAGAAGGCACTGAGTCAGACACTCATTACTTTTATGTAAGGAAACTGTTTGCTTCTGCCCT
The DNA here is from genome assembly GCA_907164525.1 of Lophiomys imhausi. Lineage (NCBI taxonomy): Eukaryota > Metazoa > Chordata > Mammalia > Rodentia > Muridae > Lophiomys > Lophiomys imhausi. The sequence goes on from CAJQZJ010033173.1 coordinate 212,282, forward strand.
CCTCATTTATCTGCAGTCCAGGATTCTTGCCAGTCAGAGGAGATAGAGAGAAAGAAAGGTGCAAGTAGCATCCTTTCAACCAAATTTCGTGGTCTTTGGTAAAAACATATAAGCCAAAGAAAGACCAGAGGTCTCCTAAGAAAGTACACTGCTAACTTTTCATCTGAATGATTTTGTAAGCCATCTCAAATTTTTTTAATAACATAAATTCTCACTGGGAAGAAAATAAGTACTGAGGCAGAAGTGCTGTCACATGACTAATCCCCTACTCAGGAGACAGAGACAGATGGTTCCGTTAGTTTGAAGCCAACCTGGTTTACATAATGACTTCCAGTAAGGCTTTATACAGAGACCCTGTGTCAAAATGAAAAAAAGAAAGAAAAAAGAAAACCGAGTACCAAAAAAAGGGAGAATAGCAATTCTAGATTCAGCAGAGGACATAATATTAAGTATTTCATATGCCTAAAGTATCTCAGGAGTAAAGCCGATTCCTGTATCTCAAAGGAAATCAAACAAAATTGGAGCAGTTTCTTCTAGAGAAACAGGATTAGCATGAGTACCCATAAAAATTCCACTATACTATGAGCATAGCAGTGATTTTGAAAATTCACAGTATATATGAGCATAGTACAGTGAGAGATACATGTGTGAAATGTCATAATGAAATTAATCATTTATCAGTATACTAACCATGAGCAAGGTACAATGTTATTGTATATTTTATTATGACTATTAAAATGTGTAGTAAATATACAAAGAAAGAAAAAGTAAAATATGCAAATTTTTCAGATTTACAGTGAAGGCCCTGCAGTAGATTTCACACTACTGAAAACTGAGTGTATGTTGTGAAAGATAAATTTCAAATAGTAGACCACTGTGTTGTCCAGCCTCTTGGAGGACTGAAAAATTGTTTGCTCAAACCGCTGGTTTTAATAATCCACAGGAACTCTTCAATACTACCTCATATTTTACAGTGATAGACAGAATGTAAATGCACATGTACCTCTAATATGATTATATAAAATACCTTGAAAAACATCAGTGCCTTTCTAAATGACATGAGTAGTATTTTATCAGCAACTTGATAACCATGAAAGCCAAGTGGCACCTTTACTATTTCATTTAGTATAAGTTTATAGAAGTGTACATATAAAAAGCCTAGCAGTTCCTCTATAAACATTACTATAAGCATTCCCCTTATAATCTCTTTTCATGAACTTAGCCATCCATGTATTTATCCACCCTTCTATGACTTAAAATGAAAAAGAGTTTATGATCCCTCAAAGATGGATCCAGTCAACTCAGTACTAAATCCAGCTTCTCTTTCATTATAAAAGGCTTTAGGACTGGAGAGATGGCTCAGAGGTTAAGAGCACTGACTCCTCTTCCAGAGGTCCTGATTTCGATTCCCAGCAACTATATATATGGTGGCTCACAACCATCTATAATGGGATCTGATGCCCTCTTCTGGCATGCAGGCACACATGCAAATAGAACACACACACACACACACATGCCTTTTTTAAAAGGCTTTGAAGTCTGAAGTTGTATACAAGTAAGTAAAGAAGCAATTACTCAACTTATTTAATAAAAGGAAAGAAGAGCCTTGTTCACAGTTCTCTGCAGTGTTTTCATTGTTATTCCAGTGAGTCCTGTTGAGTTTGTGCACTTAGGACTTAGTTACCCATGGGCATCTAACTCATATTATCTCTTTGCTTTCCTTTTCATGCCTGATTTCTCCTAAGTATTCCCATTTTCCCATACAGGTGAACGTGATATAATCATGGTTTCATCATGATTAGTCCTTATAAAAATACTATACGAGTATTTGCATCACTAAGTTATCAATAAACTAGTTTTGTATCACCAGAATACGGTGTTTAGACCACAATCAAATAGATTAGAAAAAATAGAAATTTATTTTTGTCTGAATCAGTAGTTCTCAACCTTCCTAATGCTGTGACTCTTTAATACAGGTTCTCATGTTGTGGTGACCCCAACCATAGACTGTTTTGTTAATATTTCATAATTGTAATTTTGCCACTGTTATAAATTGTATTGTAAATATCTGATATGTGCGCCTGGTGAAAGGGTCAATTGACTCCAATGGGGTCGTGAACCACAGGTTGAGAAACATTGATCTAAATGGGATTTGATTGCTTGAATACACAGAAAGTTTATGCCCTAAAGCAGAGGCTATAAATAGCTCATATTTCCAATTGTAAAAGACCTGCTTTAGTCTGTAACAGCTAGCCAATCTTTGAATTTGACTCTTTGTCAGAATCTAACAGAATTTAGCATCTTTATCTTTCCTGATCGTCTCAAGATTGTTGGGAACAGAAGCCATTTTGTTAAGTGTCAGAGTCCCTGAGGAAGATCAGGAGCAAGTTCATTGGCTACAGTACTTCCCCAACTTTTTTGCTCATCACTAACATACTTGTGCAGCACCATATGGGTTCCTCAGGGTCACACTGATTTCTGAGGGAGTCAGATATGTTCTTTCAACATCAGTCAGGGGGAAACTCTGCAGCAGTGGCTGGGACATAACTACCTAAAACAGGTCTTTCCTGAGCATTCATGCAGCCCCTGATGGCAGCAGTCAGGAACAAATAGCGTGGGACTGCCATCAGACAGCACCCTGCACTCAGGAACTCAAGAGATTATTGGTTTTGATCAAGCAAATGTATTGTCTAAATGTTCAGGCATTAAGTAAAGCTGCAAGGATAGCCTGAAGAAAGCAGCCTGGCAGTAGGGAGACTAAGAACCGTTAGATAAAATAATGCGCCTGGATGTTTTCCTCTTGCAGTCTTCGCCTTAATAATCAAAGATTTTGCTTGTGTTTGGTAAAACAGAGTTATGCTTCATACGTATTTATCTAATTTTAGGGCTTTTTTACATCTTCTGATGATTTGCCTATGTAAAATCATAAACAGATGAGTCATGATACATAAAGCTGGTAAGTTAAGGTAGGAGCTCCAAAGTTATGATCACACAGCATAATAGATCCTGAACTTTACACTACGTGTCTCTCGCTCTTAGAATGTACTCAAGAGCAAGTGGAGAGAGGTGTCCTCAGAGACACAGCCACAGTTAAGCGATACCAGAACCTACATGTGCTCTAGTCAAGTAGGAAAGAGGGAAATCAGATCACGGTAGAAATGCTATTCAATTTGAAAGGTTTCTAAGGACGGTTTGGAGATACTATACAGGAAAATGTTTAAATCATTTTCTTTTTTAAAGAAGTACCTTTCCCTGTCTTGGTAACTCAGTAATGAAATACCTTCTTTTGAATTTTATTTTAGGTTTGCAAAACAAAACATAAACATAGCTGCTGCCACCTGGTGGCAGGAATAAAGCATTTGTGACCACTGTTTTTGTTTTGTTTTGTTTTTAAAGATTTCTTTATATTATGTACATGAGTACTATATTTGCATGTATGTCTGCATGACAGAAGAGGGTATCACATCCCATTATAGATGGTTGTGAGCCACCATGTGGTTGCTGGGAATTGAAGTCAGGACCTCTGAAAGAGCACCCAGTGCTCCTAACAGCTGGGCCATCTCTCTAGCCTGCCTACTATATTTTTATCTTACAGAAATACAACCTTTTAAAATAAGAGACTAATAAATTAACAATAATTAATATTTTGTATATATGAAAAGTGGACAGAAATGTTACTTAGCATTGTTATTTTTCTTTAGTTAGTTAATCTCAGGCTTCTTTAGCAGTATCCCAGTAAAACTTGATTTATGCTCCATGATGGTGCAGTTCTTTGATAATAACCATACCATATTTCTAGCTAAGTCATTTGCTAATCACTCCTGGCTATTTAACTCTTTTTAACTCACGGTCGTAATTGTATTTTCTAATGCACATACAATTTTTTTTCCCTATTATTTTTCAGGCAAATGATACTGACGGGTTGTGTGGCATTTGCACGTCATGTTGGACCAACACGTGTAGAGGCTGAACTTTTACCACAGTGTTGGGAACAGGTAAGTTAACTGTATGCTTTCTTAGCCATTTTGTTCTTATTCTTGAAGTTTATATTTTCTTTTTATAATGCTATGAGAAAGTCAATGGAATATAAATTGTGCTACTGTCCATAGCCCAGCACATGGGCTTATTTTGCACAAAAGAATTCTCTGGAATGTCTTACTCTATTCATTCATCAGCAGATACTTAGGAAACACCAATTCCAGTGCCGGCTACTAGTAAAGTAACTAGGAAGACAGTGTGAAGAAAGACAAAGGCATCCTAGTGAGCAGATGAGAGTGGCAAGAACACGATGTTGTGTGTTGTGTTGGTATACGTGAAGAACAACAAAGTGGAAGTCTGAGCATGACAGAATGTATTGTCATCCTCTGAGGAAGTGCTGTTGAACCAAGAGTCTGGGTGAAGTGAGGAGCAACAAGTGCAGGATGTTTGTGTGTGCGTGCGTGCGTGCATGTACACGCATGAAAGCAAATGGAGGACCTTTATAGATTACTGGTTTATTGTGCAGGCATGCAATATGCAAAGTATAAACCTTTGATATGGCCGGCTCATATATCAGTAACTAAGTTCTTTACCTGGAGTAGTTTAATTATGTATGCTGATATTCCAGTTCTCTAAAGAACTCTGAATTATTGACTTTGTAGGTGTGGTAAATAATTAAGCGCCTTTAAAAGATGACTGTCTCCTTACAGAGACAAGTCATGAAGCCCAGTTTAAAGTAGTGCATCTCTTGTTCTTTAATTGGCCACAGATAACACCGAGTGCGGCACTGTTTAAGACCCTAGTCCTAATTTCTTGGGGCATTCATTTTATTACTAGAGTGGTAGAGCAAGTTCAGTGTGTAAAATGAACAGTGTAGCACAGTGTAGTAGTAACAATTACTGACAATGGCGACCTGCATCTTTATATCACAAAACATGCTAATTTAAGACATGTTTTTAATTAATTGCTTATCAAAACTAACTCAAATGCACCATGAAACTTAAAATTTCTAAATCTATACTATTGTTGATGTGTACATTTAGTTTTTAGTTTCTCCATTTTCTCTTTTTAACTTCCATTTATCAAACTGAGCATAGATAAACACATGTAATTCCAGCACTCAAGAGACAGAGACAGGAGGAGTCAAGGCTAGACTCTATCTCAAAAAACCCTAAAAAATATTTTAAAAATAAAAAATTATACCATGTATGGTGGTACCTGTCTGTAATTAGAGCACTGATGAGGCTCACCATCACAAGATGGTCTGAGTTCTAGGCCAACCTTGGCTACAATCATGAATCCAAAGCCTGGGCTACTTTCTCAAAGGCACCAATCAATCAATAAATAAATGAATGAATGGGTTTTGTTAATTCCAGGGTCACCTGGAGTCAGTCTATATCACTGAATGGTTTTGGTGTGTTCACAGAGTGTTGCATTTATCCCTGCATCCAATTAGAAACTAAAGCTTTTTATTACCCCCGACACAAATGTGCTGCCATGTTTGCTGTGGTTAATATGAGTCTTTTATATCACCATATGAATTTTAAGATCTGCTTCTCATTTCTGCAAAGAAGCTAGCTAGGATGCTTGCTTGCTTGCTTGCTTGCTTGCTTGCTTGCTTGCTTGCTTGCTTGCTTGCTTGCTTGCTTGCTTGCAACAGGGTCTCTCTTGTGTAACCCTGGCTGACCTGGAACTCACTGTAGACCATGCTGGACTTGAACTCAGAGATCCACCTAACTCTGCCTCCTGAGTGCTAGGATTACAGGCGTGCGCCACCACTTTTGAAGTAATTTATTGATTCTATAGATTGATCTGGAGAGGATTCTCATCCTAATAATGTAAGGTTCTAATCTGAGTTTAGGATATCTTTCTACTCAGTCTTTTAAAATATCCTACAACAGTGGTTTTTAGTTTTAAGAATGTATGTTTTGTACTTGTTTCATTCCTAAGTACTTTAGTTGTAAAGCAAAAGAGAATCTTTTTGCTTCATTAATTGCAGAAATAAATTTTGTGTGTATACTTAAATGAGACACAGTATGCTAGACTGCGAAGGGATGAGATGACACTTTAAGTACAGCATACTCTGATATTCACTCTTACTGTGCTTTCAGAGCAATTGTGAGTAGATTAAAGTTAGCTCCAAGATGTTAGTTTCGTACATCTGTGCCACATCTCTTTTGTAACCTTTGTAATCGGGGTCAGGGATCTACCTAGCCACCTATCTTTAGTTTGTTGCTCCATAGATTTCTATATAATTTCTTTTCTTAATTTTAGGCATCCAAACATTATTGAATTATGTTATCTTTTGATATGGGAACATGAGAACAGATATACTTCTTTTCTGCTCAAAGAAAGATTTATATTCTTTGAAGAAGACATATGGGAACAAAACCCAGTATGTGTCTTTTTGTTTGTTTGTTATAGTTCAGTGTAGTCAGGACATCGGAAAGAAAACTCCACTGTTTTTCATATACAAACAGAAAAGAAGTCTTCTTATAAAGAAAACATAGTTCTCATCTAGCTGGTGAAGTCATGGTTAACCTGTTTGCTAGCCCCTTCAGCAGAAAGCAGGCTGTTGTCCATCACAGCCATGTCTCTAAGGTTCAGAAGCAAGATTTTTCCAACTAAGACTTGTGCTTCTGTCACTAGGAGAAAACTTTACCTCTTTTCATCCTAAGGAAAAGCCTAGTCCTAGGCAAAAACATAATTTCTAGAGACCTTGCCAATTCTTCATCTTTGATTTTCCCTTTTCTCTTTAACAGATACCCCTGTGCCTTGATGTTTAGGCTGCCCTTGATTCCTTTATTCCTGATCCAGGTATAAGCCACACAGGGATTCCCAAAAGTGGAAAAGGAAGTCAGTGTATTGTATCCTTAGCAGGATGTATGCTGAAAAGTATTTGTCTTTTGGAAGAAGAGAGGGTGTGTTACTTGCACTTGACTGATGTGCTTGTTTTTGACTCCAGATTAATCACAAATATCCAGAAAGACGACTGCTTGTGGCAGAGTCCTGTGGAGCACTGGCACCATACCTTCCTGTAAGAACTGTTTTTAAAGAGTGTCTTGTCAATAAACTTTAACCCAAATTCTCTTACCCATACTGTTTTAATAAAATAAACAGATGGGCACCACCACACACAGCCTAGTAGATTATTTTTAATGATAAAAATGTGCTGGCTTTGAAGAAAACCTACATAACTTTATGTTCTATTCTCCCCCCCCCCCCAAATGAATAATGTGTATGTTAACTGAGGCACTCAATCTGAGATGGAGCAATGAATTAAGTATCAGTGATTTGTTATGGGGTTTGGTTTGGTTTGGTTTGGTTTGGATTGGATTTTGTGAGATACAGTCTCATTGTAGCACTGGCCAGCCTGAAACTTGCTGTATAGAAGATCACCTTGAACTTGTGATCTTCTACACCCACTTCCGTGTGCTAGGATTACAGGTGTACATCAGTACAACCAGCTTACAGGTTTAGAGTTTGTGTTGTTCACTTGAGAAGACTTAAGAAAAAGACTTCAAACAAAAGCCAGGTCTTTGTTTTTTATTTTATTGTTTATTATGTATTTTAATGGTACCAAAACAAGTTTAGGTTTGATTAATTTTACAACTTCAGCAACTACACAGGGGGGTATGAATTTGGATATTGATAACTTTATTATTTTAAGGTTTATTTTCTTTCTAATTATGCTGAAGGAAGATAGTATTATGGAATGGATTTCTTACCAAACAAAGTAAAAAAGTAAAAACTTGCATAGTAAAGATTTCTGATTTAATTATGTGTAAAGGCAGCTATAGAGGACACACATGAATGCAAGTGTCCAAGGAGGCAATATGCATACCTCTATAGGTATAGTTAACAGGTGGTGGGAACTGCCTGATGTGGGTGCTGGGAATAGAACTCCAGTCCTGTAACAACAGTATCTTAGCTACTAAACTGTCTCTTCAGCCTCTGAAAACTTTAATCTCAGCCTGTAAGTAAGCTGATTCTTCAACATAACTGGAAACAGTGGTATGGGGTACTGGAGATTTAGCTCAGTATTTGAGCCTTGCCTGGCATTCATGCAGCTCTGGGTTCCCAGCATTCATACCAGATGTCTCATAACCACCTGTAAATCCAGTTCTAGGGGATCTAACCCTCTCTTCTGGCTACCACTGGCCCTGACCTAGTGTGCACAAACTACCCACCGTCTCACACACACATACATACAACATTCATAAATAAAAATAAATTGGATTAAAAGTAAGCTAAGACTCAGTAGTAATTGACATTGTTATTAAATTTTACAATATTAAAAAGCAGCATAAATAAATCATTAAAACATATTGGTTATTTTCAGAAAGAAATCCGTAGTTCCTTGGTTCTTTCAATGTTGCAACAGATGTTAATGGAAGATAAGGCAGATTTGGTAAGAGAAGCTGTGATCAAAAGCCTGGGTATCATTATGGGCTACATTGATGATCCTGACAAATATCAACAGGTATGTTTTTCAGCAGGAGCTTCTTTTATTCTGTTAGAAATTCCGAATAATGTACTGATTCAGACACTTGGTAGTCTGCAGGCAAGATGATATATAGGTATGGTCAGCGGGTGTGACCGCTGCTTTCAGTCCAGCAGCAGCCAGGAAGTTGGAAATGAGTGTACATGTTTTCCAACTCCTCTTTGCTCATTAATGGGTATATTAACACCTAACAACACAGGATGGGTTAGATGGCTCTCTGTCTTTCTTAAAACATTTTCTGAATTTCTTGAAATACATATTTGTTACATTTTATTAAGTTCTTTGAAAATGTTTTCTTTTAACAATCTCCGCTTGCCTGTTTCCCTTTTCAGGGCTTTGAATTGTTGCTTTTGGCCCTGGGTGATCCCTCAGAAAGAGTCGTTAGTGCAACACACCAAGTATTTTTACCAGCTTATGCTGCCTGGACAACTGAACTTGGAAATTTACAGTCTCATCTTGTACCTATACTACTGAGCAAGATTGAAAAGCTTCTCAGGGTCAGTTATTCCCTTTCTTATATAGTTCCTAACTGTTTAAAGGGCCGTTGTGAACAGACACCACTGAGCCAAATAGTCTATCATCACTAAAAAGAGATTGGAGGCAGGGCCTGGTGGCACACACCTTTAATACCAGCATTTGGGAGGCAGAGGATCTCTGTGAGTTCAAGGCTAGCCTGGTCTACAGAGTGAGTTCCAGGACAGACAGACAGAGACCCTGTCTCGACAAAAAGAAAAAAAAGAGAGAGAGATTTGAGAAGCTAGAAGAGAAAGGGCAAGTGAGCACTTGTTAGCTGAATTATCACATTCCTGAAAATAGCACAAGCATTTTTCAGAAAGCCAGTTCTTCCCAGACCCTGTGAGGACGTGACTGTTTTACATAATTCATCAGCTCTAGTTCCAGGTTTCAGGGATAACTAAATGTTCATGTCTGTAACCTTCTTGTTATGTTGTCAAAACTACTGTAACAGTGCTTACTCCAACATTCACTTCTTTTTTTTTTTATTTAAATACTTTATTTTTTTTTCTTCAAGTTACATCTCAGTCACAAACCCCTCCCTATTCCCCCTTCCTATCCCGCCCTTCCACCCTCTTCCCCCCAGAAGTTTCCCCTTTCAGTCCAATAGATGGTTCCTTCTCTTATAACAGTAAATATTATACAAAACAACAGATATAAATATGCCACATTTATGAGAGTTAAATGGCCCAGTATACCTTCCCAATGTCCAGTTTATACATATTTGGCCCCTGACTTTAACATTCTACTATCTAACCATCTCCATGAGTTTAAAGGTCTATATCTGACTCAACATTCATACTAACTTGCAACACACTTTTAAGAGTATCTTCTTAGATCTATAACACCCTCTTGATTCCTAAACAACTCAACAGCCTAACTCTGCCAAGACAGGGTAGGTAAGTCCTTCATAATCCCTGCTCTACAACAAATGTCTGTCAGAGAAACAGGACCCAAAGGCTGAAGACTGATGCAGGAATGTATGGAGAGAAAATGGGAACTGTCCAGGCAGTCACTGGTATGTCATTTCTTAGTTTCGGAAGCTGCAGGCCCTGCACTTCCTATATAAGCAGATATATTTATCCCTCTCAGGTCTCTGAGGTGGTTGAAGAATAGACAGCTAGAGTCTCATAGTTAAATTTTGAGTTGTTTAGGAACGAACATTCACTTCTTAAAGAGATCTTCATTCTACTCAGGCAAAAGAGTCGAGGACAAGTTGAGAAAATAGAAAACACTTCTTTAGAATTTTTGTTCTAAATGTTCTTTCAGAGGCTAGCAGAGAAGTTAGTATTTCACGGATTTCTATATATACTGCTGAGATCAATACCTTAGATTTAAAAAAAAAAAAAAAAGACCTGTTTCACTCTTAGAGCCCCTTGAGGAATATTTTGTGTTTCACACAGAAATGAGAATTTGGTTATTAAATAACCTATCAGGGTCCCCAGCTGTCGTACAGCTGAAACAATTGATGCTCAGTTTCTGACCCCAAACTCTTAGGCTTTGTGCTTCAGATTTTCCACAGACCTGTTAGGCTTTTATCATAAATCATACAGCTGTTCAGTAGACGATCTCATACGTATATGTGTATTGCTTACATCTTAAAAACTGGGCTGTTCTCTCTAAATTTCACAGTGGACACTTTAAGATGAGTGTTTATACTCTTTCTATGTAATAGTTAACCAGGCCTTGGTTTTTTGTGTGTGTGCTTTGCTATGGTATAAATAACACCACATTGTTTAAAGTTTCTCCAGTTTTCTACTTAGTAATATTTCTATATAGAAATTAACTGATTTAGAACTTAATTTGTAAGTAAGTCTTATCTCTTAGATTATAACATAGTTTTTTCCTAATATACCAATGCCATCTCAAGTAGATTTGAACTGCTTTCCTCTCTAATAATTCTTACTGTTTTGGTTTGGGTTTTCACTATAACATTTAGCTATTTGGTGGCACATCAATCTTTTTTTTTGTGTCATCTCTTTCCCTTTGAAGTTTCCTCTACATTTTATCTAGATGGTATCAAGTGTCTGAAAGCATTTAGGAAATAGAGAAGTAGCAAATGATTGTACAGGATTACCAGTGTCACACTTACTGTGACTCCTGTGGGTCACTCTAGTATACAAGAATTTCAAAAGATAAGACACTCCCCAGAAAAAGTGTTCCCAATATTGGAAATGACTGTTTGCCCTGAGTTTTTCATATTAAAGATTCTAGTATGTCTACAGTGCCTTCTTGCTTCTCCACAGTTTGGATGGACATCTTTGTTAAGTGCATATGCATATGGGGTTTAAATGTTTATTTGCCATAGAAAGGGAGTCATATATCCAACTTGGAGTGTGATTTCAAAAGCCTAAGATTAGCTCCCACACCTTATGTTTCAGGAAGGAGAACACGGGCTGGACGAACACAAGCTCCACATGTATCTTTCTGCCTTGCAGTCCTTGATCCCATCTCTCTTTGCATTAGTGCTGCAGAATGCACCTTTCTCCAACAAAGCCAAGCTACATGGTGAAGTGCCACAGATCGAAGGTACTGGACTCAGTTCTTGAAGGGAGGTGTAGAATATTACCAGTTTAGCTTCCCAAAGAGTTGTTTTGATTCTAATCATTATTATGGCAGCATGGTTACTAAAATGTGTTGTATGTGTAATGTATAGTATCTTGTGTTCAGAGATTTAAAGCCTCAGATAAACATTACAGTTTCATCTTTTATGGATAAGTCATGTGAGGTTATTTTATAATATTTGTGCTTCTGCTATCCATTGGGTAGGTGGATTGCTTGCTTGTCTTTGCTTGTCTATTGGTTGTAGGGGAGGTTTTTGAGTTTTGTTAAGGCAGGGTCTCACACTAATGCAGGCTGGCAGTTTTTATAGACTTTGTTAGGAAGCTAGAATAAACATTTTTGTCTGAGAAGATCTGAATCAATGAAAAAGTTCATTTAATAGTGACTAGTGCTAGTATGTGAATTTTACCATTTCCACTTTTTTTTCTTCCCTAGCTCTTTATTTTCAGCAGGGTAAGATAAATATAATTGTAATTTTAGTAATAAATATAATTTCCTGCTGTGTGCATAGTAGAAAGAAACAAGCCTGTGATAAGATTTTCTCTTTTTTGTCCCCTTTATAAAGAAAATGACTTATCTTCAGAAACTTATGAACTCACGTTGGGAATATAGTTGACAGAATGCTTGCCTAATGCATGGGCAGGGTACTAGGTTCAATCCCCAGGACTAGGGTTGGGGAGGAAAAAAAAAAAAAAAAACATCAAGCCACTCTCCCAGTAGCTAGTAAATGACCTGTGATGTGTACCAGGTGATTGACAGCCACACTGCAACTAAGCAGTACACCTAGATAAAAAGCTGTATACAGACTATTCCTGTATATGAAAATACTTTTGTAGCATTTTCAGGTTTCTGAAGTTATCTGTGTCTATTACTGGCTTCTGATAAAGAATTATTGTATTGAGGATAATTTTTAAAAATCAGACTTGACAAGATAAAGATTTAGAAGTGAGACTCCTTAAGAATTCATAGCTAGTCACTTTGTTTGTTTTATTATTGCTTTTCGAGACAGTGTTTCTCTGTGTACTGACTGTCCTGGAACTTGCTTTGTAGACCTGCTGGCCTCTTCACAGAGATTCGCCTGCCTCTGTCTCCCAAGTGCTGGGATTAAAGGCGTGCGCCACCATATCCAACTAGCTAGTCACTTTGTGATTCTACTGCCTACTGAATGAAGTATTTATTGTCCTTCTAAATTCCTCCTCCTTTTCCTAGTTGGTTGTGTTAGTTTGCTGAAGTTGGCTTAACAAAGTACCACAGGCTAAGTGTCTTAAACAACAGAAATATGTTGTCTTGTAGCTCTACAGGGCAAAAGGTATTGGAAGAGTAAGGACCTTATGAGAACTGCCTTAGATAGGAGCCTACCCCACCTACCTTCTATATGCGCTCACTTTGTCTAAACATACCTGTAGCAATCCTATTTCCAAACAGAAGACTTTGTAGAGGTGTGGAGAGACTAGCTCAGCCTATAAGATATGTTGCCGTTCTTCATGTATCTAACAAATACTCCTTGAATGCCAGCTGTTGCCATTCACTAATTTGTTTGCTATTCTGAACATATTCCTTATTTATGTAACCACTACTTCGTGTGATTGTCTATTATGCCAAATAATAATCTTTTGTTTTTAATTACTGATCCTGTACCTCTTTGGCTGCTTCTTGTTGTTGTTAACTTAAACAGACTGAAGTTTTGTTTTGTTTTGTTTTTAATAAATAAATTTATTTATTTGTTACTTCAGGTTACATCTCCATCATATTGTCCTCTTTCTACCCTTCCCAGCCCCACCCTCCCACCCTCTACCCCCCTAACCCTTTTTTAAATAAAATATTTAGTGTGGAAAATTAACTGCTTAAGAAATTTGTTCAGCTGAAATTTTAATATTTTACATCATTATTTTCTCCTATGAAAGATATTTTTCCTGCTTTTAACTTTATTCCCTAAAGGTTATCTTTTATTAGACTTATTATTTCATTGGCATAAACAAATGATAGAATTATATGTTTTTTAACTAAACCCATGCTTTTAACTAAATTCATGTCTCATCTTTGAATCAATTTTAATTTAACCTACATTAATGGAATTTTCACTCATAAATTTTCATTAAAGCATTCATCTATTAAATGTGGGAGTTTCAAAATCTTAATGTTTGAAATTTAAGGTTTATAACAAGTTAATTAAATATCAGAATGAGGGCCTTATCTTGCTTTGGACAGAATAGCTAAGGGCTCAAACTAGTTTTTCAGTGTGATTTATTTTGCTTCTGTTATTTACAGTCACTAGGTTCCCTCGGCCGATGTCACCTCTGCAGGATGTGTCTACTATTATTGGAAGTCGTGAGCAATTGGCAGTGCTGCTGCAACTTTACGATTACCAGCTGGAACACGAGGGCACAACAGGCTGGGAGAGTTTGCTGTGGGTTGTCAATCAATTGTAAGTTACCACCTCTGTGTCCATTTTATATTAAAAATGGACATTAGCTCATATTTAGGCTTAGATAGAGAGAAAGTTTATAAAATAGATTTAATTTGTTTAACAAACAAATTGTTATCTTCAGTAGCGAAGCTTAAAAGACAATACTTATTCCCACTGATTATGTAATGTTCTGTGAAAAGTCTGTATCTTTAGTATGTCAGAATTGTTCTGCTACCTTGAGTAATAGTATAAGTAATGGACATTAAACAATATTCTAACTTATTAATTTTGAGTCTAGAATGGATGCTGTGTAAACGAAGGTTTTCTGATGTATCAAATCCATGATTTTGAATCCCATTAGCTTCATATGAAGAAAACTCTGTAATTTATAGCAAGCAGTTAAAACATTTGAAGAGTTGATCTAGTAGCATTTTTAATGCCATTTCAAAGGGTCCAAAACCCATTCTTTGCTTATAGAGAACATAGTGAAGGTTTTCAGATCTGCACTGTTGCAGGAAGTATGCCAGAGACAGCCATTTACATATGCCCCTGCTGTTTTTCTCTCCTTTCACATTCAGGTTGCCACAGCTTATAGAAATAGTGGGCAGAATTAATGTAACCTCAACTGCCTGTGTCCATGAATTCTCCAGATTTTTCTGGCGTCTTTGCCGGACATTTGGCAAAATTTTTACAAACACTAAGGTAAATACTTGTATTCCATCTTATCTCATATTCAAGAGACAGAATTGTAATATAATGTTTTAACAAACGAAATAACACGAGCCCTCCCTTTATCTTTTAGCATCTTTAATGCCTTAGAATATTGATAAGTAATTAAGTTTCAGTAATATATTTAGCCTCCGTTTAGGGTGTACTGAGATTTTGTTATGAGATCTGCCTTAATAGATCTATCAAAGGCTTTTACCACAGGCATATCACCTGGGAAAAGCAACCCAATCCTTTGAGTAATGATCAGGTTTTTTTACCATATACCACAAATTTTGGAAGCATTTGTCTGCTTAGCACTTGATGTAAACCTGAGGTGATAAGTTACAACCTATAAACTTTGCTCCAAGCATACCGCTTCTTAGAAATAAATAGCATGGACACTCAAGTGTGTGTCTCAGTCATTACCACAGTGTGGTTTGTCACAGTGGCCTACACTGTTTATTGTTTCAGGTGTTTAAAGTTGAGGACGCTTACATCCAATCTCTTGTCCAATTCTCTTAATCCATTTGTCTTTATATTTTATTGCTGAGCTAGTTGCTTAGAGTATGAGCTTCAAAAGGTGCTGTCTATGAGCAAGTGCTCATCGGGGACTCAGATAGTAAACACTAAGCCAATGCTCCTTACTAGTGAATCTGCATTACTGCATCTTTTAAAGCAGAAAAGTGTTCTACGATATACTGAACAAAATTCTAGTGTATTAACTGCTAAATTCTGTGCTGTTTAATGAATTTAATACCCTGTTATTAGTGTTTTGTGAAAGAAAGACTTTCAGTCTTAGTTCTATGATTCTTCAGATTAATTTTTCCCAGTGTTCTTCCTCTCAGTATACATTAAATGTGTAAATGAATATGACTAAGATGCTGACAAGAAACCAACATTGAATCTTGACATTAACACATTAAAGAAGAGAAAGCAAAATTCTTTTACCTCTTCACCAGCCTATTTGTTAGGATTATCAGCAGGAATTGCTCAACAGTTCCTAAATAAATAGCTGTATATCTTTGGAAAAACACATGGGAGTCATTTGAGCATTGAAAGATGTAGAATTGTCTTCAGTAGTTTGAAACCTGTGATAGATAATTCCAATTTAAAAAAACGTGAAATAGGTATTTGCTCTAACTTCAGATACTGAAGTAAAGTTTGTCATTTGAAGTTCAAATTTGAAGGAATTGATAATGGATTCTGGTGGGTTTGACATTTTGAATATGCTAGCCATTCTAAATGAGTGGAATTTCCTTTCATTCCTTTCAAATATAGCCGGCTGCTTTTTTCCAGCAATTCTGATCATGTATGGTGATTAATATTTAATCATGGGATAGTATGCAACTGAGCTTTTTGGTCACTAAACTTAGTTTTTAGGAGGCAGTAATTTTAAATACTTAAAATCATCTTGAAATTATTTTAAGAAGAGAAACCAAAGGCTATTCTGAAAATACTTATTGACCTGGTTGGTTTTTAATCCTTAAAGGTACTGCTTTCAGTCCCTTTGTTCTTCTTTTATCTTGAGCCTGTTGATTAAACATAATATATTTCTGACTATTTCAATAGCCTATAAATCAAAATAAATAGCTGTATCAGTAGTAAGTGTATATTTTATCACTGAATAAGGCCATGGGTCTTTTCTCTGTGTTGCTTAGGTAAAACCCCAGTTCCAGGAGATTTTAAGACTCTCTGAAGAAAACATCGGTAAGTATGTCCATTATTACTTTAAACAACAATTGAACCTTTTTATTCAGGAAAACTACTATTTTCTGTATCTGAAAATTATAATAAACTAGAAAGAGTAATTAAAAAGGAAGGTGTGTGTCATGAAGCTCACAATTTTCCCACTGGGCCATCTCGGTTATCTTCCCCATGGGGTATATTCATTCTTCCTCACTTTGATTTTAAATAACTACCTTAATGGTCATCAAACTGATCTAAGGCCAAGTTTCTCAGACTAGGTGCTTAATCCTTAGAATGTGCAATGGTGTGTTCAAAATACTTCAGCTTACAAAAGAAACAGCATTATAGTAACTGGAAAATAATGAAGGGTATGCCAAGTTTTTTTTTTGGTTTATGGTTTTTAGGGTTTTTTGTTTTGGGGTTTGTTTGGTTTTGGGGGGGTTGGGGGGGGAAACAGGAAATTTAAAGAAACTATAGATGTGTCTGATCAGATCTTGCATTGATCATTTCCACCAATCTGTCTTAGACAGTACAGGGATAACATCACTCTTTGCCAGCTTCACTAGCCTAAGAAAATGATATGTATAGCTCTTGTATCCTCGTGTATTTTTTTTTCATTCTGAGAATAAATTATAAATAATATTAAATGGAATATGTATTGACTTCCACTTGATTGATCTTGAACGCATAGATAATTCTTTACCTAAAATCTTACCTTAATAATGTGATCTAGTGATCTAGAAAATTACATTTTCTTAGCAATAGTTGCAGAAAGATTAATTAACTTTAAGTTTGAAAATGTCAGTGACATTTGTTACAGGTTTTTGTTGTTGTTCTTTTGTTTTGTTTTAGAAGGAAACAGGATTTAAAGAATACTTCCTAAAAGTTACTGTCTTAGTTGAAGTTTTTATTGCTGCTACCAAACACCAGGGCCAAAAAGCAAGTTGGGAATAAAAGGGCTTATTCAGCTTACACTTCCATATTGTTTTTCATTATTAAAGGAAATCAGGACAGGAACTCAAACAGGCCAGGATCCTAAAGGCAGGAGCTAATGCAGAGGCCACGGAAGGATGCTGCTTACTGGCTTGCTTCACATGGTTTGCTCAGCCTGCTTTCTTATAGAACCCAGCACCAGCCCTGTAATGGCACCACCCACAATGGGCTGGACCTTCCGGGTTGATCACTAATTGAGAAAATGCCTCACAGCTGGATCTCATGCAGGCATTTCCTCAACTGAGGCTCATTCCTCTCTGATGACTCTAGCTTGTGTCAAGTTACATACAAACCAGCCAGTACAGTTACTTTTAATAGTTTTTTTTTTTTTTTGAAAAGTTGATATTTGCAATGCCTAGTTGTTAGTGCTTGAGTTAGTTACTAATTTTGGTGATGAATGAGTGAAGAAAAAATTAAATTATTAAGAACTGACAGCTTTTAAAACAATAATTGTGAATATTGTTCAGGAAGGAAATGATTATTAACCCCCATTTTTACAGTCGACATCACTAAATACCACCTACTGCAGCCTCAGATTTAATTCTCTACCACCATTATCATGTTCAGCCAACATTAATATTCCTCCCAAGAAAAAGTTACTTTTACCAGCAAAATAAACTATAAATTCTAGCTAATGTGAAACCAATTTTATTGGAAATCATGTCCAATTGTTAAATGTGTCTATTCAACTCAATTTCTTTATGTATGACTCTGAAAATAAATTAACTTTAAAAATAAAGGTACAGTAACAAAAAAAATCATTTAAGAACATAGAAATAAACCACTTAAAACTGTGTAATGATCAGTAAATGAACTATTGGTACTATAAATAATTTACCTTATTTTCATCTCTGGAATTCTTCTTTGTAAGTCCTACTCTATCTTAATATTTGTAGACAAGACCCTTGGAGAGTAGTGATAGGTCACACAGTCATGGTTGGATTCTCTTGCCTTTCTTCCCGTTTATGTATACCTGCTCCTCCATGAACATTATCAGGGCTCTGTCTGACTGAAAACCTACAGTAGATGGAGTAGGGGCCTCAGGAAACTAGAATCCCCAAACTAAAATAGATTAACTAATGTCTGTCTAGGTGGTACTTTGAGTTTGACTGCTTTTATGTTTTACAAAATGCTACAACCTGAAGGTATACAGGTTTACCAAGACCTGGATATGTGGGTACTTGAGAAACTCTTAGAGAAAGCTTTTATTGGGACTGGAGAGGTGGCTCTGCGATTAAGAGCACTGGCTGCTCCTCCAAAGGACGCAGGTTCAAATCTCAGCACCCACATGGCAGTTCACAGCTGCCCTCAATTGCTGGGTGTGCGTGGTTGTGCATGCTTTTAATTCCAGCACTTGGGAGGCAGAGGCAGGCAGATCTCTGTCAGTTCATGGCTAGCCTGGTCTACAGACTAAGTCCGGGACAGCCAAGGATACACAGAGAAACCCTGTGGGGAGGGGGGAGAAAGAAAAGAAAGCTTTTATTTTTTTATTGTAGAAATAGCAGTGTAAGATCCCAGTTTGGTTATTAAATTCCTTTCTCATCTTTCAGAAGTATTGAGTTGTGATTGACAGCACAGAATGTGTCTTCACCAAAATCTTTCCCAAAAGAATCTTGTAAATCTTTTCAATGCAATTGTTTTTTCATTTTTGTCTTCACACTTAAAGTATACTAGAACTTTTAAAAATATTTTAATAATTTTAGATTCCTCAGCAGGAAATGGGGTCCTCACTAAAGCTACAGTCCCCATTTATGCAACGGGAGTCCTCACATGCTACATTCAGGTAAGAGAAAAGTCTTCCTCTCCAGTAAAGGAGGTGTCTCCTTAGATAACACTTGATGTTTGCTTGCTGGAGTTGGCCCAAAACCTCCAGCTGAAGTGGAAATGTTACCCAAAAGAAAACAGGAACAGAAGTTTTACTCATTTTTTTCAATAAATTTTTTATGTTTATTTATTAGTTCAGGTTACATCTCCATCACAGTGCCCTCTTTCCACCCCTCCAGTCCCGCTCCATAAATGTTTTGTGATGTGGAACATATTTGAATAAATTTTGAAATAAAATATCAATTTAACAAATTAAATTAACATTAGATTACATCTACTTAGCAGAATTTCTTTGTTTCATGATGTTTTTTCCATAAATAAATAATAGTACATGTATTAGATAAACCATAATAGAAAGTATAGTAGAAACTATATCATTTTTACCAAGGTACCCTTTAGTAATACTTTATTTTTTTAACTACTGCAATATATTAAACTCCCAAGACATAGTATTTTGTAGCAGTAATAAACCATTTTGTTTATGATTCTATAATCAGTACATGGTTCATCTGACATTTTGGGGGGTTTTTTAATTTATTTTTTTGATTGGGTTTTTTTGTTGTTGTTGTTGTTGTTGTTGTTTTGTTTTTTGGTTGGTTGGTTTTTTGGTTTTTTGAGACAGAGTTGTCCTGGAACTCTTTGTAGACAAGGCTGGTCTTGAACTCACAGAGATCCACCTGCCTCTGCCTCCTGAGTGCTGGGGATGAAAGGCGTGTGCTACCACACCCAGCTGGCTCATCTGACTTTTACTGGTCTTGCTGTGGTCATTCATGCTGCACAACCTGTTCTGTTGGTGGTGCTTTAGCAAGCATGACTGAGCTCCACCACCCATGTGACAGGACCTCTTCTGTTCTTCTCCTATTACCTCACCTGGTGATTCAAAACATCAATGAATATGAAATCAGAATGTGCTAGAGTTAGTCTAAGAGTTAGTCTCAGAATTAGCACAACATTACTTCTGTGGTAGTGTAAGTAAGTCATAAACCCAGTCCAGATTCAGGAAAAGGGAACTGAAGAAGGGTTGATGTCAGGACGTGTGGACCATTGCTTACTGCTGGGGCAACAGACTGCCACACTCTATTCACTGTTACTTTAAATAAATATAGCCTATGTCAAGGCACGTTAGTTAATGAAGCATAAGAAGAAAGAATGATGTTTTTTCTGATGGTTTCCTCAGTTTCCACCCATGGATACCTACCTTCTTTGACACTTGATTCTAAGAGCATCGCTTCTTCAAAGCATATTCAAGTCACAGCATTAAAATTCACTGCTGTACCATAAATACTAACCATCTAAGTTCTGTTTCTGTTAAAAGTAGCCCAGTATTCCGTAAAGCTTTTCTAAATTAATTTATATGAAATATCTATGTAGGATATTTTCATTCATATAGCATTGACAATTTCTAGTATTCCTGAAGTTACAGGCGAATTATGTTGAGCTAAACACCACTGTAAACAATAATGTGGTACTGTCCATTCAGTTTGGAAGTTGCATCAGTATGGTATCAAATTTGTTATCAATGTTTTCTCTCTTTTTAACTTTACAGTTTTAGTAGAGGTTTGATTTTAACCATATTATTTTAAAGCATGATTAAGTTACCAGATACAAGATATGGTATATTGTAGGACCTCAAAACAGAGTTGTGGTATTATGAATAAGGACCTATCTCTGGAGTGACTCTGAAATCCCAATATATTTTAATTCATAAAATGATGTTATAGTACATATAATTATAAGAATCTTATCCTAAAATGATAAGAATGTTTCTATCAAAAACATTTAATAAATAGAGATAGTAATCAGAGTTTATCCAGGCTGTTGATTTCAGAAAGCACACACCAGCAGTTAATGGTTCTTCTTGCTGAGTACAATTTGTTTTAGGATAAAACAGTCTTTAGTTGTTTTAGGAAACAAAGACTATCTTGAGGACCGGGGTGTAGCTTAGTGCTAGAGCACCTGCCTACCATTTACTAGACCCTCAATTTGATCCTCAGCATAACACACACACACACAATTTCTGACCTACATATATAAAGAAATATTATTTGATTTAATATTTTTAAATGGGAAATAATTACAGTTAATTTTAAAAACTCAAAAGAAAACATACTCATTGGAATACTTTTTTTTAGCCATAATTTCATATATTCTTTTAGACTTCCAGTTTGTTTCCCAAAGTCATATTTACTCTGTTTGATTTTAATGTGTATCCTTATTTTAAACAGTTAGTTTCTGTTAGTTACTTTCTTTTGTTGTGATAAAGGCCATAACCAAAAGCAGCTTGGGAAAGGAAGAGTTTATTTGACTTACATGCCCCAGTCATGGCCCATCTTTGAGGGAAACCAAGGCAGGAACTGAAGCAGAGACTGCTTACAGGCTTGCTCTCCATGGCCTGTTCAGCTTTATGCAACCCAAGACCACCTGTTCAGGGATGGCACTGCACACCCTGGGCTGGACCCTCCTCATGAATCTTTGGTCAAGAAATACCTTATAGACATGCCTAAAGGCAATCTGATGAGATAGTTTTATCAGTTGAGTTTTCCTCTTCCCAAATGACTCTAGCTTGTGTCAAGTTGACCAAAAAACAAGGAAACAAAAGAACTATAACAACATAGTAGTTAACTTTAAAAAAAAAAAAAGGATCTAATTCTGTTCTCACCTTAATCCAGTCTCCCTTCTGGACCGACCTTTGAGTGTGTCCAGAAACTACTCACCGTGGACTTACACCCTTTTTGACAGTTTGTCCTTAACTTTTATATTATTTCTTGGGAGAATATCAGATTCCTTTCCCTTATGCATTCAGATTAGTTAAACATGCAAAGTTTTTAACCATAACAGGTTTATTTCTTAATAAAAATTATGAAAGTAATAATAATTCATTAAATAAGGTTTGACAATGTTATTGCTTTTTTAAATCACAACCTAGAACTGTTTCCAGACACTGATCTATTTCCACAGCTGAAGTTTTCACCACTGGATATTGCAAACATAATTCTTAGAAAATAATTTTTTACAGTTAGAAAAGTAACTGTTTTGGTGGTCTGTGTCGAACTAATACTGAGGATACTATCTCAAGTATTTAAGGCTGTTAAACTTAGTTTATAGCTAGTGTAACTGAAGAACTGAATTTTCTATGCTACTTAATTTTTTATTTAAATTTAAATATAAATAGTCATGTGGCTGCTGGCTCCCATATTGAACATCAAGATCTAAATCAAATAATGATATGGTCTTTGACCTCATACCATTTGTCATCATGGGTATGTTTAATAAATAATATCTTCAACTAAAATAGTTTTCTAAGTGGGATCTGTTGCCTTTATGTGGTAATAATTTCTAATTAAAGAATTATGGCATTTAGTTCTACTTAATGTTTGGGAATTCATATCAGTATTTTTCCTCTGTAGGAAGAGGACCGAAAGCTGCTAGTTGGCTTCCTAGAAGATGTAATGACGCTGCTCTCGCTGTCTCATGCTCCTCTTGACAGCCTGAAGGCTTCTTTTGTGGAACTTGGGTAAAAACAAAATAGCTTATAGGTTTTTCTTTAAAAGGCATATCAAAGAAAAAAGGCCTAAGACTCAGGAAACTGAGACTCAAACAAGAAGGGAAAGCTCCTGAATGGTAGATGGCAGTGGGAAATCCCATTCTAAGAGTTTAAAAGCAGGTGAAAGCAGCACCCAAACACTTTGAAGCAAGGTTTCTAGAAAGAGGGGGGGAAAGGGTAGCACATGCTTCAGCAGCTGCAGGAGAAAATAGTATAAGGTACACGATTTTTAAAGGTATATATAGTTTTTCAAATGGATTTATAAAATGAATATTTTATGTCTAATTGCACAATAGTTGTTTTTAAGAGTTAAGATTTTACATTTTGAATTGGTTTAGGTTTTGCTAATTTGAGTATTCTTAAATATTTTGTTGTCAATGTTATAATTTTTTAATGAGAAAAAACAGTATAAACTAATACTTTCTTTGAAGCTGATAGAAAACTATAAACTAGTGCAGATTTTTTGTTTTGTTTTATCTTTTGAGATGGTGTTCCTCAGGTAATAGCCCTGGCTGTCCTGGACTCACTTTATAGACCCGGCTGGGCTTGAACTCACAGAGATTGGCATGCCTCTACCTCCTAAGTGCTGGGATTAAAGGTGTGTGCCACCATGTACAGCTTCAAGTACAGATTTAAAAAACCGGTTTCCCAGAAGTGAAAAAGGAGCCTGGGTTGAAAGCTAGAATCACAGCTCCTTACTCACTTCCCTGTGCGTGCTTATTAGCCTCTCTAATCACCAGTTATGGTAACTGAAGTACTTATATCTCAGTCACTCTTTCTTTGTGGTGCTAGAAATCAAACCTGTAGATTTTTATACATACTAGACAAATGCCTTCCCACTGAGCCTCTTTTTAATTTTTTTCCCTTTGTAGAGACAGAGTCTCATTTAGTTGTCCTAGCGGGCCTTGAGTTCAGTCTATGGTTCAGGTATCTGCCCCCTGCTACCCTCCTCCTACCCTCCTCCTCGTCAGCTGAGATGCAGGCAGAGCCACTAGGAGGCGCACTTACTGACAATGCAGCTTCTGTTAGGATGGCCTCACACTGCAACCGCTTGATCAGACAGGCTTTAGTCCTCACCTAGTTTTTATGGACCTTGGCAACATGGTGCAGACCGCCTGGAGTTTGCAATCCTTTGACTTTGACCTTCTAAATTCTGTATATAGGGATGTGCCACTATTCCTGCTTTTATTTGAAATTTTTGTTTTCATGGTATTAAATAGTTTAGAATTTCAGTCACAATTATAGATGCTCAGAGAAGTATAAATCTGAATATGGTTTACACTTGAAGTGACTTTTTGTAGGATCTTAGCTGTGATATAACAAACTTACATATCATGTATATGTTCTGTCATGTTTTGTCATTAATATGCATATATGTAATAAATATATACAGATAGATAGTGATTTCCAATGCAGCAGTTAGGCATGTGGCTTAGATCTTAATGTTGTCATTTTCCCCACAGTGCGAATCCGGCCTATCATGAGCTGCTGCTGACTGTTTTGTGGTATGGTGTTGTTCATACTTCTGCACTTGTCAGGTGTACGGCTGCTAGAATGTTTGAGGTATGTTACGTTCGCTTCTCTTGATTCCATTTGTGCTTTCCTTCGGGGAAATAAAGTTTGCTTTTAAGTTTTAAATATCATGTATATGTTTATTTATGACATTGAATGTTATCTAGTTGTGTACTGTGTGATGGGGCAGAACTTTAGCTTTGGCAAATTGAAGAATGTTTTCTAGCCTTGTTGGTTCTTTAAATGTTGTTCTTGGTTTCATTTCTCTTTTAAACCTTATTTGAATTCCATCCTATTAAACCTTTCTGATTGTCCTTTCCTATTTACTGAGGTAAATAACTTCTCAAGCTAAAACAACATAGGGTATTGCTTAAGTTGTAGTACTCTTTAGTACTAGTAAAATACTGTTATGTACAATTATAGTGTTCCTTCACATATCCTACCTGGAATAGGATCTAGTCATTAACTGCCTGTAATCTTACAAGGCAGGAAATTATTCTATAATTTACCTAGACTTACTGTCTTCCCAAGTAATATGATTACTGAGAATGCCGATCAGTTTACCTATCAGATAGCACATTCTGTCATAGATGTATGTTCTTATTTTTAGAACTTGAAGTCCTCAAATGGTTTGGTGTTGATACTGTTGAGTTTTACCATAGAACCAGGCTGCCTGGGTTCAGTTTCCATCTCTTCTACCAACTTTATTAGTTACTTGGACAGAGTTGAACCTGCCTTTGTATTAGTTTTCTCATCTACAAAATGAAGATAATAATAAAAAGTATCCTATCCAAATGATTTTTGTTAATATTCAGTGAGTTGGTACTGTAAAGCTCTTAAAATGGTGTCAGACGCATGAGCTGTAATAAATGTTAGATGTCATGTCACTGTTTTTCTAATTTGTGCCATTACTTCACAAAATAATAAAACTTTATGAGAAATGTATAAATGCTTAAACTAAAATTGTCCCTTTATGCCTGTGATTATGTTTTTTAATTTTTATTTTTAAAAGGTTTTTTTACACACTATACTTTGGTAATATTCTTCCTTTTCCCCAGATCCTTCTAGATCTTCCTCACCTCTTACATGTCCAATCTCATGTTCTTTCTGTCTCTCTCAAAAAGAATTTTAAAAAGCCAGCAAAAATTAAAACTGAAAATAAAAACAAACAAGCTTAAAAAAAAAAAAAAGAAAGAAAGTCAATAAGGCAAGAAGAATACCAAAACAAAAAGGGCTCAAAAAACAGCAAAGGCTTTTGTGTTTTCCAGCTACTCCTGCCCTGGAATGCGGTTGATATACACCTAGTGGCATTCCATTGGCGAAAACTGATTCTCCCTCTCCCAGCCAGGTATCTATTGCAGTTAGCTTTTGGTTAGGGAGTAGAATTTTAAATGTTTTGGGAAAGAATTAATTCAAATCTTCTTAAATTTAAGAATTTATCTACAATGTAAGATATATTGCAATGAGGATAGAATACTTGATATACTTAAAATATTTTCTTTCTACAATTTTCAATAACTGTCTAAATTAGATTGATCAAACCTGAATAAAAAATCTCTTGGCCAAGAAGTTGAAAGTTTTGTCTGGGGGGGGGCTTTTGGCTTTTGAGACGGTTTCTCTGTGTAGCCCTGGCTGTTCTGGACATCACACTTTAACCAGGCTGGCCTTGAACTCGCAGGGATCTGCTTGCCTCTGCCTCCCGAGTGCTGGGATTAAACACCACCATGCCCATGCAGACAGTTTCTAACTCCCATGTGGATGCTGGAATTTGAACCCAGGTTCTTTGGAAGTGCTCTTAACCACTGAGCCATGTCTCCAATCCAGTCTTACTTTATTTTTAAGAAGATCTATAATCAAGAGTTATTTGTTGAAGTCAATGCCAGAGTCATTTTGATTTTTTTTTTTTTAATCTGTACCAATTCCTTCTTGGTATAAATAACTTTGATTACTCGGTGTACTAAAAAGAGGGCATTACCATGAAAGATGGCTTTCTTTATTCCAGTCTCAAAAGAAAAATGTGTCCTTTCAAAAGCCTGCATCAATACACTCTTTGTGCAGTTTTCTCTGCTTTTACACTTACTTCTTTCTCTTGACCACTAGTTTCTAAAATGTGTGTATATCATATGAATGGAAATACTTCAAGTGAAGAAACTAGCCTTCCCCTTTTCACGTTTGGTTTGTTTCTGTGCTTGCTGTCGGTATTTGACTAGCACTGTAACTGTGTCTGCGTCCTTTCAGTTCATTAGGAGCTTCTTAGTCTACTATGATAGGACTTAAAATTATTTTTTCAAGTTAGTTATGAATTTAAGGAGTACTAGGTGACGGATGGATTAGCCTTTGTACTGTATTTTACTATGATATACTGAGCCTATATCAGTAAAATTATACTTAATTTAATTAAACTGAGTTATCAGTAGTAGAAATTGAAGTTCTTTTTTTGTCGGTGATCCTCATTTGGGCGAAATAATCTACCAAAAATCATGTTTGATTCATGAGATTTCTTTTATATTAATGTTTTATAGTTTAGAATTATGCCTGCTTCTCTCAAAGTGAATAAGTTAAAAATGAAAACATAAAAAACAAAGACATTTAAAATAACTTTTTCTTTTATAAAAGTGGTGTTAGGGGCTGTTTACAGGGTGTGTGGCTCAGTTATTAGAATGCTTGCCTTGTATGCCTGGAGTTCTGTGTTCTTTCCCAGCAACACATAAGATTACGTGTGGTGATACAGAACTCAGTCAAGGGGACCAAAAGTTTGTGGTCATCCTCCAGTGCATGGGAGTTCAAGGCCAGCTGGGGCACCTTAGAGCTTATCAAAAAAGTATAGTAACAGGATAAAATAATACAAGTGAGAAACAAGTATACCAGGAATTTAATGTGAAGTATTTTCTGAAATTTAATACAAACGTAGCTTCATTTTTAGATAGCAGAACATGAAGAAACCCAATGGGATTATTTTATTCCCACTCCTAATCAAGAAACCATATCTTTCTTACCTTTTGAAGTAGAACATGAATGTAATTCTTTTCTAGAGTGAACTCAATGACTTTCATGTTAGTGACCTCCTAGAAGGACAAATTACAGAAAAGAACAGTACATGACTATTAATCATGAAGTAATTAAACTATACTATTAAACCTTACCTCAAAGAAGGGACTGACATCAGTTAAAACAGATAAGAACAAGTCAGTCCACAGTCTGGTTCAGCTTTCTGCTCTAAAACCTTGAACAAATACACTTCATTTCTACAAGTCTCAGTTTCTTCATCTGCTAAAACTTTGATAATGTTTGTGTTTGACTCATCAAACATCAAAGGGTACAGTGTGTAAAATGGCTAGAAATTGATAACTTTTAAATTTATTGACTAATTTTCTTACTTTTTCTTTTTTAAATCACCTTAAGGATCCTAGAGCAGTGAGAGATTAACTTGTCCTCTAAATCACCTGAAACGATAGACTCAAGATTTTAGACATCAAGATAGGCTTTGCTGATTCCAACTTAAGCCATCTTATGACACAAAAATTTGAACTCCTTGTCCTATGTCTTTCTACCTGAACTCAGTAACAGTAATATAATAACAAAATATCTTTTGTCGTTTTACTCCTACCTAATTATGTAGGCATTTAATAAATTGCTTCAGAATGCTAAAATTGATTCTGGAATGAATGGGTTGATAAATGGTAACAGATTATTGCAGAATTAAATATCTTCACATAATATCAACTAAGCTTCTCATACTTCATAAGAGGAGTACCTGCACATGCACAGTGGTGATTTTGATACGGAAAGTCCATGGGAGCTCTGATCCTCTGTGAGAACTGCTACTATTGAACATATTGATTAGGATTTAGTAGTAATATGTGTTTACATTCTGAATCTGGAGGGATTGTCTTCAAGTAATCTTTATAGAAACAAAATGTATACTCTACTACCTTCTTTTTTTACACAACTAGCATTGTTTACCTACCAAAATATTTTAATGACTGTTAGGGAGACAGATTGATTCTGTTCCTCATATTTACCTTAAAATTTATGTAAGCTTTTAGAAAGTTATAAGAAAAAAGACTTGTTCAGAGGTAAACTAGCAAATTTTAATTAAATAACTTCTTTTTATAAAAATTCCAAATCATATGTTATTAAGTACTCTTTATAATAAACCCGTCTCTTATATACATACCCTTTGTCATGTGCAGTATTTCTTGCTTGCAAATTAATAGTACACTCATCCTTTGAGTTAGGTGAGGAAACGCAACATTTTCACATGAGCAAACTAGTTTCAAGCAATTCTGTAATTTGTGTAAGGCTACATGGTTAATAGTAGGGGGGGAGCTGGAATCTGAACCCAGAGCTGATGTCCAGGTCTAACACTCTAGAATGTTATGCTGTGGTATATGTCTGTAACTCAGATAAGGCTGTGTGAGGACAATTTGGGAGTTTTATTGTGTGGACTTTAATGTCCTCATTTTAGAACCGTCAGAAGCAGATTAGTGATGGCTACAGCCCATTAGAGTTTGCTTCCAAAGAGGTCTATTTGTACTTTGTTGGTCATAATAAAATCATACCCAATTGACTCTTAAGAATTTTAACTAGTTATATTGTTAATAAAATATATATGTCTCCATTTTAGAATCTTTTTTTTTTCCTTTTAAGAGCTGGGTTTAGTGGCACACACCTTTAATTCCAGCAAGAGGATCTTTGTGAGTTCGAGGTCAGCCTGGTCTACATAGTGAGTTCCAGGACAGCTAGAGCTACATAGTGAGACCCTGTCTCAATAAAACCAAAAACAAAGAAAGTAAATTTCTCCTTACATTGCATTTTTAATTGAAGATAGAAATTGAATGTAGTCTTTGACCTTAAGAACAGACTACAATTCAATTGGTGACAAGCCTCTTTTTGTGGACTACTAGGCAATTTAAGCTTTCTCTTCTCCTAAGCCTTCTCTGCCTTGGTAAGCACTCTAGTAGCAGTATTTGCTTAGCTTCTAATTTTGGTTTTGCTTTTGTGTTTTCTCCCTTTCTCTTGGTTGTTCCTTTCTTCTTCCCGCGGCACACTGTTTGCTTTCCATGCACCACCTGTGAATACCCCCTGTGCTGACCAATCAGCTGTTGGTGAAGGGGGTGAATGAGACTCTGGTAGCTCAGAGGGTTGTTCCTGCTCTCATTACTCTCTCCAGTGACCCTGAAATGTAAGTGTTGTCCCTGCCTTCTATGTCCAGCATTCCTTTCCAAATGT
Organism: Lophiomys imhausi; assembly: GCA_907164525.1. NCBI lineage: Eukaryota > Metazoa > Chordata > Mammalia > Rodentia > Muridae > Lophiomys > Lophiomys imhausi. The sequence continues at coordinate 241,745 of CAJQZJ010033173.1, forward strand.
GCCTATTGAGAAATAACCATCATGCTGTTAACAATCACTGAAGAATCACTTGAAAGTAGTAACATTGGGTTATATGCTTATTTGATTTTGAACTTTATCATGTTACTATTAGCACATTGTTGGGTTGTTTTTTAAGTCAACCTTACAATAAGCCTAATTTGGGGGCCATACGGTAGAGAAAAAATATTATCAATAATAATCAATAAACTCTTTCAAAACCAAAACATGCTGATGGGCTATTTCTTCCAAGCCAAGAAAGAATGCTCTGCTAATCTCACTAACAGGTTGTTACCAGTGAGTGTAGTGGCATGAACCAAAGGCTTAACATTTTAATGTCTCATGTGGATGACTTAAGCAAGAAAGACTAGTGAGTCTGCCTGCCCATCCTCAGTCACAGCTAACCCAGTTCTCATTCCAGTTTACCAAACCATTTTTTATTGCATGTTGACTGGTTTACAGCTGACTCTCCGAGGCATGAGTGAAGCATTAGTTGACAAGCGGGTTGCTCCGGCCCTTGTTACCTTGTCCAGTGACCCTGAATTGTGAGTTTACAGACTGCAACCCTGAGTTATCCTGCCTGTCTTACTGAGCATTCTTCTTGGTCTGCTCTGTAAAGCTTAACTGTCACTGCTAGAGACTAATGTGGGGTTTTTACCTTGTGCTTATTTTGATACAATGTTAATGATGGTCATATTTTCTCTCAGAAAAGTCTCAGTCTCTTTCCTTTTTTATTTCTAACAGCTCTGTCAGGATTGCTACCATCCCAGCATTTGGCACTATTATGGAAACAGTTATTCAGAGAGAGGTAGGAAATAGCCATTTGTTTATTACCTCTGTGCTAGTGGTGATGACAAATTTCTGATGATCTACCTGAAGGTAGGGTCAGGGAGCTTCACAACATTTATGGTATTTCTTAATTAATTATTGACCAGATAATATTTAAAAGCACCATAGCCTAAACTAATTGTTTATTCTAAGAAACTTCCATTTCTGTATTAGCCTTCTCAATTAAAAGATTAACTATAGCTTAGTTACTTTTTAATATAAGCCAAGCTGCATACAATCTTTTTGTGGTTGTTTTTAGACACAATCTCACTGAATAGCCTTGGCTGATCTGGTACTCCCTATGTAGACCAGACTAGCCTTGAACTCACAGAGATCTGCCTGCTTCTGCCTCCCAAGTGCTAGAATTAAAGGTGTGTGCCACAATGCCCATACATTTTTGATTGCTAGTTGGAAGACTGTGATGTCATAAAACATTAGGAAAACAAAGCAATCTCACTCTTACAAGTGAAGTAGAGAGAGTACCTGTATCCTAATAACTGTCATGGATGGTACGTTGTAAAATCCTCTAATAGGTTATGTACATCCTGTGGCTTTTGCCACTGTAAACCCTGGCTTGCCTGCTTCGGATGTTTAGCAAGTTTTTCCTCCATAAAGATTGTCTTGCTTCTGACACTGTGGTTTCATTTCACATTTTTATGTTCTGTGCCTAACTACAATATTACATATAACATACTTCTCAAGGCACTAAAGAGGTGGCTCAGTGGTTAAGAGCACTTGCTGTTCTTGTGAAGAATCTGCTTTGGATCCCAGCACCAATATAGAGGCTCACAACCATCCATAACTCCAGTTCAAAGAATAAGATACCCTCTTCTGGCCTCTGCAGGCACCAGGTGCACACCAGGTACACATACATACATGCATACATGCAAAACATTCATACATAAAATGAAAATCTTTAAACACTTATCAAGATGAGTATCAGAGGTTTTTTCTTTGTCATATTGGACATATATTTAATACAAATGAAAAATATCTTGTAGATTAGAAAATAAATAATTTGTAGCCATATTACTCACCAAAATAAGAAATTCAATGGAATTTCATTGTCACAAAGATTCTTATAATAAAACTTAAATTTTTAGTCATAGAAAGAATATTTTCCCTTTTTTTTTTCTCTCTACATATTTCACTGACAAAGCAACAGGAAAAAAAGAACACATCTTTCTGCAATGCTTGCAGTCCTGGCAAAATTACAACATGGCCTTAAATCTTAAAATAAAATGTCTTTTAGGGAAATGTGAGTAAAATGTAAGTCATTTATGACTCACTGCTTTCAGGAGGTGAATAATTGGGTACTTACACTATGATTTGAGAATTATAACTTAGATACAAAATCAGAAGCTTACCAACTTTTCCTTACATAGTTGGGTTTTTGAGGGTTTTTTTGTTTTGTTTTTAAATTTTTGTTAGGTGTGTTTGTATTGTTAGGCTAAATTAAGAATTACTGCACAAAAAGAAAATGAGACCTTTTCTGAGTAAGAAAACTTCACTATCAAGGCTTTGCAGTGTGGTTCCACTGCCTTGGGCCATTTTTCATCTGCTTATTGTTCACCCTATCAGCATTACCTCCTTTTTAATGTTCTATGTCTGATTTTAAGTTGCTAGAAAGAGTAAAGATGCAGTTGGCTTCTTTCCTGGAAGACCCTCAGTACCAAGACCAGCATTCTTTGCATACAGAGGTCATCAGAACATTTGGCAGAGTTGGGCCTAATGCAGAACCCCGGTTCCGAGATGAATGTAAGTCCCTTTTCTATCTGTTCCCATATTATTCCATGACAGCCAGCAGCTTGTCGGGGTGTCAAAGCCTTGCTACTCTTTGTTTTTCATAGTCTAAATTCTCCCCTGGAATTGATTCCTATTGTGCTCCAAACACCAACTATAAAACACTAAGAGTATCTCTACGCCTATAGTTACTTAAAAATCAAAATTTTAAGGATGGTTTTGTTCTTCTAGCTGCATTCTCAGTTATCCCACTTAGCATGCCATTATCTTGATACAGTACTTTGTTTTGATTTTTCAGGCTAAATTTTTATTTTTGGTCTAAATAGTGATCTGCTAGCTCATTTTCTCCTTTACTGTGACCCTCAACATTTATAGCAGTTTCTTGGGTGGCATCAACTCATTACTCCAAAAGTATATTTGTCATCACTGTGATACTTTATGTTCCTATTAGTTTTTACAATTTGATGTGCTTCCTAGAGGATCATAGGAGTAGACACTTAAATCAGTTTGGTTTCTACTGTAAAACTTCATTCTCTAATACTCTGTTACATAGCCAGGCTAATTTTTTTAACCAGTTTTAAGATCAGAATGATCAAGAAAAAATATTTAGTTATTTGGACTACCTACCATGTCTTAAAGTTTTGTTGAGGGCATGGGCACTTAACCAATACAATCATGAGAGTCTCTGCTCATTGTGTGAGTATACTGATAATTAGTTTGGCAACCAACAAAAAAATGATTGCTCTTTAGTTATGAGCTTGTACAGTCCCAATGTACAATACCACACTTACATGTGATCCTAGTCAGAGCTCTGAAGATGGGTTGACATCATTGAAACCATAGTTTCTTTGAGGAGAGAAAATAACTCCTGGCTTCTGGATCAAAGGAATATGCTAAGTAATAGTGGGTCTTTCGGTTATGCCATTTAGTTGAGGTTAGTCCTCAGTACAGCATTGTGTAACCTGTTTACATATACTCGGGGACATTTGGAAGAAGAAACCATCTAGACTACCATGATCATCGAGTGGAGCTGGTTATTTTCATTAATCTGTGGAGACTTTCTCTTTAGTATCTCCTTAGTAATTCTAGGCCTACGATTATTTCTCAGCAAACTCTATCTGTATTTCAATGTCATTTTTTAGAATTTTTAAGAACCTTTAAAAGTAGACCTAATATGTGATAGTTTTATTCATGCACTAGATGCCTACTGATTAAATATGTAAGAATTGTATAAAAGAAAAAAAAGGAATTTTTCCTCTCCCAGTAGTCCAAAAGAACAGTTGTTAAAGGTAAACTTAAGGAAAACTTTAGTTGAAAACTTCAGTTGCGCACTCACACACACACACACACACACACACACACATGCGCAAATTAAAACAGATGTAAGACCAAAAGGCCCAATGAAAATTTTGGAAATAATAAGGGATAATGAAAGAATTAATGTTAGTTAAGGAACAGAGTAATAAATAATCTAATTATTCCAACTTCTCTACTCTTTCTCTAAATACCCAAGAGAATTAACTATAAATATGGATAGTTAACAATACAGCATTCATTCTGATATGGACTTGATTTCACCATAAGTCTTATTTATAGATTTGTCACCAAATTCCTCAAAGTAAAGCCCCTTGAACAGAAAAGTAGTCCAAAGTGGGGGAAATCAATTTTTTCTTCTCTAAAAATATTTTAAGGAGACATCAGAGACAGAGGTTAGTGTGTGTGTATGTGAGTGTGTGTGTGTGTGTTGCCTGTGTGTGTTGCACTGCATGAGAGCCTGATACCCAAGGAAACCAGAAAGGGATTACCCTGGAACTAGAGTTACAGATGATTGTGATTCTCCATGTGGTTACTCGAAACAAACCTCAGTTTTCTGCATAATAAGCAGCAAGTGCTCCAGACCCAGAACCGTTGCTGCAGTCTCTTACTTACAGTCTATCTTAACATCAGTTGTTTTGTCTAGAACCATTGGTAGCTCTTTGTTTTCAACTACTCGTAAGAGCCCTTAGGAATGTCCCCTCATGCGCTTTCTTAAGACTCAGGTAAATCTGCTTTGGTTTGGGTTGGTTTTCAGAGTCTACCTAGTCTCTTGCCTCAACCTCCTAAGCACTGGGATTACAGTGCAGGTTTCAGTCCCCAACTTCAGATTCTTTTTCTTTTTCTTTTCTTTTTTTTTTTTTGGAGACAGGGTTTCTCTGTGTATCCTTGACTGTCCTGGACTCACTTAGTAAACTAGGCTAGCCTTGAACTCACAGAGATCTGCCTACCTCTGCCTCTCAAGTCCTGAGATTAAAGCAGTGTGCCACCACTCCCCGCCTGATTCTTTTTTCTAAGTTTACTTCAGTTCCAAGTTCATTTACAAAAAAAAAACAAAAAACTCTTTGCTTTGGCTATTGTATCTGCCCAGGATCTTATTTGAATGTCTCCTAAACCTAATTTTTAAATTTTATGTATTTACTGTTTTAAATCTTTACCTAATCAACCTTGAATAAAAGACCTCTTAGATGTTCTATCTTAGTTTTCTTTCTGATTGAAGATGAGTTTCAGAATTATTCACATTTTTAAATATTCTTTTCTTTCTTAATATTCTACTGTCTTTAGTGATTTAAACACATCTGATGAGTTACTAATCAAGTGAATTAAGTATAGAGACTACGATAATATACATGTAACAAAATCTTGGCTTCTATTGAAAATTGTCTTCTTGAGAATTAGGAATACCCTTATTTATAGCCTTTACATATCTCTAGAGTTTGCTTGTTTGTTTGTTTTGATGCATGGTCTCTTACTGGAACTCACAGACTCCGCTGAGCTGTCTGGCCGGTGAGCCTGTCCTGTCTCCACCCCAGCCCTGGGGCCACAGGCCGGCCCATACCTAGCTTTTTGCATGGGTGCTGGGTTTTCATAGAGCCATCTTCACAGCTCTGCTTCTGTGGCTTTTATCTGGGTGTTATTGTCATTTGGAGGTTTGTTGGTCCTGTTGTTTTAAAGAAAGCATCTTGTGCTGAATCATCCTTCTGAATGTCGAGATTATAGGTGTGCACCACCATACCCAAATTTAGAACTTAAGTTACCTTATATAGATTTGTCTTTTAATCAGGAAGCTTTAAGGGCTATTATATGGTGTGATTGTTGGATTTCTCAGGAAAAAACAAAACAAAGGAAAAGTCAGAGATTTGGAAATGAGGACAAAGGAGATAAGAGTCTTAGAAAAATTAGGAGTCTACTTTCTTATTTTACTTATTTACTTTGCGGGGTCTCAGCAGACCAGTTGAAACTAAGGTAAAACAATTAAATGTTGTTCTGGGTGGGGGTTGCCTTCAAATTTTTTCTAGAGCCCTCTTTTTTAATTTTCTCTTCATTTTATATGTATGAATGTTTTGCCTGCATATAGATGTGTGTGTACCAAAGTGTGCAGTACCTACAGAGGCCAAAACAGGGTATTCAGATCTCCTGGAAGTGGAATTGTGGAAGGCCGTGAGCCACCAAGTGGGTGCTGGGCACTGAACCTGGGTCCTCTGCAAGAGTTGTGAGTGCTCTTAACTCTCTCTTACTCATAGAGCCCTTCTTAAGAATATTGTTTTTTGTATGTTTGCTTGTTTTTTGGATTAGAAGTTTTTTGTTTTGTTTTTGTTGTTTGTTGATTTTGTTTTCTTTTCTCCCCTTTTAAGAGGGGCTTCCTACAGCCTAGATGGGTCTTCCTGCTTCTGCCTTTATAGTAATGGACTTACATATGTGAGCCAACATGCCCAGCCTGTGTTACTCATTTTGACAAATACCCCTGAAAATGAACATTGTTATTTGTTTTGTTGGAAATTTTGTCATTCTTAGAGATTAACATGAACATTGTGCTTACAGCCTTTGAGTACTTAGGAAACAGTTCTTCCTGAAGACATGCATTTACATCACAGACTTAGTGTAAATAAGAGGTCACTACAGTTGCCAGAGATTGTTTTCTCTAATCAAGCAAGAATAGAAAGGGTTCAGATGGGGGTCTATCTTGGACTTGACACTGTTGCCTCCCTCTGGAGGTCATTTTCCTAGCAGAGCTGCCTCATTGTGCCTCAGTTGAAAAAGAGACACTTAGTCTTGATGTGATTTAATGTACCACAGTGGGTTGTTACTGGGGGGTAGGGGAAAGTAGGGAGGAGGTGGGTGGGAGGGTGGGGCTGGGAGGAGGGGAAGGAGGAGGATGGTGAGTGGAATGTAAAATAAACAAATAAATTTCAAAAATAACAAAAAATAAAAAGATAGAGAAAGAGAAAGGGTTCAGATGAATCATCACTGATTCCGAAGCCATTCCTGTAAAAAGCTGGTTTTCACTCTGAGTTGAGACTGTTTTTAAATAATCTTGGGCGTCTGGAATGATTGCTGCTACTCACATGCTGATTGTTTCCTAAGCCGTTGCTTTTATTTAATAACAGTAGTAATATTTTCATAAGGAAGCTAAAGTCTAGGAACACAACATAGTGCATATAAGCTGTGTCTTGGTTCATTTGTTTATTCTTTTTCTAAATTGGAGATTGGGAGGTGAGGCCATGAGATCACCTGTAAATAGTCCTCAGAACTTGACAGTAAGTATCCAGTGTTACAGTCTCTCAAATTACAAGTCATTATTTGGAAAAGCATACATTCTTGCCTTATAAGAAGGAGCATAATTATACATTGTGAAGTATGAGGGTTGTGTATATGTGGTTGGGATAAAATGTAACAATTTCTTTTTCTTTTTTTTCTTTTTCAGTTGTTATACCACATTTACATAAGTTAGCCTTGGTGAACAATTTACAAATTGTGGATTCGAAAAGACTGGACATTGCCACCCATCTTTTTGAAGCCTACAGTGCACTGTCCTGTTGTTGTATCCTTGCTGTGTTGAGCTATATTTGCTGATATAACCCACCTTACAGTAAACTCAACTGTAAAAATTGAATAGGCTTTTTGGAGGTTTTGGTCCAACTTGCTACCTCTGTTTTACTCTAGCCATCTCATAACTATTAATGGTAATTTTTAATCCTCTGTTTATATTTTATAATTTTAAAGCCCTGATGAGTTTCCTACCCTGAGAATTAGTAGCTCAACTAAGAAATTTACTGTACAATGAACAAGAAATGCAGGGCAGAATGAATCTAGGTTTTCATGTTCTAGTGTTGGATTTTGCAGTGAATGTTTAACTTATCCAATGGAATACTATGAATTTCTCTTAGAGAAATGTTATTCTCTGGAGAAGTCCAGGGCCAACATAGTAGTCATCTCTAGTAACAGAACTGATAGACAAACAGAGATCCTCAGAGTCCATATCAACCAATAGATTATAAATGATTAAACCAAAGCTTAAAGACTAGAGTGACAACTTCTGCTTCCCACAATTAAAAGCAAAACTACACTGGAACAAAGAGCTTTAACTGTCCTGTTGAATGTTCTCTCTATACTATGTTTAGTAAAATAAAACTAGGAAGGAAGTGAAGATGGGCCAAGTGAACTCTACCCCCCTGGCTCTCAATAAAAGACAGGAGAGTTTGAGAAAAGAAACTAAGAGATTGGGAAAGGTGGAAAGCACATACTAGGCAAATAGAGAATTATCATCATGGCAGAGAGAGAGAGAGATCAGGCTTCCTAGGGATTTGTAGAGAAAAGCAAATGCCAGGAAGAGTTTCAGAATACTGTGGTTCTGTGTTGTATGCCAGTTCATAGTCCTCAGCAGAGGGGTCAGGTCATTTCAAATAGGAAAAATGTGTCCCAGAATGCCCCAGATACTCATTAAGGCTGGATTTTTTTTTTTTTAACTAGAATGTAACCATGGAGGGTTGCTTTTGTACAGAATAAATTAAATTGGAAAAGCTTGGGTAACTGTGTCCCTATGGAAGTATTAAAACTCAGAAAGTAGGGTGCATTGCTGAGTTTACTTCTGTGAGGATTGATAACAAATGCTCTGTTTATGTGGATGGCATTTTTTTATAGTATAGATCATACAGTAAGCAGGAATCTAATATTTTAGTTTGATAACTTAACTGTCCATGTTCTTTATGAGTTTGCTCCACTAAAAGCAGAAGTCACTCTAACTCCTGATTCATCTTGCTGGATTTTCAACTTAGAGTAGATAGAGGAAGCAGATGAAGAACTACTGTTCTGAGTTGGCAAAGAGGAATCTTCTTATAAAGAAGTGACAGGACTCTGACGAGAGCTATGATAGCGTGAGAATTAGTAGCTCAACTAAGAAAGTATTTGTTAAAAAGTGAAGCAAATCTCATGTGTAATGTAACTAGTTAACAGAATTTATAAAGGAAATCACCTCAAAGAAAAGGAAAAAGTCTAAGGGACAGCTTTAGGTCTGTAAAACAGAATTTCTAAATAAGAAAAGCCATGATTTCTTAAGAACATATAAATTTATACAGAGAAAGTATCAAGCATTTGGGAATGTACAAACTCTTGCAGGAATTAGCAAATCAAAAGTCCCTTGCCAGGACAAGAAGGAAAAGAGCCGTTTTAGAGCAGCTCCTATTCAAGTACTCAGTTTGTTGTACATGACTCCGGCCTTACTGGAGTCAAGAGTGCAGTCACCAATAAAGCCCCATTGCCAAGTCTGATCCCAAGAGCTGATTATAACAAGGCTTCCTTTCAGAACTGACATAGGAAAGCTACATGTTACATTAAGCCTAATAACAAATCAAAATGTCACGACATGTTTGGAGGACTTGAAAAAAAATGTTTACACTAGAGAGTAGATGGCTTAGGGATGATGAGAAACACCTTTCACAAGGTGTGTGTGATGAGGAGAGATGAATGAGTGCGTGTTGGTGCACATGGAGGCCAGAGGTTGGCATCGTGTGGCAAGTATTTTAAAGGGAGTTATGTAGAAGGAAGGTCACATATGGTGTTTATAAGGGACAGAGACAGGTTTTGTTTATAAGGAAACTTTACTATAGCGCTGTTATAAAACTCTGAATGTCACCCGGGTGGTGGTGGCGGCAGCAGCAGGAGCAGCAGCGGCACTCGCCTTTAATCCCAGCACTCGGGAGGCAGAGGCAGGCAGATCTCTGAGTTCGAGGCCAGCCTGGTCTACAAAGCAAGTCCAAGACAGCCAGAGCTGTTACACAGAGAAACCCTGCCTTGAAAAAAACAAAACAAAACTCTGAATGTCTTCTTGGCAGTCAGAGATATTTGACCATTTGCCACTGAGATAGGATCGGTTTTATTATCAAGCAGGACTAGATGCTATTCATATTTTCAGTCCTTGAAAGATTGTTTAGTTTTATGAGGTAAAGATAGGCCCAACAGTGAGTAGAAAGAATAACTTCCTTATTTTCTTTAAGTATGACCTTCTTGAGCCTCCATGCCCATGTTTCATTATAGCTCTCTCTATTAATCCAAAGGTCACCCACAGTTACATCTTGAGGTACTTTCCCAGTGTCTAGAAAACAAGTCTGTATAATAATTAGGCTGCAGCCCTCTGTATCATGTATATATTTAAGTTGCGTGTGAGAGTGCAGGCGTGTACATGACACAGCCACTCGAACATGAAGGTCAGAGGACAACTTCCAGGGTTAGTTCTCTCCCGCCTTTGTGCCCTATCAAGAATGGAACTCAGGTCACCTCAGGCTTATGTACTCACTGAGCCATCTCACAGACCGCATGTATGTTTTTAATACATATTGAATTTATAAGTTGCACATTCATTATAGGAGCTTTGTTTATGAGTATTGTAACCATTTTCAAGGAAGTAGTATATTGCATTCCTTTCTTCATGAATGAAGTTCATTGTAATTTTTTAAAATTAAGCCAGTTTCATAAAGGAACTCATTTTTTTCTTTACTTGAATAGGGTGTATTATTGTACAAGGACTATAATAAGAATATGCCTGAATTGTTGAAAATTAATAAAAGGAATTATTTTCTTGAGAAATATACCTGCTTTCTAATTCTTTTGAATGTAGAGATAATAAAACTCAAAGATGATCAGGACCTACTGATTTGCTCTGGACCAACAGAAAGCCATCTTAGCAGATGTCAGAACAAAACAAAATACCCATGTGACTGGAAACATAGCATAGACCACTGGCCCCTCTTACAGCTGGTCTTTGTTCAAGTCCCAACACCCACACAGGGGCTTACAACCATTTGTGACTCAAGTTCCAAGGGACCTGATATCCCTTTCTGACTTGTGCAGACACCAGGCACACAAGTGATACACAGATATGTGCAGGCAAAAACATTCACACAAAAAATATTTTAATTAAAAAGGGAAGAAAGGGGGCTGGAGAGATGGCTCAGTGGTTAAGAGCACTAGTTGCCCTTCCAGAAGACCTTGGTTGAATTCCCAGCATCCACATGGCAACTCACAACTGTCTGTAACTCCAATTCCAGGGACTCTGACACCCTCACACAGAGATATAGGCAGGCAAAACACCAATGCACATAAAATAAAAAACTAATATTTTTTTTTTCGAGACAGGGTTTTTCTGTGTATCTCTGGCTGGGATTAAAGGCATTCACCACCACACCCAGCAATTACAGACAGCTATGAACTGCCATGTGGGTTCTGGGATTTGAACCTGGGTCCTTTGGAAGAACAGCCAGTGTTCTTAACCGCTGAGCCATCTCTCCAGCCTAATAATAAATTATTTTTAAAAAGTAAAGAAACCAGATAAAATGTTTGCCATAGACAAGTTATTTTAACCTAAAGTATACAGTGTGTTGTCATTGGTTGCTCTGTTGCTTACTTGAAGGTTCTGCTGGTTATAGGTGAGCATCATTCTCAGACAAACCACATCCATAATACATAAGGTCTTTAAAGAGGATCCAAGAATATTTCTGATAATGAATAAAGATCTTTTTTTCTAAACTTTTACATAGTCCCAATCTTTTGCAATTGTCTTACACATAACAATTAAATAATAATGTTATGAGCAACTTGTCTTTATCAGTTTTTTACATAGCTTTCAACTTAGCTGTCTTGAAAATATTTTCATGTGTGCAAATGCATGTGCCCATGTGAAGGACAGAGGTGAACTCAGATGTTGTTCCTCAGAAAGTGTCTGCCTTGTTTTGAAGACAGCAACTCTCACAGGTTCCCTGCTGTCTGTGTCCCTGTGCTAGGACTGCATGCACACCATTGCACCATGTTTGGAGGTAAAAGTACTTTACCCACTGAGCCTTTCCCCACCCTACTGGAAATGCTTTAATACTTACAACTTACTTGAACTGAATGTTCACAGTCATTATTTTAGTATTTAATTGAGTCGGGGAATGTTAGAGTAACATAACACCAACATAAATAGAAGTGTGAGAATATACCTTGATGAATATTGGTATCAGCTTTCCCCATAAAGGCGTTATGTGGGAAGGAAGCCTGACTCCTGCATATCTGTGGGCCTAGGCACTACCTAAAAACCTTCTGTGTGACCTTTCTGTTGGCCCGTTGGGTTTTTGGGGTGTTTGGTTGTTTGTTTGGTGGGTTTTTTTCCCTTAACTACCTTTCCTCAGTCATTGCAGAGGATTTAATGGTAAATCACTTTCTACCTGGCCTCAGGTGTTTGCGGACTGACATGGAACATCTGTCTCCAGAGCATGAAGTAAGTGCCTGTGACTAGCAGTGCCGGGTTCGTGGGATTTAGCGTCTCTCTATACCCACTCTCGTCTCCCTCACGAGGCTAGATCATGACAGCCGTGTTTAACTATTCAGCATTACTTTGTGAGTGTGTTTACCAGTTGTAACGCTTCAGCAGGTTCTTCAGCATCTTTGAGCCTCTATAACTCTCAAAAGTAGGAATAATACTCTCCTGCACTTGATACAGGGGAATTTAATATGGAGATATCTGGAATATTTACTTCAGTTCTGTTCACCCCTTCCCTACCTATCACTCATTTCTAACTCTGTCTGCAGCTCTATATCTCCCCAGCATTCAGTGCCGATTCCTGACTTCCACATTGTTGGCACATAGGCCTACTTGCTGTAGCCCAGCCTCTTCTTTCCAGGGTCCCTAACACTTCATCCTCTTCAGGTTTTTAGACTGGTTTAGACTATGGTTTATAGTATTTGATAATGTTAATTCTATTTCACTAAAGTGACTTTTCTAATCAGGTTATTTTAAGTTCCATGATAAAAGAATGTGAACAAAAAATAGAAAACAAGACTGTCCAAGAGCCTCAAGGGTAAGTTGTGTATTCATTTTTAAGGCTTCTTATTAACCTCAATTTCTCTGTCTAAATTTGTTATCTATGGGTATAATGTTTTATTTTGTACTCACTTATTTGGAAGACAAATATATATATATATATATTCAAGCCAGATGTGGTGGCATATACCTTTAACGTCAGCACTTGGGAGAGAGAAGCAGGCAGATATCTATGAGTTCAAGGCCAACCTGGTATGCACAGTGAGTTCCAACACAGCCAGGGGTACACAGTAAGACTCTGTCTCAAAAACCACAAACAAATAAATAAAAGAAAGTTATTCAAATTCAGCTTATTTCTCATGTGCTAAACCAAATCGTGAGAACCAAAAATGAGAAATGTTGACTTTTAAGATTCAGATCTCTAGCCCATGCTTTATTCTAATGCAGCCTTAAGGTAAGGTGAGTGTGTGTGTCTGTGTGTGTGTTTAGTGAGGAGCACAGATATGCAATGGCACACATGTGAAGATCGGAGGACAATTGCAAGAGTCAGTATTCTCTTTCTACCATGAGGGTCCTGAGGATTGAACTTGGGTTGTCAGGCTTGACAATGGGCATCTTTCTTGCTCGGTCACCTCTCCAGTCTCCAGCCTAGGGATCTTGGTGCTTAAAGGCTTCTAGAGACATTTCTGGAATTGTGCCACTGGATTGAACCTTACTAGTCAAATAAATAGTACCTATAAATTTGTGACTCGGGTGTTCTAGCCAAGCTAAATAGAATGTAGAGAGAGATTCAATGAATTTTGGATTCAAATTAATGTGAATGCAGATATCTAACAGTAATAGTGAACATTCAAGAATTGGGTAATTTAGATATGGGTTACATATGCTATTATTTTCAATGAAGAATTAAGGTTTTGAGCAACTAATTATAAATAAAATTCAAACACATTTCCTTTAAAGCTGACTACCAGAAAGGTTTCATCAGTCAGTCTTGAGTACTCATGCATACAAATAGGCGTGTGTGTGTGTGTGTGTGTGTGTGTGTGTGTGTGTGTGTGTGTGTGTTTTCATGCTCTTCCCTGAAGCCAGTATATATGCAAGTCTCTTGCCTCTCTAAAGTATTGAGGAGTTTTTTTAACCTTCTATGATTAAAAGACAGCTTCCCCACATACTCTGTTTTATCCATGGTTCTGCCTCCTATGTGTTGGGTACACCAACATGTCCCTTAAAACCTAAATTATTTCTAAAATTATGCAAGTTGAGCACTTACAGCTTGCCACACATTGCCTTTGATTTGTTCACACATGGTTCCTTATTTAATCCTAAGGACATTTTACAGTAGAAACTGCAAGCTGTGTTCTATAGACAAGGAAACTGAATCTAAAGTAAGATCTAAAGCATCTTGATCAAAACCACAAGGCAGTAAGCTGGGTTTCCTGTCTACTGCAATATGTTTGTTGGGGCATTGAAAAATTGTGCCTGTTCAGGGTTCTCTTCCTGTTAACCAGTGTGATAAATAAGCAATCTTCAGTAGTCATTCAGATTGTGTTGACTCCCTGCACACTAAGCTGCTGAAAAAAAGGAAGAAATGAATTTGAAATCTGTTAATTGAAATTAATATAACTAGTTGCTCAGAACACACACCCCAAAAAAGAATAGGATTGTTATCAAGACAGTGAAAACCTCACTGTGATTTAATTTACTCATTGGGGAAATAGCTAATATCAATTTCCAGACTTTCTGTAAGAATTGAATGAAATGCTATGGTGAAAAGAACAACTGCACAAGGCTAGGAGGGTAACTTAGTAAAATGCTTGACATGCTAACATGATGGCCTGAGTTCAATCCCCAGAACTTTGGGGTTTTAGAATTTTTGTTGTTGTTGTGTTTTTTGTTTTGGTTGGTTGGTTTGTGTGTTTAAGGTCATGGTGATAAATTCTAGCTCCAAGGAAGCAGAGACAGGAGGATTCGTTAGGCTTTATGTCCACCCAGCCTAGCCAAATTAGTAAGTCCTAAGCCAGTGAGAGATCCGTCTCAAAAAAAAAAAAAAAAAGGATCGCTCCTAAGGAACAAAAAATGCAGGCAAAAGAATAACCACTGACATTTGTAGAATGCTCTAATGCACCTCACACTATACTAAGCACTTAGCACTTGTGTAATCCTAATAGCCCTCTGCAGCATGGCCCTGTTGTATATATAAACAACTTCCTCAAGGCCTCACAAGCAGAAAGAAAGCAGAGCCTAGATTCTGTCCTTGGTCATGTGTGGTCTTAACTGCTGCTGCTGCTGCTTTTCATGAAAAATAGCAAATCTAAGATGATGCAAAAAAATTCCTCATCATCTTCTGTTGCTTTGTGTGATGTAATGATGATATATCACTAACAAATGAAAAACTGGAGAGACCCCCCCCCACCCCAAGATGGCTCAGTAGGTTAAGGGCACCTACCACCATGCCTCATGACCCACGTGGTAGAAGGAGAGAACTACAAGTTGTCCTCTGACCTCCACACATATGCTATGTCTTCAATTTTTAATTGCTTTACATTGATTTTAAATTTTATTTTTTAGCTCAATGTCAATTGCTGCAAGTTTAGTGAGTGAAGACACAAAGACCAAGTTTTTGAACAAAATGGGCCAGTTGACAACATCCGGTGCCATGCTAGCCAATGTGTTTCAGAGAAAGAAGTAGAGGCGGGAAGGCAGCCCTAGTGAATGGACACTAAGATGGACCTCAGGCAGACTGGTTCCGTGTACTTGAAGCGCTTACCTTTTTACTTCCTGAGTTGATGTTCTGCTGTTATAATGTTTTCCTAACCTCCAAAGATATTTGCACTGCTTTTGATTATTGCTGTGTATCTGTTGGTTTCGGAATTGTAACTGTGGTAGTAGAAACTTGATTTAATGATCTGTACCAAGTCCCTATTCTATGTTCTTATTTTTGAGAATAACTTTTATATATAATATATATATATATATATATGTATAGTGAAGAGGGGTTTTCCGGTTTTTTTTTTTTTTAATTTTTATTTTTGGATGGGATATTCACAATATCTGTATTATACTCTAAGCTATTACAATGGTACTTAAAATAATGTAAATTTGAAGTCATTGTTATAAAGTAATAAAAGTGCAAATTACTTAAGTATTTAAATTATGAAAGAATAATGCAGACTTTTTATTATTTCTTTACTGACTAGAAAGAGCCACCAGCATTACTCTGTGCCTTTTAGACTTCAGTTTGTGTGTTCTGTAGGAATTATATGCATTCCTTTCACACAGTATTTGAGGCTGCTGTGGTGAATTTGAATGCCAGATCCTACAATAAGTAGATAATGATGAGACTTACAGCATTTCACAACTCTCTTGAAAATCCTTTAAGTGCTGTTTAGCCTCCCAACATTTAGATGTATGCGATGCAGTTACTGAGGAAAGCCAGCACTTGAGAATAGCGAGGAGTAGCCAGGGTGAATTTCACAACATTTGTACTAGAATTAAATGCTCAAAAATAAATGTACTGAGAAGAGCTAATAATTGTTTGTCCAAAGTTGAAATACCCAAGAAAATATAATTTAAGTCTAAAATGTAACTCCTACTTCCTATAACACATTTTAGAATGTTTTCTGACTATTTAAATTGTGCAGTTCACCTTTTCAACCTGTCTGAGAAGTACTAAAAAGTTTAGGACATTTGGGGGTTTCTTTTCCCTTCTAAACTGAAAGTGATGCTGGTTACGTTATTGGTGGTTCGTCACTGCCTGGCCCCTGTACACAGCAGCAGTCCAACCGTTGGTGTCTTTTATATAGTCTTACTGTGAAAGAATCTCACTGGAATCGGACAGTGTCTACACAGTGACACACAGAGCAGGAAGAGCGCTGTCTATTGAAAGAGGGGTATCTACACAGTGACAGAGAGCAGGAAGAGCGCTATCTACTGAAAGAGGGGTATCTACACAGTGATAGAGAGAAGGAAGAGCACTATCTACTGAAAGAGGGGTATCTACACAGTGACAGAGAGCAGGAAGAGCTCTATCTACTGAAAGAGGGGTATCTACACAGTGACAGAGAGCAGGAAGAGCGCTGTCTATTGAAAGAGGGGTATCTACACAGTGACAGAGAGCAGGAAGAGCGCTATCTACTGAAAGAGGGGTATCTACACAGTGACACAGAGAGCAGGAAGAGCGCTGTCTACTGAAAGAGGGGTATCTATACAGTGACAGAGAGCAGGAAGAGCGCTATCTACTGAAAGAGGGGTATCTACACAGTGACAGAGAGCAGGAAGAGCTCTATCTACTGAAAGAGGGGTATCTACACAGTGACA
>CAJQZJ010033173.1:258837-283718 GCA_907164525.1 Lophiomys imhausi
AGAGGGGTATCTACACAGTGACAGAGAGCAGGAAGAGCGCTATCTACTGAAAGAGGGGTATCTACACAGTGACAGAGAGCAGGAAGAGCACTATCTACTGAAAGAGGGGTATCTACACAGTGACACAGAGAGCAGGAAGAGGGCTATCTACTGAAAGAGGGGTATCTACACAGTGACAGAGAGCAGGAAGAGCTCTATCTACTGAAAGAGGGGTATCTACACAGTGACAGAGAGCAGGAAGAGGGCTGTCTATTGACAGAGGTAACTGGTTTAAGGGGTTAATGTAAGGCCCTACACAATTGATGTGTTTAGATGACTTTCACAATTGTTGTTTAAACTGGCTTTAATACAGTTTGATTATATTCACTTCCTGGGAAAGCTAACCTGCCCACACAAAGCTTATAAAATAATTTGCATTAGGCAAAGCCATTTACTTCTTTTACCCATAGTAAAATTATTGAGTAGTCTTTCTGAACTGTTCGATTCTAGGCATTCCTGAGAAATTGAAAGTGGCTACCTTTCATGTCAAAATGTTGATCTGTTATAAATAAAATGTTTTGCATACTTGTTTTGATTGTGTATTTTGTTTTCATTTTGAAACACTATGTCCATACATTTATTTCATTTATTCATGAAAATACACTACTATTTTAGAAAGCTAAAGTCTATAAATTCCCTATTGTAGTTTACTTTTACTAAAATTTATTGTGGTGGTATAAAACCAATGAATTTCAGACATAATTCTAAAGAAAATGGTTATACTCTGCTTTGAGCTATAATAGAATACATGCCTGTTGGTTACCAGATGCAAAGCCCTCAAGTATCTGGAGATTGTTCCAAGGATCAGTGCAGATGACAAAAATCTGCAAATGCCTGAGTGCCTTATGTGGCATAGTGTTTATGGCCTAACATTATCCTTCCATAGTCTTTAAGTCATTGTTAGATTGCTTACAATGCCTAGTACAATGCAAATGCTATATTAATTATAATATTATTTGGGGAAGGAAATAGTTTCTTTTTTAATATTGTAATAGTTCTTTGAGAATTTCATACAACGTGTTTTGATCATATGTGTCCCCAAAGTCCTCCCAGATCCATACCCCTTTCCCTATCCTCCCAACTTTGTGAGGATTTTTTTGTTCAGTTGGTTTTTGGTGGTGGGTTGATTTGGTTGTTGGTTGTTGGTTGGGTTAGTTTGGTTTGGTTCGAATAAACCCATCAAGTCTAATTT
This sequence comes from Lophiomys imhausi, assembly GCA_907164525.1. Taxonomy (NCBI): domain Eukaryota; kingdom Metazoa; phylum Chordata; class Mammalia; order Rodentia; family Muridae; genus Lophiomys; species Lophiomys imhausi. The sequence continues at coordinate 260,069 of CAJQZJ010033173.1, forward strand.
GTGCTGCCCTATAACCTTGTATATGTAGCTTTCCACTGGAATGTGGTCAACTTACCAGGGACTATACTTTTAAAGATAATGATTATTTAAGGGTTAAAACATGTACAGAAAATAAGTAAGTAAAATAATTTTGGGGGGGTAAAAACTATAATTTTTACAGAACATCCATTGACCTTTATTGGATTTGACAAAATCTGCATTATTAAAAGTAACAAAATTTCAGTTTATCTTGAATCTGACAAGTCTTATAGTCTCTAGAATACTATGGAAGAGAAGTTAACCAAGAAAGAAACTGAATAACCACATGCAGATGCTCCAGGCCAAGGAGGAAGGAGACCTGCAGGTGACCTCAGGTGTGCAGGACACAGCCCTACAGAAAGTGCAGTGTGCTCACTTGGCGGGAACGGCTTTCCTTCAGTAGGAAGAAGTGGGAAAGATGGAAGGAATTCAAAGGTGTATGCACAATGGCTTCTGTTTCAAAATAGTAATAAAAGTAATCATGGCACTAGGGCATCTTTGAGGAAAAGAATACCTTAAGCAGAGTGGGCTCATTGCATAATTCTTAGGTAATATGTGTGACTTTTCAAGTAATGAAGACTTAGTGATCTCACTTTAACAGTGGCTATCTGTTCTTCTTGCCTTCTGGGACTGGATCTGATTCGCCATCACAGGGACACTTTTCCATACACTTTCTAGGAAACCACCCTCTTATTCTTGAAGTACCTTCTATGAAGGAATCATCAAGAATTTTGCCTCCATACAACCAGTATTGTAACCCTCTTCTGGCTCAGATGAGCTCACCTTTCTGCAGCTGTATCCGAGGCTCCTCTGTGCAAGGGCTTGTCAAGAATGTTCTGACACCTCTGTTCAAAGGGCAGCAGGCAGCACTATAATCTTCTACAACTTTATAGCGAACGCTTCTGATTCTCTTGTCTGCTTTTTGTTTCAGCTGTTCTATGGTTAAGCTATATGGGTGACAGTCCTCTCTTGCTGGCCACTGTAGTCCATCTCCTTCAGGGACTCCCGACCATGTGAACACCTTCTCTTCAATCCATGATTCAATAGAAGTTTTGTTTCTGAGAATAATTTTTATCTGTACGAAAAACAACATCCCAACAGCTATGGTTGTTGCCAAAGCTAATCCCAAGGCAAACAAGGTGGCAGCAAATGCAGCCAATCCAAAGGGAACGATCGGGAGAGGATCTCTCCGGGCTTCACTCAGGTCTATCTTGACTGCTCCACCTGAAGGGGAGCTTTTTAAAAGGAGAAACTGATAGGGAGACATCAAGCAAAGCTGCTGTCTACGTAGAGACATCTATCAAACATAGCTAGATCACAAACAGCATTATTTCCAAAAGGGATTTCGTCAACGACCTTCATGCATCTGACAGGATGTTCATGCACCCGGCTATACAGCTGTGTGTACATAGTTCACAAAAATGAAGGCAGCGTGGATGCAGCCCAGGTGCGCTAAGAGCAGGAACAGGGTGAACGAGGCATGATTGTGGTGACCACAGCAGTTGTTGATCTAGGGACAGTGGTGGTCCATCTTCATTACACATCTGACGAGAAAAACAAGTAGAAAGTAGAAAGTCCTGTCCACTTCAGCTCTAGTTTTCAAAAGATCAAGCAAAGAGGAATCCAGGATGTGCAGGAGTCTCAGGGGAATTAATTCTCACAAAGTAGATAAATCTTTATGACTTTTTGAAGTTTAGGTCGTAACTTCTTTAAAATTCTGTTACACTTTCTGCAGTGATGGGAATGTGGTGCCTTGTATGTTTGGCAGACTTTACAATACTGGAGATACATGCTATCCTGAGAATTTTCATACGTCCCCTTGGACTGCCATTCTCCACGATATGCCCATGTGGCCTCATTCCTGGCCATGTGGAATGAGGTTCTTTTTTCTAACCCATGGTGTGTGCCTCCTCCTTCCTGCTGCTCCTGACTGGAATCAATAAATAATTTTTAAGATGTACAGAATATGTTGCTGCTTGATATAGACAGCTTTTATGAAAAATTTGCAACCCGTAGTTATGAAATCCATGAGTAGGGAAAGTAGACTAATAAGTCTCTGTAATAATTTTTTTAATGGATCCATTCATTTTAAATAATAAGGTTTTTTGAGGGAAACAGCTGACAAGCCATAAATTATATCTTAAGTAAGATTCTTGTAACTTTTATCTATCATTAAGACTTAACATGATTGGGGGTTAAAGTATGAACTTTTTACCGATGATATTTATTGATTGTAAGTTCTTCCAAAAGTTTGTCATCTGCACTGATCCTTGGACCAATCTCCAGATACTTGAGGGCTTTGTATCTGTTAACCAACAGGCATGTATTCCATTATAGCTCAAAGCAGAGTATAACCATTTTCTTTAGAATTATGTCTGAAACTCATTAGTTTTAAACCACCACAATAATTTTTAGTAAAAGTAAACTACAATAGGGAATTTATAGAGATTAGATTTCTGAAATAGTAGGAAACATTTGAATAGTACTAGTACCCATTTGTATATACAAGTTCTTGACCTAAATAAGATTTTCAATTGCTTCTCTCACATATTTGTTGCAGTAATGACAAGTCTAAACACAGTCCCAGAGTGCGTAGTCTGCAGTGAATCAGTAAATAGACTGACAGAGCCCACCCTCACTGAGCCTATGACTGTTGACAGGAATGGTTAGAAAGAATGATTATCATTAGAATGGTTGCTTACTTTGGCTTCTTTAAGTTGACATTTTGCCTGAAACTAACAAAAATAGGCTTTGTGTGTGAAACAGAAAGCAAGAAGAATCCTAAGTGTATGGGACATAAAGTGACATAAAGAGCTTAGAGGACATGGAGACCAGCATGGTAGAATGGGGGTGCCCAGAGAGAGGCTGGCAGGGCTGGCTGAATGAATGATGGGTTACCATAGTAGTGAAGACACAAAGGAGCCTGAGTTCCGTTGTAATTGTAATGTTTGTTAAGTCTATGACGTCTGAGAGTTGGGGATGAAATGCTAGAATTCACTTAGAATGAAATGTAGGAAAGAACCTTCTAAAAGGAGGTTATGCATAAAGGTGAGTTCTCTGAAGACAGAATGGCTTTACATGGGCCAGGCAGGTGGCAAGGAAAGATCAGAAATACTTACTCTAAAAGGTGTTCAGTTGCCTGGGATAAGATATCAGGTTAATGTGTACACCCATCTGAAGAGGGACGTAAACAAGGTTGGGGTGAGCGTACCCCTAATTGTTCTGGAGATCTAAGATCCTAGTTTTTCTCTATTTGTGTTTTTCCTTTGTAAATGACTTGGCTGTCACCCTGAAAATTCATGTCTCCTCTTTCATATTTGTGTTCTGAAATATCAGAGTAATGTTGCACCACCAATAGGGTGATTTTAGGGTTTTTTGTTTGGTTTTGTTTCCTTGAATGTTATTGCTGAGAGTTCTGCCCACTTACTAAGGCTTTATAGGAAATGAATGCATGCAGCTGGAGACTCAGAGGCTAATAGCCCTTCTCAGGGGACCCAGGTTCAATTCCCAGCACCCTCATGGAGGTTTACAAAATCCTTTAACTCCATTTCCAAAGGGTATGACACCTTCCTCTGTCCTTGGCAGATATTGCACACACATAGTGCATGAATTTAAAAAATAAAATAAAAAGGAAAGAGCATGACTGCCAGAAATGGTGGAAGAAAAGGTTCATTATAGATATATGGGAAAGTATAGCTAGAGGGAGACACATCTGGGAAAGTCCAGAGTGGACAGACCAGGCTGAGCTGGTCTATGTGAAGGGTATGAGGGCAGGAGAAGAGGAGAGAGAGGAATCGAGTGCACTAGCCAAGAGGGCAAAGGTACAAAAAGGGTGGTTAACCAAAATGGTTGGATTATCTAGAAAAGAGCAGCTGAACCTGAAGGGTTCGGGATAGGAGGCAGGGTACATCAGCCATACCCTGTAACAGGTAGGGACTGAGGGATTCTGAGAACCTGAAGGCGAGGTCCTCTTTGATGTGTTAAGTAGGCACCTCAGCCATTTGTCCTGGCTTTGAAATTTAACAGTATACAAACATGCAAGCAAAACAACACCTGTACATAAAGTAAAAATATGTTTTTAATGAATACATGTATTGGAGAAAAGGTAACAGTCTCTCACAGAACCTGGTTTTCATAATTGTACCTCTCTGAATGTTGTATTTTCTGAAAGATTTCTGAAGGTTATCTTTTGCCTTTTTTCTTTTCTTTTAGCAATTATGTTTGCTCCAGATGCTCTTTTGTGTTCTCTGATCCTTTGTCCTAGTGTTCTTGTTTTAGGACTACAAAAAAATTCTCATTTAGGATTTTAATTATAATTTTTTTTTAATTTTCTCCTTTATTACCTGTTTTCTTCAGTATTTTCTATTTGTTTGCTATCTTCTATTTCACATTGACTATTTTCTCAAACATCTGGTCACTCTTAACTATTTTCTTACACTCAGAAGTGAAATAAGCTAATTGGGGTCTTCTGTGTTTGTTGTTGGGACAAAATTCTTCACAACTCTCAAGTCCTTAGAGCTTACAGGCAGACAACTGCCTTGTTTCTAGTGTGCTTCATGGATGCTTCTAGAATAGATACAGTCTTGAAAGATTTAGTATTGTTCTCCAGAAGGAAAAAAAGGATTTGTTTTCTTCCCAGTACAATGAAGTCTTCTTCCAAGACAAAGGTCAGGCAGGCTCTGCCTGTAGAAGACCTGATTTCCCTATGCTCAAGTTCCTAATGTGTAAGGCACTACCCTGCTTTGCCTTAACCCTTGAGAATTGTAGCTCATGGAACGGGTTACTGCTAGTGTAGTGAGTAACAGATTGTATCTTCTCCTTGACATCCATAAAGCCCTCCAACTTGTCAGCATTTAAATAAAATAATCCTAGAGATCCTCAGCAGTTCCTGATAGTGACAGGGCCTATCATCCAGCAATCTCCACTGACACCGAAGCCTAAGAGAAATTTCTCATGAAATGCAAACTATGAGTCATTTCAATCTACCTGTGAACCCCAAAGGTTACCAACTGAGCTAATATGATCTACTCTTGTCACCACTTACTGTCTACTCAGAAACAAAACCATATCATTCATGCCTCCATCCCAGACCCCATACTGAACATCAGCCGATGAGGAATTACTGTTTATACCAAAACAATGAGCCAAACTCTAGGGAAGGAAAAGAACTTAAAAACCCAATTTATACAAGAGCCCACTATCAGAGTCGCTACATAGTACAATGGTCTCAACCTTACTTGCTGCAGGGTATTGGATCACACTGTGAACCCTGAGATTGTGAACAGGAAAAACTGTTCCTAGTTGTGGTGTGGCTCAGTCCTGGCCCATGCCTTTAATCCAAGGGCTTTCTGTTTATTGTAAACAGGATTGAATAAAGTCAAGCATAGATCAAGAGGTGGAGCAAGCAACCAGTTGACAGGGTGTGACAGTAGGAAAAATACAGAGGAAATCAGGAGGACAGATAGACGCACAGGAAGTAGAAAGGAGGGACATTCAGTTTTGAGGGTTTTTTGAGACAGTGTGGAGGAGAATGGGCTTTTTCCTTCTGGGACTTCAGCTGTGGATGAAGGTCGGCTGGGTGCTTTCTCTGCCGCTCTGAGCTAGCAGGCTTTCACCCCAGCATCTGCCTCCCTGTCAGATTTTACCCAGTCTTATTGGTAAAATAAAATGTTTGAGATTTTGTTAAAAACAACACTTCTTAATTCTGTGACCCTTTAATAAAGTTTTTCATGTTATAGTGATCACAACTATAAACTTATTTTCATTGCTACTAGATAAGTGTCATTCTGCTACTGCTATGAATTGCAATGTAATCATAATGTAAATATCTGTGTCTTAAGCAACCCTAACCCTCAAGGGGTCACGACTCATGGGTTGAGAAACACTGATATCAAAGATCCATATAGCAAGTTACATAGTGTTAGAGAGTGCACACTAGCAGGAAGGCCAAAGAAGAATATTCAAGCTGTAGTACAATTTAAAAGACACTGAAGCCAAGGAAAAAAGATGAGGGTCATAGAGCAGAAAGAACAAACTATTTCACAGGAGAAGTGCAATGAACAGGACAGATACAAGAAAGTTCCTGCATACTAAAGCTGCTGAAATCCTAATACGAAGTCAGTAAGAAGTCTAGCAGTGACTTAGCAGGCAGCAAAGCATGGATGTCTTTAGAAACTGAAAGAAAGTAACTGCCTTTAAAATTCCCTACAGCAAAAACTTTGTTTAAAGTGAAGGCAAGGGCTGGTGCAGGCTCAGTGATAAACCACTTGCCTAGCATGTGCAAGAGTTAGGGTTTTATCTCCGCACTGAAAAATAAAAATAAAGGAGAATTAAGAAAAATGTAAACCAAAACACACCACAGAATCTTCTAAACAAAACCAATGTCATTAGCTAAGTGAAATGCCTTGTGAAGTTACTTAAGCAAAAAGATGAACCAAGAGGGGATGAACTTGACAGGGTCTTACATGACTTAAAACATCCATTCCCAAAAGAAACTACACATGAAGTCGGAGTGAAATGGAACAGGAATCACTGAATTAAAGATTCTGTGTCATCTCCGAAGTGATAAGGTTAGGTGGCCAGGACTCAAGAGGTGGGGAGAGCTCTCTGAATTCAAGACCAACCTGATCTACATAGTGAGTTCCAGGGGCACATAGTGAGAGCCTGTCTCAAACCAGAATGAAGAACGCTGCTATGCATCAAACCTAATTAAGGGTGCTACTGCAGTGTCTGCAGCGGGTAACCACTGAAAAGAACATGGAAATTACAGAGGGCAAAAGTCAAATATTAGATGATAACATGCTTAGCTTGTCTTGCACTTGACAGTTTCAAAATATATTACAGCAAAAAAAATGACTGAGGCAAAAGGACATAATCACTCCATCTTAAGGCTTAATGATCTTGACCCACTTCTCTCAGAAACTGGTGAGAAACAGTTTAATGAATAATAATGACCTAAAGTCGGGCGTGGTGGCACATGCCTTTAAGCCCAGCACTCGGGAGGCAGAGCCAGGCAGATCTCTGTGGTGGAGGAGGTTTGGATTTCTTTGGAAACACAGTTGTATTGAAGGAATAAAGGGTTTTGGGAGTGCTTGAACTACTGATGAAAAACAGGTTCATAAAAGGGGCATAAAATTAGCCTAATGACTGGCACCCGTGGGGAACACCTGAGAGCGCTCATGGTCTTAGTCAACAGTAAGTACCTCAGGAGGAGAGCATAAGGTTGTCCAATGAGAAAACATCCTGGTGCATAATTAGAAAGAGTATAAAAAAGGAAAACCCAGAAACTTTAGAGGGCTTTTGGAGTTGGCATTGCTTCCCATCACTGATAATCCCTGCCTGACTTAGAAGGATACTGGACAAAGGTTGTGGCTGCCTGGACTTGCAGGCGAGGTTGGGTAGAGCACAAGTGAAGGCTCATTTGGAGCCATAAAAGCCCAGCCCTGAGGCTGCACAGAGTGCTGTTGCTGGAAGAGACCACAACCCCAAGCAGCGGTGCAGAAGGTAGCACATGCCCCCTGAAGGTTCAACTAACTCAGACAGAAGAGACCTCTGCTCCAAGTGAGTGTGCAGCAACAGCCAGCTTCTAGGCCACGCAAGTTCGGCACCTGCCCCAGGGCAGCAAGCTTGGGCAGACAGGCAAGGCCGTGTTGTAGCACCCGCCCCAAAGACATGCAGCAAGCTTGGACCAGCAGAAGAGACTGCAACACAGGACCTGCCAAGAGGAGGTTCAGAAAAACTGAACAAGCTGAAGAGACCAAGGAGGCAAGCGGGGGTGCAGCAACTTCCATCACAGTACCAGAGCTGGGTAACCACTGAGCTGCTTTTGATTGATGTGTTCCCTTTGGCATTGGCTGATTTGGATGGACTGCTGACAAGTTGCCGCAAGGACTTGCACCTGAGAAGTATCCTTTTTCCTGTGCCTCAGGGTAGTGGGTTGGAAAATGTTTAGAGTAATTAATAAATAATTTTAATGTATGCCAACTTGGTCTGTGAGTTCAAGACCAACCTAGTTTACAAAGTGAATCCAGGACAGCCATGGATACATAGAGAAACCTTGTCTTGAAAAACCAATAATAATAACCTAAAACATATGGGAAACTGTCATAAATGTCTCTATCCCCATCAATATAAAAACCATGCTGTCCATTTACCAAAGCTGATTATTTGCTGGACCATGAGTTTCAAAGAAGTGAAATTCCACTGAATATTTTCTCTGACCACAAAGGAATTAAATAAATAAGAAATGCAAGGTTTAAGGAAGAAAGAACAATGGTGGAGTGGTGGTGCATGTCTTTAATCCTCACACTGGGGAAGGCAGAGACAAGAAGATCTCTGAGTTCTAAATTCTGTTAATGGCATACCTTGTGGTACTCTTCTTCAATGTGGCCTCTCAGTCGAAGAAGACAGGAAGAAGAAGAGAGTGAGACCAAGTGGTGGATCTCCGGCTTATATGGCGTCGCTCATGATCCTTGGTGGTATCGAGGATCCACGAGACTGCCTGTGATGCTCAGCAGCCCAGTTGCTTCTCACAGCAAATGACATCATCTGCTTGGCTTGCAAGGTTTCTTAGCAACACTCCTTCAACAGGGCATATCATTAGGCCACAACTGATTCTGTCCAGATCAACAAGTAAAGGGATGCCAAGTTCCTCCCTATGTGGTGCCATATGTTAAGCTGAACTCCCTATAAATTTCACTAAGGTGACCTGACTTCTACCACAGCAGTCTATGTCACTTTATCAAGCATGAGATATTTAGCACTTGGGATAAGCGTACGTACCCCATCCAGCAACAGGTTGCCCCCCAGGGTCTCTTCCCGAAGTTGTGCCTTTCATGTGGAAGCTTCTCTTACTTGAATCAGGTCTTGATCAATTTTGATGGAACCCACAGTCTTTCATCACCATGGAAATAGAGACAAAGCCTCTTCCCCAACCTAACACATTCCTTGACTTCCATTCTTGATGCTGAAATGGACAATTGCTAAGGACACATGATCAGGACTGCAGTTATGAAGGATCATTGCATCAACGGATCTTTATAAGGACATTCAGACTGTTAAGTTTGTGATATTGATAATTATTTCTTTGTGTGGATTGGGAACCTGAATTTGATCACCAGGACTACATGAAAGGGTTGGACTTGGTGATGTATGTTTGTAATCTCTTTGCTGGGGGGTGGGGGAAGATAGGAAAATCTCTGGTCTGGTACTGACCAGCCAGCCTCGCCTGCTTGTGGATTACAATAGCTAGGTGAGAGACTCTATCTCCAAACAACTCCTCAGCATGTCCTCTGGCCTCACACTCACACTGTATATGCATGCACTGGCACATCTTGTGCTTTCCCACAAAGGAATTAGGGTGCTTCATGTTCTACCTTTATTCAGCATTAAGCTCAAGATCGTGGCTAATGCAATCATCATTCACAAACCACAAATGTATATATTTTGATTCTCATAAACACAGACAGGTTGTGGTAGTGCATACCTTTAATCCTAGGCAGGTAGATCTCTGAGTTTGAGACCAGCCTATCTCTAAAAAACAAAATAAAACAAACAAACAAAAAAGAATCTCATAAACATCTCAGATATGTGGAATAAATACCAAAATAATCTAAACAAACTTTGATAGATAAAAAAGTTAATACTGAAATGTCAGTTGTGTTTCCATATAACACCAATAAACTAGTAAAGTAATAACAACATCATTTAGTATATTTTTGTTTGTTTGTTGAGATAGAGTCTCACTATATTGCCAAAGCTGACCTAGAATTTATAGTCAGTCCTCCAAGCTCAGTCTCCCAACTGGTGGGATTACAGGTATGTGCCACCATACTCAACTAGAATACTTTTAAAATATAGAAAAATCTATTGAAAGATGAATAAACCTTTGGACAAAAAAATTCCAAAATATTGAGAGAATTTCAGGGAATAAACTGATGGAATTACATTTGTGCATTTGAAGACTCCACTTGATCTATTTATGATCCAGACATTACAATCCACTCTCAAACAAAGCCCCAAGTGTTCTTGTGGAAACTCAGAAAATGTTTCAAAATACATTTGGAAATTCAAATGACCAAGAAGAATAAAACCAATCTTAAAAATTGAAGTTGAATGCCTAATGATGCCAAGTGGTAAGATTATTTACACAGTTGTAAAAGAAATCCAGAAATAGACCTGCATATAAGTGGACACTTCTGGCTAATACAGCCAAGTGACCCTAAATGGTCTTTTCTTTCAGTTGGTACTACATCAGGCGTCACCCAAAATGAGGGAAAATGAACTCTGATGGGATACAGAGGTAGATTTTAAAAGGAACACAGAAAAGCTTCTCAAATTAACAAGGGTGAATATCTTGAATAGATCTAAAACATTGTAATATAACCCAATGTCTTAGTTAGGGTTTCTACTGCTGTGAAGATACAGAAACTTTTTTTTTTCCAAGACAGGGTTTCTCTGTGCAGCAGTACGGGCTGCCTGGAACTTACTTTGTAGACCAGGCTGGCCTCGAAGTCACAGAGATCCACCTGCCTCTGACTCCTGAGTGCTGGGACTAAAGCCATGTGCCAGCACGCCTGGCCTGAGACAGCAACTCTTATAAAGGAAAACATTTAATTGGGGCTGTCTTACAGTTTCAGATATTTAGTACATTATCACCATGATAGGAAGCATGGAGGCACACAGGCAGACATGGTGCTGGAGAAGGAACCAAGAGATCTACATACGAATTGGCAGGCAGCAGGAAGAAAGAGTGGCACTAGGAGCTGGGCATGGTGTCACTTGTCTTTATCTCAACACTTTGGAGGCAGAGGCAGGTGGATCTCTATGGAGTTCCAAGACAGCCAAGGCTACACGGAGAGACTCTGCCTCAAAAAAAAAAAAAAAAACAAAAACAAAACAAAGCAAAAAAAAAAAAAAGAGTAACAGTGGGCTTGGCTTGAGCTTCTGAAACCTCAAAGCCCACCTCTAGTGACACACCTCTTTCTAGCAAGACATACTCCAATGAGGTCACAACTCCTAAAAGTACTGTTTGTTCCCTATGAGCCTATAGAGGCAGTCTTCATTCAAACCACCACATTTCACCCCCATAAGGCTTGTAGCCATATAATAATGTAAAATGCATTTAGTCCAACTTCAGAAAGTCCCTGTAGTTTATTACACAGTATCAGCACTAGTTAAAAATCCAAAGTTCAAAGTCTTCTGAGACTCATGTAATCTCTTAACTGTAATCCCCTGTAAAATTAAAATAAAAAAAAACAGCTCACTGGTCTGTTTTAATACCAGTACCATGCTGTTTTTATTACTATTGCTCTGTAGTACAGCTTGAAATCTGGGATGGTGATACCTCCAGATGTTTTTTTATTGTGCAGGATTGATTTAGCTATTCTGGTTTTTTTGTTGTTCCATATGAAATTGAGAATTGCTTTTTCCAGATCTATAAAGAATTGTGTTGGTATTTTAATAGGAATTACATTGAATCTGTATATTGCTTTTGGTAGGGTGGCCATTTTTATTATGTTGATCCTATCTATCCATAAGCATGGAAGATATTTCCATCTTCTGATGTTCTCTTCAATTTCTTTCTTAAATGATTTGAAGTTCTTGTCATACAGGTCTTCCACTTGCTTGGTTAGAGTTACCCCCAGGTATTTTATATTGTTTGTGGCTATTGTGAAAGGTGTTATTTCCCTCATTTCTTTCTCAGCCAATTTATTTGTTGTGTAAAGAGGGGCTTCTGATTTTTTTTAATTAATTTTGTATCCAGCCACCTTGCTGGAGGTGTTTATCAGCTGTAAGAGTTCTCTGGTGGAATTTTTGGGGTCACTTATGTATACTATCATATCGTCTGCAAATAGGGATAATTTGACTTCTTTGTTTCCAATTTCTATCCCTTGGTCTCCTTTAGCTGTCTTATTGCTCTAGCAAGAACTTCAAGTACTATATTGAAGAGATATGGTGAAAGTGGACATCCCTGAGTTTAGAGGAAATGCTTCAAGTTTCTCTCCATTTAATTTGATGTTGGCTACTGGCTTGCTGTATATTGCCTTTATTGTTTTTAGGTATGGTCCTTGTATGCCCAGTTCTCTCCAGGACTTTTAGCATGAAGGGGTGTTGGATTTTGTCAAATGCTTTTTCAGCATCTAGCAAGATTATCATGTGTTTTTTTTTTCTTTCACCTTATTTATATGGTGAATTACATTGATGGATTTTCATATGTTGAACCATCCTTGCATTCCTGGGATGAGGCCTACTTGATCATGGTGTATGATACTTTTGATATGTTCTTGGATTCGGTTTGCAGTATTTTATTAAATATTTTTGCATTTATGTTCATGAGGGAGATTGGTCTGAAGTTCTCTTTTTTTGTTGGGTCTTTGTGTGATTTAAGAATCAGGGTGACTGTGGCCTCATAGAATGTGTTTGGCAGTGTCCCTGCTGATTCTATTTTGTGAAAGATTTTGAAGAGTATTGGTATTAGGTCTTCTTTGAAGGTCTGGTAGAATTCTGTGCTGAAACCATCTGGCCCTGGGGTTTTTTGTTTGTTTGTTTGTTTGTTTTGTTTGGTTGGGAGATTTTTAATGACTGTTTCTATTTCCTTAGGGGTTATAGGGCTGTTTAATCTGTTAACCTGATCTTGACTTAGCTTTGGTAGGTGGAATCTATCAGGAAAATTGTCCATTTCACTTAGGTTCTCAAATTTGGTGGAGTACAGGGTTTCAAAGTAGGACCTAAAGATTCTCTGGATTTCCTCAATGTCTGTTGTTATTTCTCCCTTTTCATTTCTGATTTTGTTGATTTGGGTTTTTTCCCTCTGCCTTTTAGTTAATTTGGCTAAGGGTCTGTCTATTTTGTTGATTTTCTCAAAGAACCAACTCTTGGTTTCATTGATTCTTTGTATCATTCTTTTTGTTTCTAAGTTGTTGATTTCAACCCTAAGTTTGATGATGTCCTGCCTTCTGTCCCTCTTGGGAGTGTTTGCTTCTTTTTTTCCAATTCATCCAGTTTAGCTGTTCATTCACTAATATGAGCTGTCACAATTTTCTTTTTGAATGCACTTAGTGCTATGAACTTTCCTCATAGCACAGCTTTCATTGTGTCTCATAGGTTTGGGTATGTTGTGCCTTCATTTTTGTTGGACTTTAAGAAGTCTTTGATTTCTTTATTTCTTCCCTGACCCAGTAGTCATCCAGTTAAGAGTTGTTCAATTTCCATGTGTGTGTAGGCTTTCTGTTGCTCTGTTGTTGGCCCTCATATGACTGCTGAACTGGGGTGGGGGACTATTATGTAGGGACACTCTACTCCAGAGGAGTGTGATGGAAGGGATAGGGGGTAGAGGGTGGGAGGGCGGGACTGGGAGGGGTGGAAAGAGGACACTACGATGGAGATGTAACCTGAAGTGATAAATAAATAAATAAGAATTAACATAATTAAAAAAAACAGATCACATACTTCCAACATATAATTACCATTCCAAAAGGGAGGAAAGGGAGCGAGCATAATAAGGAAATATTGGACCAAAGACTGAAAACCAGTGGACAAACTCCAAACTCTGCATCTCTGAGCCTGATGTCAAAGCCCTCTTCAGATCTCCACCTCCTTTCACCTTTGTTGACTGCAACATAATTCTCACTCTTGGGCTGTTAGCGGCTTTCCTTGTCAGGTATCCCACAACTCTGGCATCTCCAACATCTCAGGGTCTCCAAGGCAATCCAGACTTCACCTTCACAGCTTTATACAATGGCCTCTCTGGGCTTCTATGCAGGGACACCCCTGCCACACATCTGGCTTTAGCAGTTTCCCTTAGTCATGAAGGGAGATTCGACACCCCCTTTCTTGTATCCTTGACTCTAAATCCACGACTCTAAAAGCGCGTGGCCAAAGCTGCCAAGCTCTGCTGCTTGCTGGGGCTGGAACATGGCCTCCTTGTTCAATTATATCTTCACCAGCTTTCTGTTTTTAATGGTTTCCTTCACTACATAAACGTAGCTATCCTGCAACTCACAGGTGGATCTCCGTGAATGAGTTAGAGGCCAGCCTGGTCTACAGATAGAGTTCCAAGACATCCAGGGCTACATAGAGAGACTCTGACTCAAAAAACAAAACAAAACAAAGAAAGAAAGAAAAAAAAAAGGAGTAACAGTGGCCTCAAATTCAGAGATTTGCCAGCCTCTGCCTTCTGAATACTGGGATTAAAGGTATGTGCCACCACACCCAGTCTTAAGCTTTTCTTTAATTCCTTTTCACAAGTTGGAAACTTAGCTGCGTTGTGTTTGCTTTGGGACCACCACACCTTCTATTCCACTTAGCATCAGGCCTCTCTTTCATGTGTTTCCCCTTCCTAGTGTTCCTTTTCTCCTAAAATGTACATTTTTTATTCTTCCTTGCTCAGCTTATTTCTTTTCATTATATATCTGTATAAACGTGGCCATTAATAACCAAGCAACAGAGTCACTACTAGGCTGTCTGGAAACCTTTGCCAAAGCTGCTAATCTAAACTCTTCATTTTTACTGCACACAGGCAGATTTTTTTTTTTTTTTTGATGAGAGAAGAAAGAAGCCACATTTTTTCACCAAAATATGACAAGAACAGTCTCTAGGCCACATACTAATATTCTTCACTGAAACCTCTTCCACCAGGCCCCCACAGTTCAAATCACCCTCGGCATGTCTGTCTTTAATACTTCTACGAGTACCCATTAAAGTGTCCAATCACTTTTCTTTTCTTTTTTTTTTAAAGATTTATTTATTTATTTTATATATATGAGAGCTCAATCTGCATGTACCCCTACATGCCAGAAGAGGTCATCAGATTTCATTATAGATGGTTGTGAGCCACCATGTGGTTGCTGGGAATTGAACTCAGGATCTCTGGAAGAGCAGTCAGTGCTCTTAACGACTGAGCCATCTCTCCATCCCAGTCCAATCACTTTTCTAGTCCAAAATTCCAAAGTGTTCCATATTCTTCCAGTAAAATGTATAGTCAGGCCATCACAGCATTATCCCACTCCTGGTACCAACTTCTGTCTTAGTTAGGGTTTTATTGTGTGGAAAGATAACATAACCACAGCAATCTTACCAAAAAAAAAAAAAAAAAAAACCAACAACAACAAAAAACATTTAATTGGGGCTGGCTTAAAGGTTCAGAGGTTTAGTTCATTTTAACCTTGGTAGGGAGCATGGAGGCACACAGGCAGACATGGCAATGTAGCCAAGAATTCTACATCTGTATTGGCAGGAAGAAAGGGTGACACCAGGCCTGACTTGAGCATCTGAAACGTCAAAGCCCATTCCCAGTGACACACATCTGCTGGGCATTTGTGACTCTCCTATGTGCCAAGCAGCTAAGGTCATAAACGTTGCCCATGGAAGCTGGCGAGCAGGCTGAAGGTTGAACAAGATCCTGGTCCTAATGTTGGCAGGCTAGTGAGAATTGTTCCCTCCCTGGGTTCTTGCAAGCCCTCAGGCGACCTAAACTCTGGCTACAGGTGGAGAGTCACATATCAGGCACAGAGTCAACTCAAGTATCCCTCATGCAAAGAGAGCATCAAAATTGGCCAGTCCTAAAGCCCCCTTAAAAAATCCCCTACTGCCCCAAAGCTATATATTTCTCACGAATAAAGGCGGTAGTCATGGTCGTTCTCCCTATCTACTTTCACCAAAGAAAACTGAAGGCTGTCTTTTATCGGAGAATCTTCTGATGCTTGCCCTGACAAGCCCTGCTCTCACTGCTAGGAGCCATGGACCTGCTGCATGTCGCCGACTGGGCCTCTGTTTCTGCTCCTGTCTCTCTGTGCCCTGCACCAAGTCGCTGCCAGAACTAGGCCATTGGCTGTTTTGGTAAATAGCTTAAACTAAAAGAGCTAAGACACTTTTGAGACAACAGGATTTCTTTTCCTGTCTGTCCCTTTGGTCAGCTGCTTAGCTCTTGGGCCTCAGCCGAAGTGCACTTACTTGGGCTACCCTGTGTATTCCTCCATTCCCCATTTCCGTGGCCCTGACCCTGAGACCTACAGCAAAGCCCTGAATAACAACTGGCCACCAAAGCCAGAACTGAACAACACACTTCTTCCAACAAGGCACACTTACTTCAATAAGGTCAAACCTCCTAACAGTGCCACACCCTGTGGGCCTATGGGGGGCATTTTCATTCAAACCACCATACCCAAGAACTGATTACAAGAAAAAAAATATTGCTAAATTGGAAAAGTCATCTTCAAAATCACTACTGAAAGATTGAAAAGAAAATTCACAGAATGTGACAATATATTTAGGCTACATGTAGGCTACCTATAGCCAGCCAAGGATTTGTATCCACGTGTATAAGCAGAAGTCTCACAAATCCATAATGAAGACCAGACACTGGAGAAAAAAGGTATGCTGAGGCTGGACTTTTACTACTTTGTGGGTTCTTTCTTCCACCTTTCTCAATCCCTTTTCTTCTTCCCTTTCAAACCCCTAAGAAAGGAAGGATTACAGAGGAAAGGAAAGAGATCCCTGAATAAAGTTAGGGATCTAAAAGGGGTGATGTTATCATTAGACCACTTCCTGCTAATTATGGGCATCTAGCTCCTTGGGGCAATTTGTATCTTTCCCATCATCAGGATATCTAATTTCTCCTCCTCCTCCTTCTTCTCCCCCCCTCCTACTCCCCCTCCTCCTCCTCCTCCTCTTTCTTGTTTCTTCTTTGTACATGGCTTCTTAACAAACTACAACCAACAGCAACTAACAAACAACCAAAAACCCACCAATAACCCAACTGATTGACCACCAACCACCAACCACACCTATTGGGGCTCTAGTATATATATGTACACGCTCTGAAAAGTCCGCAGAATTTCAAACATGACGATCACAGAAACTAACAGCAGCTGGCAAAATCACACCTCTGCTAGAGCACAAGGCAAATCATAGTCAGCTGCTGTGAAGCAGCCCCGTATCCCCACATCTGGAATTAAAATGAGAACATATTCTTATACGTGTTTTTTAAAGAAACCCACATTCCGAAGTTCTCACTACAGAGGCTTGAATCAGCTTATAGAAGAGGATGTCCAGATGACCTCAAGATTAGCAAAAGGTGAGCACATCATTAAAACAATAAGCCAAAACAATAAAGCCCCCAAACAATGAGGAGATAAAACAGTAAAACACCTATACAAGAGCCAAAATTTAGAAATCTGATGGTGCCAGGTGTTGCCAGGGAGCAGCAGCAGCATGGGCAGCACCTCACGTGTGTGTGGGGGGAATGACCCTTGGGCCACTTTGGAGAACCAGCAGTACCTGTTAAAGCTGAACATAAAGCTCCTGGAAACCTGGCCATCTTGTTCCTATATAAACATTAACTTCCAGGTCCATTAGTTCAAATGGTACGGTTTTGCTCTTTGTAGATGTGGCTCATTGTCAATCTGATATTCAATGTCTTTCTATGAAAACTTGATACTCCTTCCCGAGGATGAAAACAAAAGAGAGCATGAAAGAAGGCTTGCAGCGCCGGCAGTAGTCTACTTCATGATTTTCATGCTGGCTACACGTGGGTTTTATTTCCTAATAATTCATTGATCTGTTGACATTATGTTAGATAGCAATAAAAATGTTATTAACAATAGTCATCCTTGAGCAGGCATGATGGTTCATTGAGTGAAGGCATTTGCCACCAGGCCTGATGACCTCAGTTCAATCCCCATGACCCCAGGTAAAGGTAGAAGAGAGTCAATCCTTGAAGGTTTTCCTCTGACTTTTACATGCACACTTTGTGTGGGAACACAGAAAGACACACAGGAGAGAGAGAGAGAGAGAGAGAGAGAGAGAGAGAGAGAGAGAGAAAGTAAAATATAAAATAGTCATCCATAAGGCTCAGGAGAAGGCTTAGTGGGTAAGAGCACTTGTACTCCAAGTATGAGGACCTGTGTTCAAATCCTCAGTACCTGGGGAAAACCAGGATGTGGTCACCAACCTAGAACCTGGCTCTGTGAGGTGATGGGACAGGAGGGTTGCTGGGGCAGGCTGCCATCCTAACTCCTCATTTAATGAGAGATCCAGTCTTAAGGAAGTAAAGTGCAAAGTGATAGACAGGTCACCCAGTACCTTTCTCTTGCCTCCATGGGTATATATGGGCATCTGTGTGCATATACCCACACACACATATACCAAACACATGCGTGCACCCGTGCGCACACACACACGTACACACACATACACATATTGAAGCCATTCTAAGCCTGACCAGTCTAATGTAATTGGCCTTCTGTTAAGAATCTCCAGCCCCTCCAAATATGGCATAAAATCATAAACAGAGTGTAGAGGGAAGAAGACATACCAATTATAGTCCAGCTTCTACTGAAAAGCATTATTTATCACAAAATATCCAAAATTATGAAAAGATGATGAGTTTTACTCACACAACTTAGAAATCCATTTATTTTTGAACACCACATCTGTCCTTCTCCACTACACACAAGTTTCTATTATGTTGGGACAGTGCCATGGGAAGACATTGTATCTTGATTTTCTTGAATCGGCACTGAAAAATTGATTACTTATGTTTTAAGAGTGTTTTAAATTGCAAATTTTACAGTGCAGTTAGTAAAGACATTGCATATGCATTTTCTTTAGTTCTGTGCCAACTAATTGTGGCTATTTTTAAATATTACCATGTTAAAAATTTTCATAGACCAATTACTGCTTATTGTCCCCAGCATTTACAAACAATTCATTTAAAGAATGGTTTCCTAGAGATTAAACAAAGAGCTGTTCAAATGTAATTTAATAGCTGCAAGCCATCCACAAGCCCAAAAATGATATGTGAGTTCTTACTTTACTTTTCTGGTTCTGAAAACTAGAGGCAATACGTAAATGGGGCTTTCCAAGGCTCTGTGCACATCATCCTTAAATCCTGTCTTCATAAGCCTGTGATTTGTTCTCTGCTTTGTATCCTCATCTCCAATGAGAAAATCCATGGTTGGTTGGGGCACATTGCATTTTTTAAATTGTAAATATCTAACATTTGATATAAAAATGCTTGTTAAAATATATTATACATGGCTTTCAAAACCAAAATTTAATTATGTGTGTACTTATAAACTTATGACTTAAATTGTTTACCTATGTATATAAATGTGGTGAGGTGCCCACGAAAACCAGAAGAGGGGGTTGGATCCCCTGGACCTGGAGTTCCAGATGGTTATGAGTTGCTTGACATAGGTTCTGGGAATCAGACCCTTGGGTTCTCTGAGAGAGAAGTAAGGGCTCTTAATCTCTGAGTCATCTCTCCAGCCCCTAAACTTGGTCTTTTAAATCAGAAGTGACATTTAAAATAGTTTCTGTGAGTGATAAGCCACTGCCCTTGCTATAATTTTGTGTGTTATTCAGAGTATTTGGGAAAGTATTAGAAATCATTAGGTCTGTGTTCTTATAACAACACTATGTACAAAAAAGATGCACAGGTATGGTAGCTCCCACCTTTAGTCCCAGCACTCAGGAGGCAGAGGCAGGAAGATCTCCATGAGTCTGAGACCAGCCTGGTCTACACAGCAAGTTCCATTGCAGCCAGAGCTACAGAGTCAGACCCTTACTCAAAAAAGGAAAAGAGAAAGATGAAATTCTCATGCTGATTTTAATGGATCTTATTAACAAATAGTATTGTACATTAAAACATATAAAATATTTGAGGGACAGTTTTGTAACGATCAAAGTTAATTCTTTAAAAACAATTTAATTTTTGAAATCATTTTAGAAGATGCAGTGTGCTGATGTGGGCTTTCTACTTTTCAAACATGCTTCCAAAACCAGCACACTCACCTCTGGGGCTTTCCAAGCAGAAGTTTTAAGTCCCTTAATCTTATTTGAAAATAGAAGAGGGCAATGCTGGAAACATGCCAGGAGCAAGCCTTGGTATTTCTGACGTGCCACAGTGTAAAGTACCTTCTCTCACGAGTCAGTTCCTTTTCACAGAATCAGCCTCAGCTGGCTCTCTCAACCACTGCTCTTTCCAGAAAGCCTGTCTCCGCATCCAAGACAGCACAGGTTAGACAACTCAATAGCACTTAACCCATACTTGTGGCAGCCTCCATACTCTCTTAGTGTTTTAACATCTTCTAACCAAGTCTACACTGCTGTCATTTACAAATAAGGAAATAGCCATGTGTGGTGGGTCATGTTTTCAACCCCAGCATTTGGTTGCCAATGGCAGGAGTGTGTTCACAGCCAGTCTCACTATAGATAAGACCCTTTCTAAAGGGGGAAAAAGAGCCAGACATGGTGGCACATACCTTTCCTATTCTTTTCTTTCCTTAAGAGTAAAAAACAAGAGAAGGAAGAGATGTGTAAGATCACTAGAGGAGACTGGGAGAGAGCTCTTTTCCTGTCTTCTCAGTGGGCTACAAAACACCAAGATGTCCAACTCTGAAAGATGCCAAAGCCCCAGCTCCGAAGACAAAGTCACCAGTCCCAACACAAGGGTAGCCCAGCCTCCTAGTGCACCTCAGAAACGGGAACCCCAAAGTCTTGTTGCTAAAGTTCAGTTCCTTGAACTCTTGGTGTTGGGGGAAAGGAGACAAGTGTCATTCTTTTGTCTCCTTTTCTTGAATTTAGGCAGATGGGAGCATAGGTGTAGGAACAGGAGACAGCCACTCGGGAGCTGGAGGTGCACACCTTTAATCTCATCACTCAAGAGGCAGAGGCAAGCAGATCTCTGTGAGTTTGAGGCCAGCCTGGTCTACACATCAAACTCAGGGCTAGCCAAGACTAAAACATGAGACTCTGCCTAAAAATACAAATTGCAAGGCTGGAGAAATGGCTCAGCAGTTAAGAGGGCTTGCTGGTCTTACAGAGAAGCCTGGTTGGGTTCCTAGCAGCCACATTAGGCAGCTCACAACCACCTGTAACTCCAGTTCCAGGGGATCCAGCACCATCTTCTGGACTACATGGGCACTTGCACACAGTTACACTTAGCAAGCATATGTTTTATATATATACATACATATATATATATATATATCCAAAAATAATATTTAAAATAGTTTTTATAAATTGTAAAGGGACGTTTCGCTTAGTGTACATTCAGGTGGTCCCTGACTTACTATACTTAAACTCCACTTTTCCAGCTTTGCCACAGCACAAGAATACTAGCATCCACCAAAACCACGCTGAGAATGTTGGATCCTGATCCTCCTCCTGACTCAGAATAAATGGTGTACTCTTCTTTCGCGGTGCTGGCAGTGGGTTAACCAGAGCTCCCACTCAGCTGGGAGCAAGACAGGAACCAGCCAGCACTGTACAGTGTATGGCGTCTGGTCAGTTCCCTGGACTGTTTTCAACTTGTGGGTTCGTCTTCATGTAACCACATCATCAATCAAGGGGCACCTGACATTAAAAATGGAGTCCTGAGTTTCTTTTGCCCCATTGCAACTCAGCTGATATTAAAAGTTCACTCCCTAGTGAGACAGTTCTGCCATTTATTGTCCAGAGACTATAGGAAAGTTCTGTGCCTTTCTAAGGCTCGGTGTCGGCTGTGGAGTTTTTTCAAGCTCCTGAAGTGAATAAAGTGACAGGTGCTGCTTGCTTGCCACTGCCGATCCCTTGCAAACTCCCTTGCAGCTATAAACAAAATCACGCTTGCGTGCTTGTTTACAAACGTATGCAATTGAGCTGTAAGTTTCTTCTCTTACATACTATGTGGACATATGTCCAAAAAAATGTAAGTTTGTTTTAAATATTACAAACCATGATAAAGCATAGTATTGTCAAACATTTATCTGACATTCACATTTTTTCCGTTGTGTGGTTTTATCAAAATGCTACAGTAAACTTTTTTTGTGTGCCCTCTGTGTGTTAATATGCTAAATTCTGAGACATGGAATTGCTTCACCAAATAATTTTTAATTTTTTAAGGTAATACACATAGATTTATTTCCAGAAAACATAAAAGCAGCTAGGCAGTGAACCAATCAGGATGTACAGCAGGGAATTTAAAAGTCAAGCAAGTATTTTGAAGAGATAGAAGGATCCCTTGTGGCTTGCTGGCCAGCCAGTCTAGCAGAATTGGTGAGGTCCAGGTTCCATGAGAGACCCTGTCTCAAGATGGAGAAGTAATTAAGATGTTGACACTGATGTTGACCTCAGGCCCCCAACACACACATGAACACAAAATGGACACATACACACACCACAATTAAACAAGGATACTTATAAATGAGGCTAATGATAGGGGATAAAATGGAATCCTTAAAATTAACCCAAAGGATTATTCTCCTGAAAAGGGTTTTATAAACTGAAATTTTTCCTCCTTTTTTTCTCTTTTGTTTTAAAATAATATCAAATCATTCTATTGTAGTATTTTTAACTCCTAATTTATATTGCTATGCATAAGATAAAGTACTGTTTTCAAAAATGTTGTAAAGTAACCCAAAGTGGACTACAAGTGGAATAAAGATGGAACAAACAGAAAAATTTAGCGAGGGAGTAGATCTCAATTCACCGTATATGATGATCACTAATTGTGCATGGCGAAAAGGTGCCAATAGGAAGGAGGAAACGGTCAAGACTATATTCCGTCACTTTTAAACGTGCTTACATGTGAAAGAACCAGGCATGCTATTTAAATACAGTTCAAAAGAGAGGTGACATGACTACACATAAATGTAGACAGAATGTGAAATTTTGTCTTGGATCAAGAAGGGCATGTAGTAATGATAAAAGGTCAATTTACCAAGAGAACATGATTCTTAATCTCTATATCCCTAAGGAGTTTCAAGGGCGTGAAAAATGGACAGAAATGAAAGGGATAGTAGACAAAACCAGTCTTCCTTGTTAGAAAAGTTCACGGTTTTTTCCGAAGTAGACGAAAAGCCATTAAGAAGGCGGGCAGA
Organism: Lophiomys imhausi; assembly: GCA_907164525.1. NCBI lineage: Eukaryota > Metazoa > Chordata > Mammalia > Rodentia > Muridae > Lophiomys > Lophiomys imhausi. Next base: position 282,949 of record CAJQZJ010033173.1, read on the forward strand.
AAGCTGCCAGAGATGGTTCTTGCACTCAGGGATTGAAAAGGGCCTTTCTATTGACTGGAGACCAGGCTCTTCCTCTCACTCCCCAGACGCAGGGGGTGTACAGTGCAGCCAACACTGACCTGGACTTTGGAAGAAGACAAACCCCGAAGCCAGTAGTAAGAAGCCACAAACACCACAGGGTCGCTGCATCCCAGCCTTTAAACCAATTCTCTATTAGAGGAGGCGACTTGGCGGTGCAGGTGAAGGGATTTGTCAAGCATGGTGACCAGCGTCTACCTGAAAAGCTTGCTGAGTATGGCAGAGAGGGTTGAAGGGCAGAAACAGGTGTGGCGACCCCGAGGAGAGCCAAGAGGAAGCGGCTGTTCGTGGCAGCTAGAATGAGGGGAAGAAAAGGATTGTGTAAAGGAGGTTTGCGGGAGCCGTGGACACTACATTGTGTAGATTCTTTATAGTCAAGGAAACTCCAACAGGGGTCCACGTTCCGCAGGGCTCAACGCAAGGCCCGGGGCAACAAAGCAGGGTCCAGTGACCGGTGAACCGCAACCTTGGCAGGGCTGTCTAGCGCATGTCCGCGGGTGGCTGCACTCCCACGGCTCAGGGCCTGGGGACACCGGGGCCGAGCCCAGCGCAGGTCTGGAGCACACACAGGGAAAGCTGAAGCCATCTGCGCCCCGCGCCACCGCAGCCCACTCTCCGGCACCCCCTGGCGGACGCGGGCGGCGGCGCCGGGGCGGGTGCCGGGCGGAGCCGGGCGCGCGGGGCGGGACGAG
>CAJQZJ010033173.1:297566-311622 GCA_907164525.1 Lophiomys imhausi
ACACACACACACACACACACACATACACACACACACACACACACACACACACACACACACACACACACACACACACACACACTTCCCAGAATGGCTGGACAGAAACGAGCTTGTTCATGTTCTGGAAAATTCATTTGTGGGATCGCATACACTCTAGGAGAGGATGTATTTATTGAAGGATTTTTGGAACTGTTGATGAGCAGAAATGAAAATGCCCCCTTTTAAGGCTACAAGAGACAAAAAGTACACAGAGTGCCTTCAACCCAGGCTCTGTGTGCCAGTTGATCCCTGACTCAGAAGGAAAAGAAGTGTGACTCACTGAATCCTCCCTGCTACTTCCTCAGCCACAGGCAACCTGACTCCTCTCTGCCCTCCAATACCAGGAGCAAACTGTGCTAAACCATGAAGACTCTGCCCTGCTGCCACCCCAGCACAGACCACGTTCCCTCCACACTCACAGACCAAGACACCCGTGGTGACTCTGTGTATCAGGCCCCCAGATCTCTAATACTTTCATTTACGAGCTGCCATTGCCTACAAGACTTGGGGATGGATCCGAGACCTCACCCAGCTTTCTGTCAGAGAGTAAATATCTGGGCTCATGAGTTTTTGGAGGAAGTTAAATTACATTTCCAAGGTTCTTTATACCTTAGTCTTATAATTACCATGAATTCAAGTACCTCCTGGGATCATTATACTACATTAACAACTTGATTGGATTTAGAACTTCTAGGCCTGTAGTTGGACACTTGTACTAGAGAAGTTCCAGAGGGAGTGTAACCGAGGAAGGGCCCTCCCTGGCTGTGGGTGGCACATTCTGTAGTTGGAGGCCACAGCCCCTGGTTCTGCCTCTCATCCCATGAGACTGTCCTACTGCTGTGTTCCTTCCGCCATGCTTTTCCAGCCTCAGAGGACCGCTCAACTGAGAAGGAAAATGAATCTATTTTCCCTTGAGTTGTCCTGTCAGATGTTTTGTTCAGAAAAATGATTTAAAGGTAACTAATATATCTCCCTTAACCTGGGCTCTATTTTGATGTCTGTGTATGGTGTACACTGTCTTCCATCCCAGACATTTTATTTTAGTTCCTTGAAATGCATTCCATGGGTAATAGGGGTGTGTGTGTGTGTGTGTGTGTGTGTGTGTGTGTGTGTGTGTGTGTGTGTAAGGAGGAAGGGAGGGTGGAAGGGAGGGAGGGAGGGAGGAAGAGAACACATGTAGAGAATAGTAGATTGGGTCACTCTCTCTCGGTTCTCTGAGTGGTGGGTGATGCCCATGAGGATGACAATGGGGTGTTACAAACCTCTGTCGGTGGCAAGTGAGATGTAGGCAGAGCAATCAAGTCCATGGCCATATCTGGACCTGAACACAACTGTACTTCAAAACTTAACCTATTAATTTCTAAGGTCCACACAATGTAACATTGAAAAGACAGCAGTACAAAAACACCCCCCTCCCCCAAAAAGCCAGATTTTACCTGTGAGAATCCTGTTGACCAAGATTTTGGGGCCTAATTTATGTGTAAACCTTACAAATAGCCAATGTCCTAGAACACATAGCCAGTGAGCTTAACTGTACAGAGCTGTCTGGAGAGCTGTGAGGGAGAGCAGAACTGGAGACCGGCTATTCTGCTAACAGTAAGTGTGTATAGAACAGGCCAAGCCAGGGGCTGGCTCTCCATTTCCTGACCCATCTGACTAGCACAAAATGGCCCAAAAGCGTGTGGTATGTTAAACCGCATCGTGTGCTGTCCCCATTATAAAAGAGGCTTCAGGCCCTGGAAGAGACTGCTAAACTCAGTTTTTCAGCTCTTTTCCCCCAGAGTATCTATGATCTTACCCCAAATTGATGAGTCTCTCCAAGTTCATGCCTGGAATGTGAACTTGATCCAGAACAGAGACAGTGTTATAGTTCTCTGTAAAGGAAAGGTACAAGCTCACAGTGAGCCTTGGGGAAGTTTTCACCAATTGGCTAGTTGAGCACTATTCAGTCCAGGAATTACAAACTGTCTAAGCAGGTTGCTGCATCTTGCTTGTGACGATGCAGAAAAACAAGGAAATCTGTCTTTAGTATAGTTCCTGGCACACAGTAGGTCTTTAATAAGAGCCAACTTGTTCTTAGTCCTGTTCAATGTAAAGAATACCTGCATCCAGGGGTGACAGAAGTCTCTCAATACCTACGACATGCCTCAGCTCAACCTGTGGGTAACGATCCCTTTGAGGGGGTCAGACCCCTTTCACAGGGGTCAAATATCAGATATTTACATTATGATTCATAACAGTAGGAAAATCAAAGTTATAAAGTAGCAATGAAAATAATTTTATGATTTGGGCTACTACAACATGAGGAACTGTATTAAAGGGTCACCACATTAGGAAGTTTGAAAACTACTGTATTACATGGACACTTGGTCCTTTATATCAACAGACATGTACATACCCATATTGCAGGGGCTAGGGGTGGTCAGGAGGTGACCTAGTGAGAATACTTTGGGGTCTTCAGTGGAAATGGAGTGTTAAGAGCATAGTCCAAGCTTACAGTTTACCAGGAGGGGTAAATAAATTAAAAACAATTGCAGAATGTCAAAGGAGCTAGAGCAGGAGAAACCCTAGTGGGTAAGGCCACCCATCCCTGGCATATAACCAGCTAGGAGCAGGGAGAGCCGAGTTAAAATGATCAAAAGGAGCAATTTCACATCAGTTTAGAAGCTGGTATGAACCTGGAAGTCTGAGAAAGGCCATACAGTTGCTGGGAGAAGCTTAAATGTCAAAGGGCAGACTGTGTTCTAGATGGAGAACCCTGAGCTGGGCTGCCAAGAGGAAGTGCAAGGCAGACTTGAGGCAGGGCTGAGCAGGTGTGCAAGGCTGGGAGTCTGCAGGGGCTGGCCTTCTGCTTGGTCTTTGCAGTCACCCTGACCTGGCTGTTTAGACCATCAGTTTAGAAATGAAGTCTCAGGTCTCCTCCAAATCTCCTGAATCACAGCCTACAACTTCATGGTGTTCGTGTGACTATCCACACATTGGAGAACATCTGAACTTCACCCTGAGGCCAGGAGCAGCAGCAATGGTGGACAAGGTAGGCAGACCCTTCCTTGGCCCCTTTGAATGTCCATGACCATAGCAATTTGATGCATCCCTAGAATGGAAGCAAAGCCTAGAAGTGTCCTGGGCATCAGTGGGCCAGTGAGCTCCTGGAAGCCAAGCATAGAAGTCATTGATTTTTACTACATAGGAAAAAGTGTTCATCTCAAAAAAATATTAAAGAAAGCAGTCTGAGAATGGCAAAGAAAAAAAGGTAAGCTTTCACATGGCGAGGATAAAGGAGCATTGATGGAGCTGTGGCAATCATGTCCAGTGAAACACAAGTCCAAGTTCCTGATCACTGTGTTTAGGAAACAGGCCTTCCCTGAACTGTCTTTACAAGTATCCCACAGCTGTGAACTTTTCAGTCTTTATCTCTCTGGAAGACAGAGAAACTTGCTTTGAAAGTTTTGAACTGCAATGATCTCTTTATTTTTCCCTTGGACCATTTATTTTATTTTCAAGGAGCAAAGATAATAAAAGCACTATAAAGAGTGTGAGAAAAAAAAGTTGAGCAAAATCAATTACCTTCATTAAGGTCTTGTCACGCTTTTTCTTTAAAGAAGCATATCTGGAGTCAGAGTGGTCCAGGTCAAAGATGCTGATGGCCCCAATAAAAAAACAGCTTTCAAAGTAATGTAGAAAGTCGATAGGTTATCAAAATGGTGTCTGTGTGTCTTAGTTACTTTTCTACTGCTGTGATGAAACACCATGACTAAAGCAACTTATAAAGGAAAGCATTTGATTGGGGGTTTGTTTATAGTTTTAGACAGTGAGTCCATAACCATCATGGTGGGGAGCATGGCAGCTGGCCGATTAGCATGGTGCTGGAGAAGTAGCTCAGAGCTTACATGATGAGACTACAACCATGAGGCACTGAGAGGGGGTCAAATGGAATGGAGTGGGCTTTTGAAATCTCATAACCTACCTCCACTCACACACCTCCTCCCATAAGTACACAACAAACAGTTCCACCAACTGAGGACCAAGCGTTCAAACATATGAGCATACAGGAGCTGTTCTCATTCAAGCCACCACACTACATTAAGACCTTTGGGAGGCTAGTAACTCTTTTTAGTGATTTATTTTAAATTCATGTGTGACCTTTATCAGATTTTTTTTCTATGCATGATATATATTCACAGAAATATTTTGGCAAAATGGGTGAGTTAGAAGATTTTGTGTTATGTGTATTTTGTCATGATTATTTAAAAATTTCGTGGCCAATTGTTGTAGTCTATTTTGTGTTGCTCCAAGGATATGAATGGAGCTTGGAACCTTATATGGAAAAAGATTCTCTAGGTTCATGGTTTTGGTAGCCAGAAAGTCTAGCTAAGCATGACAAGTGCCCACTGGCTGTATCCCAGCAATGCAGATGGCATCCTGTAACCAGGGAGTGCTCAAAACAGTGAGTATCAAGTGAGTTCAGAGGAGGTCCTACAGCAAGAGAGGAAGCGAGAGACCCAGAAGAGGTCAGGCTTTGCTTTTGTAACAGCCTTCTCTTTTGAGAACTAATCTGTTCCCATAAGACCCAAACCACTTAGGGAACCAGCATTAATGTCTTCATAAAGGGTGTCATAACTCACCCTCTTCCCATGAGGGAGTTGTATTAGAGAATTAAGCCCCAAATGTATTTTGGAAGGAACCAAACACCTTCAAACTGGAACATGAATGCTGTGATTCCTGCCTGGAAAAGAAACAGACATGACATCTCTGTGACATGCAGGGTGATAGCAACATCCAGCATGATCTACAACACTCATTCCTGATGTAGAGTCACTGAAGAGAGGCTGGGAGAGCCCTCTGGTGAAGGTGCAGCCTTGGTTACTGTGGAGACCCCAGGATATTGGAGATGCCAGGACCATTCTGCAGGGGACGATAGAAGGAGTAGACTTGAGTTGAGCCTGTGAGTCCAGCTGTGAACCCAGCAGTTGGAAGAGCTAGAGAACTGAGGCTCTGCCTGTCAGGGCCCAGAAAATCAGGAGTGAGTTCTAGATGTTGGAGTTCAGATTTACACTGTGGTTTTGCTTAAATCTGATTGGTTTTATGCCTCAGTTTTTCCACTTTGCAATATGAAATTATGCAATTTTTAATTTTTTTTTATTTTAAGGAGCCCACGGGTGAGAGACTTTAAATTCTTAAAGGGACTTTAGAATTTTTAAAATGTTGAATTTTTCAAAGACTGGGATTTTAAAGTTGTACTGTATTTTATATTATGATATCAACATGAGATCTTAGGGCCATGAAAGGAAAGGGTATGGTTTAATAGTGATGTGTATGTTTGTCACACTGACAAAGGATGGATTGTGCTGGTTAGTTTTATTGTCGAATTTACACAACCTGGAGTCATCAGAGGAAGGAGAACCTGTGATTGTGACTGTGAGAAATTGTCTTGATTGGTGATCAATGCCGCTATGGGAGACACCATCTCTAAGCAGATGATCCTGGGCTACATAAAAGAGTGAGCTCAGCATAAGCTTCGGAGCAAGGCAGAGAGTGAGCCAGTGAGCAGCATCCCTCCACAGTGTCCACTTGCACGTCTCTGCTTTGAGTTCCCACTTTGACTTCCCTTGATGATAGACTCCAACTTAGGAGTTGTAAGCTCTTGGTCCCCAGGTTGCTTTCATACTGTTTATCACAGCAACAGAAAGAAAACTAGAACAACACACATATGGCTGTTATAAAACAATAGTAGAAAATAACAAAACAAATCATTGAAGATCTGGGGAAACTGGAATCCTTTGCTGGTGTGACATCAAGTGGGACAATTTCTGTGGGAACTCTTCAGAAAGCTAAACCTAGAACGATTATGTGAGTTCCAGCTATACTTCCAAAAAAAATTAAAGCACACTGAACTATACTTGTGTGCCATTGTTTTTTCAAAGCATTGCTAACTGTAGTCAAAAGGTAGAAGAAGCCCAACTATACATCAACAGATGGCTGAGTAAGTGGAATGTGGTATATCCATAAGGTAGGATATTATTTAGTCATATAAATGAAGTTACATACATGATACAATGTAGACAAGCTTTGACAGTGTGCTGTGTGACACAAGCTGGACACCAAAAAGCAAACATTGTGTGTTTCCACTTATATGGAGGACAGCCAGATGTTCCAAGGCAGGTGGAAGAGGAATGAGGAAGTGTTACTTTATGGTTACAGTGGTTCTGTTTGAGAAGATGAAAATGTTCTGGGAAAAGGCAAACTATTGTCACACCCTTTTGGGATTATAATTAGTGACACTTCAAATGGTTAAAATGTCAATTAAAAAAATTCAGGACAGACAGATATACACAGAGAAACCCTGTCTCGAAAAAAAAAAAAAACAAAAAACAAAAAAACAAAATTCATTTCACACTGCCCCTAGAGGCATTACAGATGTGGCTGCTGTGTTACGTATGCATCAGGAGGTGGCAGAGAGAAGAGAGGTTATGTCTACATTCAGTTTTCTGACCTGTGAACATCTACATGAATAGTACTCTAATATTCCTGGGGATGGAGGGGAAGTAAGCCGGATACCAACACAACTTCCATGCCTTGGGCCCCGGAAGGGGAACTAGCCTGTAATGACCACCAGTCCAGTACCAGGAAAGCACCAGATGGGCTCCCAGGACAGGAAACAAGCCAGAGACTAGGAGACTGTGCCTGGCCCTAGATGAGGGGGTTGTGGGTGAGCCAGCCCCAAGGGTGTGAGTATGGGAGAGCCAGCCCTGCCTTTGTCTGCTTTGTGGAGGTATTGGCAGGGGAAAGATTCCCTCCATTTGGCTATCACCACTGGTGGCAGATGGAGATCTGGCCTCAATGGGACAAGAGCAGGAGAGCTGTCCCTGCCCCTCACACGCTGTAGCACTAGGGAGAACAAACTCTGCACATTGCCTGGGCAGCACACTACAGCTGGCCCCGATAGAGGGATTGTGAGTGAGCCAACCCTGAGGAAGTGAGTATGGGAGAGCAAGCTCTGCCTTTTGTCTGCATTGTGGAAGTGTTGGTGAGGGAGAGAACCCTCCACTCCCTTTTGACCTCACCACCAGAGACTGACAGGAGATCTGGCCCCAATGGTGTCACAAGAGCAGGAGAGCTGTCACTGCCCCTCATATGCTGCAGCACGTGGGAGGGCAGGCCCTGCACCTTGCCTGAGCAGCACACTACAGCTGGCCCTGAGTGTGGGGGTTGTGGGTGAGCCAACCAAGAGGGAGTGAATGTGGGAGAGACAGCCCTGCCTTCTGTGTACTTTGTTGGGTGTTGGCAAGGGAGAGATCCCCTTTACTTTCTTGCCTTCTCCACAGGTAGCAGGTTCGGGAATTGGCCCTGATGGGATCATGAAAGCAGGAGAGCTAATCTAACCCCTTACCTGCTGCAGGACTAGGGAGAGCAGGCCCTGCAAATGGGGGTTGCAGGCTCAAAACCTGGGCTTTGAGTTGGCCCACCCCATGGATGAACTGCTGGAATACATGAAGAGGCCACTTCCACAGACCCAAAATACAGTATCTCCATGACACAGGACAATAACAGTATATCTGAAAGGAGTCCCAGTGAGGTTCCAGTACTGACAAAGTAGCAGAAGCCAGAGGCCTCATACCAGACCAAAGAATCATTACAATAAACATTTGCAAGCAAAACCATGGACAAAAGAAAATATTGTGGGACATACTGAGACACACTACAGCTTACACAATGAGATTTTTTTTTATGTGGGAGGAGGTTGCAAGGGTGGAGGATGAGTCTGAGGGGAGTGGGAGAGGAGAGGGAACAGGGTGAATGATGTGAAATCATAAAATAAAAAAAAGAAAAAAATTTTAAAAGAGTAGCAAATACATGATCAGATCTTTAAAAAACACAACAAAATTCATTTCACTATAATAACCTTTTAAAAACATTATTTGCATTTACTTTATGCTGACCTTATTCCTATGCCTTTGGCTTCTTCAGTTTCTCTGGGATATCTTTTTCGTCTGTGCAGCCTCCTCTAATGGCTTAGGAATATTTGTTCCTCTTCAGTGAGGGTCATCTCAGTGTGAAGGGGAGCGCATACCTGGGATTATCCAGCCATGAGCTCTGGAAGTTCATTGATGCATCTTAACTCCTTTGTTCACCTACATTCAATGACTAGAGAATCTATATTTAAACCTTTAAGTTCAGCACAATTCTCTGCATTCTTAAGCATGTGCAGCAAAAATGCAGCACCCTTAATGGCCACTGACCTTGTGTCCAGCCCCACTGTTTGACCTGGGCACACCTACCGACTCCACCATTTTATCCGAATGGCATCTTGCAGATATTTGGTGTCTTTTCAGGAATCTATGCTCTTGATGGTCTGGGCAGCTTCATGGATGTTCTTAATGTGCACATGGAGATTTGAGCCTCTCAGCTTGTGTGGTTTTGTAGGGATTTTTAGGTCAAGAGAATGAACCATCTTAACAGGGCAGCCCAGGCCACTTCATAATATACACTTTACTGTAAATTAACCACAAGGTGTTTAGAATGCCCAAGGAAGGACACAACCATTACTGTTGGAAGGTTTGCTCTAGTCAGCCTTGGCTCTCCAGCCCTTTCTGTTGGAGCTCAGGATTCTAGTTCTTCACTTGTCCAGAAGGACTGCCACCTTCTTAACACCGTTGTGTCTTAGCAGCCTTTATAGCGTGATTCGTGGAGTTACTCAAAAGAAAAGACTCTCCCTCTCTCCCATATTGTCTCTGCTGCTCTTGCCTGGAAGGCCGAGATCTCTCCTTCCAGGATGAGAGCTCACTAGGTCCAGGGTAACTAAGCCCTGTGTCTGTCTTCTTGAGCCACATCTTGCTCTGCCTTTCCTTCCACTTCTTCCCTCTGACCCAGCCCTTTTTCCTTCCCTTCCCAGATTTGGTTAGCCTGTGAGTCCTTCCCCCTCAGCATCCATTTCTCTCCTCCTCCTGCTTCTAACACATTCATATTCAGGGAAGGTTTGGACTCCAGTTAGAAATGTCTGGACCATGCCTGTCCTCTTTCCCCTTGCATTCTTAGAGGGAACTGAACTTTGGGGCTTAGTGGACCATGCTTCCCCTTTTTCCCTTTCATCTTTTTTTTTTTTTATAAATACTTTATTTTTTTTTCTTCAAGTTACATCTCAGTAACAAACCCCTCCCTATTCCCCCTTCCTATCCTGCCCTTCCACCCTCTTCACCCCAGAAGTTTCCCCTTTCAGTCCAACAGATGGTTCCTTCTCTTATAACAGTAAGTATTATACAAAACAATAGATATAATTATGCCACATTTATGAGAGTTAAATGGCCCAGTATACCTTCCCAATGTCCAGTCCACACACATTTGGCCCCTGACTTCAACATTCTACCACCCAACCAACTCCATGAGCTCAAAGGTCCATATGTGACTCAACGTTCATACTATCTTGCAATACACTTTTAAGAGTATCTTCTTAGATCTATAACACCCTCTTGATTCCTAAACAATTCAAAATTTAACTATGAGACTCTAGCTGTCTATTCTTCAACCACCTCAGAGACCTGAGAGGGATAAATATATTTGCTTATATAGGAAGTGCAGGGCCTGCAGCTTCCAAAACTAAGAAAGAACATACCAATGACTGCCTGGACAGTTCCCATTTTCTCTCCATACATTCCAGCATCAATCTTCAGCCTTTGGGTCCTGTTTCTCTGACAGACATTTGTTGTAGAGCAGGGATTATGAAGGACTTACCTACCCTGTCTTGGCAGAGTTAGGCTGTCGACTTCCCTGCTACCAAGTTTTGTCCTTTTTGGACAGCAGTCTGTCTGCAGTTGGTGCAAGGGGTTTTTTCATGCCAAGAGAAAGGCTTGCCACTAATTCAACCATCTTACAGTGGAGGTTCTTCGATGCTTATCTTCTACTTGGAGTAGAATGGGGGTGCTGTCAGGCACTGATATGTCTCGATATCAAAAAAAATCTTGATTTAAGATAACATCTTTGAATGCCATATTCTGCAGATCTCTTGGGGTTGGGAACTGAATTTGTGCACTAGGTGGAGCTTAGTGAACCTTTCTAGTGCTTAGCTGTTGTGAGGACTCTATGCTAGTTTTCTTCCTACCCTTGTGCCTGGGTCTACTTGGTACCAAAAGCTTTATGAGGGGACAGCCCTGCCATTTAGTCGTGGTTCTAACCAACACTAGACCTCAGCACAGATAGGGTATGAGATGGTAACAGATTTTTAAAGAGAGGGTAATCTCTTGTTAAACATAGACAGACCAAACTCAGACATTATGACTCCTCACCGAATCACAGGGAAGTTTCCTCATCTATGTTCATAGCAGCCTTATTTGTAATAGCTAGAAACTGGAAACAACCCAGATGTCCCTCAATTGAAGAATGGATTAAAAAACTATGGTACATTTACACAATGGAATATTACTCAGCTATCAGAAACAATGAAATTATGCAATTTGCAGCCAAATGTATGGAACTAGAGAAGCTCATCCTGAGTGAGCTAACCCAGACTCAGAAGGATGCAAATGGCATCTATTCACTTATAGTAGGATTTTAACCATATAATACAGGATAACTATACTACAACCAACGCACCAAAGGGAACATGGACATAAACTTTTTTTATTGTTGTTGTTTTTTAGTTTTCTCTCCCTGATGGTACTGCCTTGTAGGCTCCCAGTGTATGAGGAGGCTCTTGGCCCTCATATGACTTCTGAACTGGGGCGAGGGACTGTTATGTAGGGACACTTTACTCCAGAGGAGCGGGATGGAAGGGTTAGGGGGTAGAGGGTGGGAGAGCGGAGCTGGGAAGGGGAAAAGAGGACAATATGATGGAGATGTAACCTGAAGCAACAAATAAATAAATTTATTTATTAAAAAAAAAACAAAAAACAAAATTAAATTTAAAAAACAGCAGCAACAACAACAAAATGGCCTTTTAAAATTATTTGTAGAGAGAATATGTAAACAATTGCCCAATTCCTCTGCAGAAACAGTGTATATATGTGGGGAGAAATTGGTTCCTTTTTAAAATTTTCAGTGCCACCAGCAGGAGCTGCCTAGCTGGGATGGAAGGCCTTCAAGTTGAAGTCTTGAAGGTCAGCCCTGGACACACATTCATCAAAGGCATTTTGGAATTCCTAAATAATTTAGGATCAGGGTAACTATAGGGCTTCTGAGGGTCATGATCGTCTTCATAATCTTCTGGAAAAAACCAAACTTATCTTTCCATACTCTACTTAACACAAATACATGAGTCACACTTGGGTGGGAGATTTTCATTTGTGTAAAAATATATTTATTTAAAATGGATTATATTTTAAACACTCAGGTAGAGGTTGAATTCTCTATATTCTTGGGGTTTGTAGTTCTGTGGATGGAAGCCAGAGTTTTGCTGTGTTGATCTACCGCCCTCCTGTCACCGTGACATGGCCCCAGCTCTCAAACTCTCTCTTTTTGAATCCACTTCTTTTGTGGTTTCTCTTGTTCCAGGCTAGTTCAACCTGGGGCTCCAAATTCCCAAAAGGTTCTGTGACTTGGTGGTCTTTGGGGGAAGGAGGAGGGAGGAGGAGAGAAACACTTGCAGACCTATACATTAGGGTACACCAGTGATCCCCAAATGCTGCCCTGTTCTCACTGTGTCTTGGATTCACAGCATAGTTTCTGTGGGTGCCTTTTCAATACTCTTCAGGAATGTGAAAGGTAGTTTTTATTGTACAAAGAAAAGTGAGTCTTCTATTTTCTCCACATCTGTAAGACTGAAAAAATGACCTAAAAGGTTTGTTTAAAGTGAGAACATCTAGACCAGCATCTGGTCATAACATAATCAATGTCCTATTTAACAAGAGTCAAGGGCAGATAGAATCTAGCAGCAGCTTTATCTGCAGATGTACTGAGTAAACACTTGCCCACACCCAAGTCCCCTCACACAACTTTCTGAACCCCAGACACAAAACTACAGAAGTGACTTGGGCCATTTGTGAGCATCTTGGAGAGAGGCATGTTACAGCTCAGTCCATGAAACAGCACCTTCTGGTTTGTGATCACATTTTGGGAAGCAGGACTCTTTACCCTCCTTGTATTTCTGAAACCTTCTGTTCTGCGGCCCTTGTCTTCTGGAACCATGTTAAAATAAGGGAAGTAAGTGCACAAAGGGACACTATCAAGCCTTCGGGATTTCTCTTCCCTATCTCTGGTGACACACATTTCCCTTTGTTCTCTCAGAGAGTGAGTGGGTAGAGGAAATTTATACTTACTAATTCTGCTCAGGTGTGCGAGGAAACACCCCTCTTTGGCAGACAGACCCAATATGAGGGCTGTTCAGCAAGCCTGTTCCCACCATCTACTGGAAAGGGCAGGGTCGGGACTGTCGCCATTGGCTTGCATGGGGTCACTGTTGTGGATTGTTGCCCCTGACTCTCAGGGCAGGACGATGGACAGAATGATGAGCAGTGCTATGCACATATAGAATTTCTTAGTAGTGGGGTTTTTGATCCTAAATTATAGAAATGTAACACTGGGCATTGTTCTGTCTAAACCAAATTGGAAGCCCGTTCCAAGAGCCACCAAGACTACCCTTGGAGATCCTCTGACTAGGCAGGCCTCTGTTACCATATCCCCTGCTCCATTGTGAGTTCTCCAGCCACAGCCTCTGTATTTCATCTGGTCAGATTTGATATCCATTAGTATTTAATTTTTTTTCCTAGAAAAAAAATAATCCTATCTGACTTCAGGGCTACAAAGACCCTGGTGGCATTTCTACTTCCTTTTAAGAATATTTAACCAGGAAACATGATGGTAGGATGCCATCCTTCCACCCACAGACATTTGATTTTTGATGGAGAAGAGCAAGCCAGGGCTGGCAATAGCCCACTGATGAGCACCTGTCTGGCCTTCCAGAGGCTGGGCTCCATCTCCAGCATTGCAGAGAACACAAAGGGCCAAGCAAACACAGCAACAACAAACCAAAAAAAAAAAAAAAAATGCATGAAACAGAGGAGGGCAATGGAAGCTTCTGTAGGAAACTGCTGAAAAAATAAAGTTGAAAGGCCACCAGACCATCACGGTGGGAGGGTCTGTGTGCTATCTTATCAATAGAACTGCTTGTGAGGGAGACACTTGGGTATCTGTGGCTGTCTCCTCAGCTGGTGGAGGAGAAAAAAAAATAGAAATGAGGAATTAAAGCAGCCAGTTTATCTTTAATCCCATCACTTGGGAAGTAGAGGCAGGCTAAACTCCGAGAGTGCCAGGCCAGCCTGGTCTATGAATGAAAAAAGGAAATAAAAGGAAAGGACATAAAGAAAGACAAAGGAAGGGCATGACTGCACCTAAGTTTGTTGTAGACAAAAAGAAGAGCGTAGCCACAGAGTCCAGAGTGAACACGATCAGACTGAGCTGAACCATGTGAGAGGGAGAGAAGAGCCTAACCAAGAGGCCAGGAGAGTGAAGAGGACATACATGAAAAGGGCCAGGTACCTAAAATGACTGGATTGTACAGGGAAGAGCAGCCCGGGCCCCTGCGCTAGAGAAGTTTAGGGCAGGGGGCGTGGCATGCCATACAAACTCTGTAACAGGCAGGGACTGAGTGAGTGATGTTTGGAGAACCTGGTGGTCAGGTCTGCTTTGATATGTTAATGGACACTTCAGTTAGCCTTTTGTCCCAGGTTTGAGACCTAACAGTCTACTTAGTGAGTTCCAGACCAGTCAGGGCCAAAGGGAGACCCTGTCTGGAACAAAGAAACAACAAAGGAAAAAGGAGAAATGAAAGCATTTGTCCGTAGGTTGTTTGGATCTTTAAATGCTGATTGGGTGGCTCTGTTTACTTCCAGGGCAGGTGATTCAGAGAGAAATACTTTCTCAGAGTGAGCCATTCACAGTAAGAAATTCTCCAGTTGTCTGGATATGGTTTTGTTTGTGTTCTTTTCTGGGTAGGAGCAGTCCCTATAGTGCCTAGGAAGGAGTTTTTAAAACTTTGTCTAGTGTGTGTGTGTGTGTGTGTGTGTGTGTGTGTGTGTGTGTGTGTGTG
>CAJQZJ010033173.1:311632-337361 GCA_907164525.1 Lophiomys imhausi
GTGTGTGTGTGTGTGTGTGTGTGTGTGTGTGTGTGTGTGTGTGTGTGTGATGTGGAGGGTGCCTTACTCAGGCCTGGAGCTCAGAGGATAATTTTGGAGCAGTTCTCTCCATCCACCTTTGTGTTGGTTCTGGTTGTGGAACCTCATCAGCCTTTGGAAGGATTTTCCCTCCAAGGTCAGAAGGACTATGAAGCAAAGTGTTACTCTCTCACTTGATAATTTCTCTTAAAAAAACAAAAAACATGGTTTAGTTCTACCATAACATTTAGAAACTTGATGCCATCCTTTCTGAAATCATGACCAAATTCTCAAACGCAGTCACACATGGATGACATTTTATAAAATACAATCTTTGGAAAACCCCATCTGTCCTGGGTGAGGTTCTTTCCTGATGACTTGACAGAGAGGGCCAGGCCTCCTTCTGCAGTGTTCAGTGGCAGTGTGAATTTTCACTGGAGCAAGAAGACAGTTTTAGTACCCATACTGACTCCCTACGGTAGGGCTGGTTAACAGCCTGAAAAATGGACACGTAAGGCAGCCCTCCTACAACACTCTGTACACAGGTCTTCCTGGCTCTGTGATAGAAGCATCCCTCTTCAGCTATGGCTTTATTGCAGAAGACCATAAATCTATAGTGGTTTATAAAAATGTTTATTACACTTCTTTATTGCGTGTGTGTGTGTGTGTGTCTGTATAGATCAGAGGACACCTTGCAGGACTTGGTTCTCTTTCCGCGACTTGGGATCAGACTCAGGTCCTCAGGCTTGGCAAAAGCACCCACACACTGAGCCACCTTGTGGCCCCCCAAAATTTAATTATAATTTATTATCTCTTCCAAAGCCTTGCATAGACTACGGACATGATTCTGTCAGTTGTTAAGCCAAACACCAGCCTGTCTGCTGAAACAAAAGCACGCAAAGCAAAAAGAGTCATATGGGAGTGAGACAGGAAAGCCTAAGGATAGCACACTATCTTACCACGTACTTCCTATGCAGAGATGTTTGCTGTATGCAGACTCTAATATTCCTTGTGAAGTCAGGGGAAGTATTTTTTTTTTAAAAGATTTAGTAGATGTTTATTGTGTAAACCAAATAGAATTTTCTAGCTTATTGAGGGCCCTCTCAATACACTGCCTGGTGGTTTTTTCTTTCTTTCTTTCTTTCTTTTTTTTTTTTTAGATTTCTAAGAATGACAAGTTCTTAGAAAGTTTGTATTCCCCCAATTACCCCCAATACAACTCACTGCAAACAGACATGATCCCTAAGGCAGTGATTGTGAGTGTTTCAGTCTCTCAAATGGGTCACAGCTCTTCTTGAGTTCCAGAAGGATGTGCCCAAAACAAACAAACCAAGGTAACAGTGGCTGTGAGTGGGAAGGAGGAAGTGAGTAACTAGGCAGAAGTGGGAGGAGACTTCTACCAAAGCATACACACAAGACTGTATCTGTCCTCAAGACACTAGTGTTTAAAATGTATCTAGGCTTGATCTGCTTCATGAAGACAGCTGTGCTCTTAAAGGTCCAACCTGAGGAAGGAACAGAACATAAGGAAGATCTAGAGAACCAGAGTGTGGGCATCTCAATCCAGTCATCCAGAAACATTTACTTCCCAAGGCTATTGTTGCATCTTTTCTAGAAAGAGCCAGCCATAGGTGTTGGGCTATTAACATCAGAAGCCAGTTGCCTACCATTCCCTGGGGCCTTCTCCAAGTCACACTTCATCAGGAAAATGGTTTTATCAAGCTGTGACTTCAGGAGCATCACAACCAATAATAATAGCTGTCATTTGACTACCAGGAGTGCCCGTGTCCTGCCCCAGTTCTGGACATCTGGAGGGAAGGGTAGGGCTGCTTCTGGGAGGGCTCCTGAGTGGCTGGGTTGGGTTCTTGTCCACTGCTGGTGGACACTACAGCCAGTGGTAAGACAGAAGTGCCAGGGCAGGAGAGTAGGGATCCAAATGTTAACTGGAAGACACCTGTCCTCTCTCTCTGTCTCTCTCTGTCTCTGTCTCTCTCTCTGTCTCTCTCTCTCTCACACACACACACACACACACACACACACACACACTGATACATAAATAATAAAACTGTGTCAAGGTTAGCCTGGTGAGTTAGTGTATGCCTTTAGTCCTAATACTCATCAGGAAGATCTCTGTGAACTCAAGGCCAACCTGATCTATTTAGCATGTTACAGGCTACATAGGAAACACAAGTTCTAGGATTAGACGGCAGTGACTCCTATATGCCAGTGGAGATATACTAAAATTGTGTCTGGAAATCTTTAAAAGGTTACATTTATGATCTGTGAATTATATAATATCTCCTTTTTGGGAGAAAATACATGTAGGTATGAAGCTATAGAAAGACAACTGCTTGGGAGAAAAATGGGTTTGAAGGAGTAATGTGTGGAGGTCTGTTTCAGAGCTGCGTCTCTGGAGGTTTTGAAGGGCAGTGATTTTGGGTGTGGGGGGGGAAAAGTCCTGAGCTAGGCCTGGGCCTGCCTGCTGAGAGAATCAGAGTTACATCTTAGATGTGAAATCGAGTGCTTCATGTACTCACTTGGATGATGCTCAGTAGACCGGGCATGGAGTCCAGCTACCAGGCAGGACCATCACAGTGCTTCTGAGCCGTTGCTTCAGCTCTTCTGTCAAATTCCCCTAAAAAGTACCTTTCTGTGACTGTCACCCAGGCAAAGTTGTGCTTATCTGACAGACAGCATTGCTGCTTTCTTAATGGGTCAGAAGCAATTGATAACGTTTATTGTCTGAAGTGCAGCCTGCCCACACATCTGTCCTTCTCATCTGTGTGTACGAGTACTCACATCCTTAGGCTCAGACAAACCCTGTCAGAAGAAGTCTGGGTCAGCCACATCCAGTTTTACCATTTGCCTCTGCTTGTCCCTCTTGTGAGGGCCACTGAGACCAAGAAAAGAGCCACAACTTCCTCCAGGGAAATGGAGTCCTATAAGAGAAAAGAGAACAAGAGGGGCCAAGGTAGAAATGTGAGCTCTTCTCAGCTGTTCTTGCTAAGCTCTACTGGGCTTGTTGTGATGTCCTTAAGGCCCCATCACCAGGTGAATGTGTGGGGAACACCTAGTTCATATAACCTTCCATCTAGGAGAGTGATAGCCCAGGTCCAAGAAGCAGATTCCTGTACAAGCCTCCCTCACTAGTCCTTCCAGGAACTGAATGGAACTTCCTCATGGCTCCCAGTCAATATGTTCTCTGATCCCATTTGTCAGGCCAGAGTGAGGTCAGAGAGACCCTTCCCCACATGCCATTCAGTCTTTAGGTTGATGTTTTCTTTATAAAACTTCCTTCATAATTGAGGCATTAAGATAAGTGGCCTTTTCCAAGTCCTATTACCTTTACATTTTTCTTCCAGGCTGGCTAATAGGCAGATAAACTCTTTGATTTTGACACTGACCGAGGATAACTGTTTTTGTTCTGATCTACCATTTCTCTGTTTAAATAGTCTTTGACAGTTTGATATATGTAATGGATTTCAGTCATTTTTACCCCTCATTATCCCCATTCATCTCCCTCCGTTGCACACAGAGCATATTCTTCCTCCTAACAAGTACCCAGCCTACGTTCATGTGTGTTTGTGTAAGTGATCCACTAGTTTAGTTACAGTTGCTTGCATGGGCATAGGTGGAAGGTATGCACTGGAACGTGGGCAACGTATCAGTGGCTACACCCTTAAAGAAAGTGACTCCCCTTCTCTTGGAACCATTAACTCTCAGGGAGCGGTGGGCCCTCACAAGTCCTTCCCCTTTCCTTGATGAACCTTTGTCAGGCCTAGAATTGTGCAAGTCTTGTGTGGGAAGCCACAGCTCCAGTGAGTTCATGAATGGGATGGCCATGTCATGTCCAGAAGACATCTTTTGTAACACATCTCCTTATTCTCTGGTTCTTCTTTGTCCTTCTCCCTCTTGGAAGGGGTGACATAGATGTCCCATTTAGAGCTAAGTCCTCCATTAACCCTTAGTCTTGCTACTGCAAACAGTTATGAGTCTCTTCATTAGCTACTGCCTGGTGCAATAAGAAACTTCTGTGATGAAGGCTGAGAGCAATCCTAATCTGTAGGAATAAGTGTGAATGTTTAGAAGGCAGTTTGACTCCGTATCCATTTAACAAAACAAAACTTGTATATTTTCTCCTAGAACCTATGATCTTTCTAGTCACCAGCTCTTGACCAAATTTACAATACCAGGCATGACTATCCCCTGTATTCAGCAGGCCTCAAATCCAATCAGACAGTGGTTGGATACCTTCATAACAATTATGTCACTATTGCAACAGTGGATACCTCTTGCCAGGCTTGTCTCCCACTTTTCCTCTGCTAACACTGAGTTCCTTCCATACTAATGGTCTCATACTGCCCCCACCTACTCCATGCATTTTTAGACCTCCCTGTGTCTATCTGAACTGATCACCTTGTTTACAAATTGTTCCTGTCTCATATCCCTACCTTCTTCCAGTTGCCAGTTTCTATGTCCTCATCTGGATGATGCCCATCTCCTACAGTGCTGAGCTCACTTACCAGGTCTCTGAGAACTTCCATGGCCTTCTGCTAAGGTCAGGCTCATATGCCTCCAAAGCACATGCCCAAATATGTATTTACTGTTTAACTCTAAACTCCATGGGAAGAGTTCATAACTTGTTATCTGGAGCAGGTAGGAAGCTTGACATGTGGTGTGCATACAATGTGGGAATCTGGCTATTCAGTTTTCCTTCTAATATGATTGGTTGTCCCTGTTGATTGTTGCCTTCTTCTCACACTGAGACAGTTGAAGGAGACAACTCTAAGACTGTCTGGTGATCGGAGGTGACCTGGCCATTTTTTACTGTATATAAGAATCATACTATTTTTTGATATCGAGACATGTCAGCTCCTGACAGCACCCCCTATTCTACTCCAAGTAGAAGATGAGCATTGAAGAATCTCCAGTGGGAGATGATTGAATTAGTGGCAATCCTATCTCTTGGCAAGAAAAACCCCTTGCTTCAACTGTAGACAGAATGTTGTCCAAAAAGGTCAAAACTTGGAACCAGGTAAGTCGATAGCCTAGCTCTGCCAAGACAGGGTAGACAAGTCCTTCATAATTCCTGGTCTACCATCAATGTCTGTCAGAGAAACGGGGCCAAATGGCTGAAGATTAATGCTGTAATGCATGGAGAGAAAATGGGAGCTGTCCAGGCAGCCACTGGTATGTCATTTCTTAGTTTTGGAAGCTGCGGGCCCTGCACTTCCTATATAATCAGATGTATTTATCCCTCTCAGGTCTCTGAGGTGGTTGAAGAATAGATAGCTAGAGTCTCATAGTTAAATTTTGAGTTGGTTAGGAATCAAGAGGGTGTTCTGGATCTAAGAAGATGTTTTTAAAATTGTGAAGCAAGTTAGTATGAAAGCTGAGTTAGATATAGAACTTTAAACTCATGGAGATGGTTAGATAGTAGAATGTTAAAATCAGGGGCCAAATACATATGGACTGGACATTGGGAATGTATGCTAAGCCATATAACTCTCATAATTGTGGCTTATTTATTTCTGTTGTTTTGTATTGCATTTATTGTTATAAGTGAAAGAACCATTTGTTGGACTGAAAGGGGGAGCTGTTGGGGGAAAAAGATATACCTTAAACTTAAAAAAAAGGGGGAAGAGGATGGGGGGTTGAGGGGGAAGAGGGTGGGAGGGTGGGACTGGAGGGGGGAGTAGGGAGGGGATTGTGATTGAGATGTAACTTGAAGAAATAAAAAATAAATTATAGCCGGGCAGTGGTGGCGCACGCCTTTAATCCCAGCACTTGGGAGGCAGAGGCAGGCGGATCTTTGTGAGTTCGAGGCCAGCCTGGTCTACAAAGCGAGTCCAGGACAGCCAGAGATATTCAGAGAAACCCTGTCTCGAAAAACAAAACCAAAAAAAAAATAAATAAATAAACAAACAAACAAACAAATAAATAAATAATAAAACACACACACACACACACAAAGAATCATACTATTTTGGAGCATGTATCAGTTACATTCATTTTTCTATGACCACACTACCTGACAGAAACAACCCAAGGGAAGAAAGATTCATTTTGGCTTTCATTTCAGAGGGATCACTCCATCATGGCAGGGAGAGCAATTCACGGAGACAGAAGTGTGTGACAGGCTGTTTACACCACAGCAGTCCAGGAAGCAGAAGATGAGACCCTCCAGAGGTCTGCTCTGATGACAGACTTCTGCCCACTAGGCCCTGACTCCACAAGGTTCTACAAACTCTCCAAACAGTGCCACCATCTGGGGGATAAGGCCAAAACCCCAAGCATGAAGGGAGTATTTCAGTTTTGAATCACACAGTCTGGAAAGGAAACAGAAGTTCTGAGTGTGCAAGCATTCCATCAGGCAACAGGCACTGAGTTCCATCCATACTTGGCCTTAACCCTCAAATTTCCTATAAGTCTTTGCTGTTTCCACCTTTAAAAATTTCTGGCATTCTGGAAGTTAAGCAGTGTTAACTGCCCTTGGGTGCTTATAACAGTGAATGCCCTGATTTAATCATATGGTTGGCTCATTACATTCCTATATGAGTTCATGGAGCAGATCCCACTGACACAAGAGAAATGGGGTTCACACTGGCACAGGAGAAGTGGGGTTCACACTGGCACAGGAGAAGTGGTGCCAACTTAAGTTTCTTTCATGAAGTTTCAACCATCTTTTTACACACAGAAATTTCCTTTACTTTATTCTATTACTCTGTCACTGAGGTGTTTTTAAACATCTGAACAGGTCAAGCCCTGTGCTAAAAGGTTGGTTTTATGTATCCTTAGAGGATACAAGCTAGCCTTGGAAAGTGAACATTTGAAAGGGATCTCATGGGCATCTTATGGTAGTTTCATATGCTTTGTAGAAGTACAATCTGACAGTTCATTTTCCTCTACATTTACTTGTTTTGTGTGTTTGTGAGCTCATACGGAGGTTAGAGGACTGACTTTGGAAATTGGTTCTCTCCTTTTACCATATGTTGCCAGCCTTGGCAGCAAAGCCCTGGATACTGAGCCATCTCTCCAGCCCAGCCATTCACTGTTTGTACTGTCCAGAAATAATTTGTGTACATTGTCTTCCTGATGTCATTTTTCTTTGCAGGTGACCCTCCAGGTCACTCCTCCATGCACCCGGGAGAGGCACTATGAGCACCTCGGACAGTGTTGCAGCAGATGCGAGCCAGGTACTCCCGCACCTCAGGGCCTTCTAGCTTTCCTTGTTTTTGTCCTAAGAGACAAAGAAATCCATAGACATTTCATGATAGTGGTAGTAATGAAATTTCTATCAGAAGAGAGAATGGTTTCCCTCAATAGATATCGTCACCTACGAATCAAAGGCAGTTTCAAACTGGTTCTCAATTTGTCCTGAGAAGGCAAGGTTTCCTAAAATTATACTCAGCAAAACATAAAGTACAACTGACATTTGAAATTGTGCACACAGAAGTGTTATTTTGGAATAAACAAACTGGAATTGCTTAGCCCTTGACAGACCTTCTCCCATATACCAGCCAAAGAACACAAACGGGATGGCCCCCACCTTCCCCAAGTGTGGTCCAGTGTTTGTTTGCCCCTGGAGTCCCAGCCTCATTCTCTCTTGTTCTTGGATAGGGCAACAGAAGCTGGACTATTTTATAGCTAAGGTCTTTTGGATGTTTTGGCTGCAAATAGCTCTTGAATGTACAGGACACAGATCCAATACTTGTGCCAAGTGCAACTGAATGCAAACGTGTGTGTTTATTAGCTCACAGTGATATAGAATACAGGGGCCAGTTATCCCTGGAGAAGGCAGAGTGGAGTTTGAAAGGGGAGGGGAAGACCAGTCCTTTAGCTTAGTCCTCTTCTTCTCTTGGTCCATTCCACATAACCCCTCAGGTTCTGCAGGGAACAGCTTAATTCCAGAGTTCTACTGCTCAGTCAGCAGAATTTGGGAGTGCAGAAGATGGTTAGTTGGTTGTTTATTTTGACAAACTAAGAGACTACTTTAGTAACAGCAAACCCAGGATGGAACAAAGGTAGGTACAGCCAGGATATTTCAGCCAGCAGAGGCCTGAGGAGCCCCAGGAGCTGTGCTCCCTGGCTAGAGTACCCTCATCTCATGTATTACCCTCTCTCAGAAGGTTGACCAGTCCTGTAAACTGGACCCGTATGTTGGTGTTTATTTCTCTATTTGTGGCTGAGGACTTAATCCAGATTCTCACACATGCTCAGTATCCGCTCTTGCTATTCAGTTTTGATTGGCACACTTATGGTCATGGTTTTGTTTTTGATTGGTACATTGTCTTCTCAATTTAAGGAAGATACCTGTCTTCTAAATGCACTCCTACCTCTGACAGTGTGTGTCTTCCCTGTGGCCCAGATGAATACTTGGACACCTGGAACGAAGAGGATAAATGCTTGCTGCATAAAGTCTGTGATGCAGGTACATCTGACACACTGACACGGGTCACTGGGGTTGCAACTTTTGTTCCTTAAATCTATTCCACAGAAGCATGTTAAATATGCCTGCTGCTTTTTCCTTTGAGTGATATAGAAAGAGGTTCTGCTCATGTTTTTATGTCCCCAGTGCCTCAGGTTAAATTTTTTCATCTTTTTGTTTCATAATATGTTTACATTGTACCTTAATTGTGAACACATCTTGCTGTTGTTCACAATTTTTTGTTTGTTCACAATCAAAACATTCCCACAACTCTTGGTGTGTGTGTGTCATTGAATCTTCCTCTAGTCCTGTACTTGTCCCAATTTAAAGATAGAGAAACTGAGGCGGGAGATCGAGTGACCTCTCCAGGATGAGAAGTAGGACTCCGTCTGATCTTCTGACCCATAAATCTCCTCTGAACAGAGTGTGTTTTATTGTTGCTTCACCAGGCTGCTATAATTTTTTTTTGGGGGGGGGGGGGACTGGATACTAAAAGAAATTTTAAGACAGGATCTCACTGTAGTTCAGATTGGCTTGGAACTTAATAGGTAGCCCAGGCTGGTCTCAGCCTGATAGAGCTGAGATTACAGGAATGCATCTTCATACTCAGCTCCACTTGAAAACTATAGCCCATTTTTAGGAATCAGGATCAAAATATGTGTCATGAGTGGCCTAAGGGGTTCTTGTCTCTCTCTTTCCCTTTCTCTATTCTGAATATGAAAGTGCCCACCATGTTCCTCTAGTGGAACTTCTGGTGTGGATTTAATGGTTGCATCCCCTGGGTATCATTTATCGTATTCTTTCCCTGGTATTTCTTGTGTATTGTGCATTAAATCTAGAAGTCTGATAGAATTCTGCTTTATTTTGCCTAGGGTCTAGCAAAATCCCGGGAATTTAATTCTTCTAATATTAGCTACTTATAAGCATGGGTTGCATCTTTTCCCCCAGTGCTGGGACCAACCCCAAGGCCTGCACATGCCAGACAGATCCTACCACTAAGCTATCTCCATAACCCTTGGTTTTATTTTAGAACTAGAGGCTTCCTATGTGGCCTGGCCTCCATTTTCCTGCCTCAGCCTCAGCCTCTGCCTTGCAAATGCTAGAATTACAGGTGTGTACTGCCAAACCTGACTAGACCTGTCTTCATTAGGGAATGCAGAAATTGGTGTTTGATTCTAACTTCTTTCTTTCTTTATTAGCCAGATGCTTCATAGAAACTCTCCCTGTCAATTCTTTGTCTCCCCTAAACCCTAGCACATACAGAAAAGGCACACTGAGTGCTTGTAACTTTCACCCTCCTCTCAAGCATTTGCATGGACATGATGAGTCATGAATGTCCTTGTGTCTAAGGTGATGTGACTTGTTGCAGACACCAGTTTTACTGGTGGTCAGATTATCAAACCACTCTGAGGTGATCCCAGCTCTTCTAATACTACCACATGCATCTTTATGGACTCCCATGATCCAACACACACACACACACACACACACACACACACACACACACACAGAGAGAGAGAGAGAGAGAGAGAGAGAGAGAGAGAGAGAGAGATCAGAAAAGGGCCCAGATTCCCTTGATGTGGGTACTAAGAACTGAACTTAGGTCCTCAGCAAGTGTCTTAACCTCTGAGCCACCTCACTGTCCCGCAGAAGGACATTTTACGTAGTGTGTGCTAAGGGAGACCCACTGTTACTGCTTTAATTTTTATAGCATATGCCCCTGTTGAATGCAACTAGGAAGTAAGCATTTCTGCAGTGCCATTCTCCTGATGTGCTTGAGAGGGCAGGCAGCCTTTGGGCTGGAGAAAGTGCTACAGGAACTTTAGCAGGCGCCCATCCCTTCTTATTTCCACGGATGACCTTGACTCACTGCTGTCTGTCTGTCTGTCTGTCGGAAATACGAATTCACTCTGTCTACTGCCAAATCAGAGCCGAATACTGAGCACATTACATTGTTCTTAAAACGTTGCCAAACCGTTCCCTTAAACTCTCACAGGATCCTGGTAGTATTTTGCAGAGAAGTGGTGTGTGTTTATGTGTGTTACATGTATGTTTCTGCACAATTGCCTTTGTGCTGCATGGTTTGGCAATGGGTACAAGGGCAAGTGGAGCTCAGGATTGGGTATAAAAAGCATAAAAATAAGAGTGTCCTTTCTTAGTTGACTGTAGCTTGAGACAATGAAGGAAGAATCAGGTTTTGATTTTTCCCTGTCTCTTTTCCCCTCGGAGGTTAAGGTACAAGAACCATGTAGATAATCCAGATGAGAAGGGGCCCTTCAGCATTTGCAGAATGTTTTTTTCTTCTGTCTTTTGTTTTTTTTTTTTTTTCAAATTGAAAGCAAGTTTTATTTATTTATTTATTTCTAAAGATTTATTTATTTATTTGTTTATTTATCTATCTATCTATTTATTTATTTATTTATTTATTTATGGGTGCTTTATCTGCATGAACATCTGCAACCAGAAGAGGGCATCAGATCACACTGTGGATGGTTGTGAGCCACCATGTGGTTGCTGGGAATTGAACTCAGGACCTCTGGTAGAGCAGTCAGTGCTCTTAACCACTGAGCCATCTCTCCAGCCCTGTCTTTTGTTTTTTAAAGATTCGTTTTATTTCTAATTCTGTGTACCCATGTAGGGAATTGTATGTACACGTGCATCCAGGTGCCCAAGGAGGCCAGGAAAAGGTGTCAGAGCCCTGGAGCTGGAATTATAGACAGGAGTGAGCAATAGGATGTGGGTCCTGGGAATGGAACACAGATGCTCTGCATGAGCAGAGTAGGGTCTTAAGCAGTAAGCCATTTCCACAGCCACCTGGGCGATTTTAAATAATGTTATGACTTCATGTCACGTGTGTGTGCACACCTGCTTCCTTATTCAGAGAAGCTGTAGTCTATGAAGTCAGAATGACCATTGAATTAGTGAGTCCTGGACCACTCTCTGCTCCTAAGAGAATCCAGGCCTAGATTCTTATGAGCCCGTGGCATAGGAACCCTTCACCACATGCCCTTACCCCTTGTCCTATGTGCATTACTGTTTACTAGATATGTTTTGGTGACTCAGCACACAGCTCAAATGTACACAGACTTTATCTTTATTTCTGGCCAGGGCACATCACTGCCTTCTTGTACATAGAACATGAGATAGCACTGCCATTTAAAACTACATAGAAGCACAGTGAGAAAAGTGGCGTTGGAGAGGCTGCAGCAAGGATACTCATTTAGCTGGGGACCTAGCTAAGTGTGGAATGCTTGGCCAGCATGTGTGAGGGGGTAGCTTCAATCCCCAGTACTACGCTGGAAGGTGGGGAGGCAGAGAGAGGGAGGAAGAAAAGAGAAAACTATTCTGTATGAAACTAAAAAACCTGAAGGCAGAGGCCCTTGTTGAGAGTGTAGAGTGGCTCTGAACTCCACATCCAGGAAGGACTGCAGACACACTGCGAGTGTTAATAGACATTGAAGTGAACTAGGAAACTCATGTGAATCTGAGTAACAGCAATGGTTTGTGTGTGTGCGGGCACAGGCTTACTGTATAGTTACATTCCCATATGCCCCTGTCCGGAAGCTGAGAGAAGCTGGGAGATTGGAGGAAGAAGGCGAGCACTTTCCATCTGTTGTGAAGAGACAGTGTCGGTGGGACAGGCAGCCTGCTGCCCAAGTGTGGACAGCTGCTGGCTTCTGTGCTTTCTCCACGTGGCTGAGAACCCCAGAACCTTCAGGACCCCAGGATGAATTCACATCCCCAGAAACTCCCTTATGTCTATCTAAACTTTGCGTAACAAACAGTTTATGTGACATCTGAATTTACATAAACAAACAAACAAACAAACAAATAAATAAATAAATAAATAGATAGATAAATAAAGCGGATGTTCACTGCTGTTAATTTCCCCCAAATAATTAAACCTACTAACATAAAACTGTTTACCCACACAACTCCTAATTATTAGGAAGAAAAGGGTCTGTTGCACAGTTTCCTACCAACAAGGAAGTATAGGAAGGAACTCCGGAGTTCCTCAAACCCAGTGAGTCATTCTGCTGGCGGCCAGATGCAGCTGGCTGGCAGGCGGTTTGGAACTGGATGGGGGACAGAGCACCAGGTGGCCAGTACATATGCGTCTCTTGCCCCTCTCTGGTCTCTGATCCGTCTCTTGTATCCATCCCACAGGCAAGGCCTTGGTGGCAGTGGACCCTGGCAACCACACTGCTCCGCGTCGCTGTGCCTGCACGGCGGGCTACCACTGGAACTCAGACTGCGAGTGCTGCCGCCGCAACACCGAGTGCGCACCAGGCTTCGGAGCACAACATCCCTGTACGGCTGCACGGTTGCTTTGTGTGTCTGCGTGGCTCCCAGCCTCTCTGCTCAGCTTCACGGTTGCTTGTGTGTATTGTGTCAAACATCTCTGTATGGCTGGGCGGCACAGTTGCTGGTGTGTGCTCTCCCACCAAGCCCTGCCTTTAACCCCTGCTCAGAGGGGTTTGTCTTGACTGTGTCAAGTGTGCTCCAGGGAGCCCCGCTGGAACCTCAGAGTAGGATACAAATGAATCATCGGTTTAGTCTAGCTTGGAACAGCACGTGAACAGTCATCCCAAATTCCCTCACCCCTCCCTCCCGTTTGTGGCAATGGGTCATAGTATGTGAAACCTGAGGCTCCCCACTTAGTAGTAAACAGTATAAAGCAGGGATCTTTAAAAAAGCATGCTGCCGCTTACAGGGTATGCACCTCTAATGACGTTCTAATTGACATGTACAGATATTTCAGATTTAAAGAGTTCCCAAACACTTAGCTGTTGGGGTATCAGAGCAGCAATAACACTTTGAAAGCAGGCAATGGAGAGCTGGGGAGATGTTTCTGTCTGTAAAACCATGCTTCCCAAGCATGAGAACCTAAACAGGATACCAAGAACCCATGTTAAAAGCTAATCCCAGCTCCAGCAAGAGGGGAAGCCAGGAGACATGGGTCCATGGAGCAGGCTGGCCAGCTAGCATAGGCAAAGTTCCAGACCAATGGGAGACTTTGCCTAAAAGAAAAAAGTGGAAGCTTCTGAAGACAGACACCTACCCTGTCTCAGGTTGTCTTCTGACCTCTGCCCATGCACAACAGCTACTGGACTGACTGTGAAAGTCATTCTCTCCTCACCACTTCTTAACCTGACTATTGCAAAATCCATACACTTCCTTCTCTTTGTTTGCATGTGTCCACCTTCCCCAGAATTGCCTCCTTTTCTTTGTCTGAAAGACTTTTCCTAGTCACCTCTCTATATCCCTTTCCATAAAGAGCACTAATCTGAAGTCTGTTTCTTTTTTTTTAACTTAAGTTGGCTTGACTTGGGTTCATAGAGTAAAAATTAGTTGTGGGTTGTTTGTTTGTTTATTTTTGTTTTTTCCGCTATACTGAGCTGTTGCCATGCTCATGACTATATAGCTGGTCACAAATGCATATGTTTTTTAAACTCGGAGAGTTATAAAAGTTCACAGTTTTTGAACTTTGAGAGTAGTATTGCTCCTGATGTTTGTATTGTATTTGGGGCTGAGTGTCTCACCAGTGTCACGCATTAACACACAGAGCCCATTCTTAGTTCCACTTTCTGAGTTGTTTTTGTAGCTGTGGAGGAACACTTACAGTTCCCCCAGCACCTTCCGAGTGCTACGTCCTGGCTCACACAGTGACGTG
Source organism: Lophiomys imhausi (assembly GCA_907164525.1). Taxonomy (NCBI): domain Eukaryota; kingdom Metazoa; phylum Chordata; class Mammalia; order Rodentia; family Muridae; genus Lophiomys; species Lophiomys imhausi. The sequence goes on from CAJQZJ010033173.1 coordinate 325,753, forward strand.
AGGTTGGGGCTATTTTTAATGCTCGGTCATCTGAGAACCCCATTGTGTCCTTCAGCTTTGTTGAAAGCAAAGAGGCAGAAATCCTTTCAACTTAAGGAAGTGCTTCTGGGAGCCCTTCACTCTCCCAGCTTCTAGGAAGTGTTGCAAAGCAGGTTTTCAGGGTGCAACAAATGATTGCTTATGCAAGCCAGCATACTTGGGCAGGGCTGAGAAAATTACAATACAAATCATTTGAATGCACATGGAAGAATGTATCTTAGCTAGCAGGGCAGGCCTTCATATTAGAGAGTTGACTCACCTGCACATGCTTTCTCTCAGAAAAGTCAACTTGAGCTTTTAATTAGTAAAGACAGACTTCCCTATCCCAGTGCCTGCCTCCAAATTCTGCTTCTAGGATAGACAAGGTCTTTGGCTATTTACCACCTCTGTGGACTATCTGCCTTTGTGATTTCTGGAGGATGTTCTTGAATGGGACGTAAAAGGAATAAAAAGGAGGACGGGACTGCACCTAGATATGGTGGAGGAGAAGGTATTGTAGACATGAGGGAGACCATAGCCGGAGGCAGAGACATTTGAGAGCATCCAGAGTGAGCATGACCCTGAGCTGGGACCTGTGAGGAGAGTCGGAAGGAAAAAGGGGAGAGATGAGAACCAGGAGATGCAGAGGCCAGGAGGGTAAAGGGTAAAAAGGACCAGTAAGGCAGAAGGGCAGCCCAGCCTCTGGGCTGGAGAGTTCAGTGTGCCAGCCAGGTGGACCCTATAAAAGGGACTAAGTGATGCTTTGCTGGGACAACCTGCTGGCAGCTAGCATCAACTTTGATATGTTAATAGGCACCTCACTTAGCTTTTGGCCAGGGTTTAAGACCTAACAGTTCTCTCTGCCTTTTATGCTTTGAAAACATACATGCTGACAGATCTGAGGTGGATGAATAAGAATTCACTCCTGAGGCTGGGGGTATAAGCTTAGGTAGTTGGTAGACTGCTCACCTTGCATGCACAAAGCCCTGGTTTTGATCCCTAGTACCGAATAAAACCTAGTATGGTGTAATCCTAGGCAGTGAGTTTGAGGCCAGCTTGGGCTACAAGAGACATTGCCACCCCTTCCCCCTCCCCACCGAAAAGTCACTAATGCAGCAACTCGCATTATATTTGAATTCAAGACAGCTGACTTGTCCCAGATACCATTCTTCCACTACACTTGCTCTGGGTCAATAAGGAAAGAGAAGCAGGAGCAGGCTGCTGTGAGCACAGCTTTGTGGTCGCAGGTATTTCAACTTGTGGCTCAGTTTAGCACAGCCAAGATTTGGGTCTTGCAGGATTTGGAGCAGATGGAAGCATGACTTCTTGTGTGGGTGTTAGAAGGAGATTTTAAGAGGGAGAAGAGGAGTGAGGCGTTCAGGGTACTTGTAGTGGGTCAGAGTCAACCAAGAATACACAAAAGTCAAGCCTATAGAAGGTAATGTCACTGAACCCCTCTCCAAATCTTTTAGATTGCATTAATCTGTTAGTTTTAATTTGCAAGGTGTGTGTGTGTGTGTGCATTTGAATGCCAGTGCCTGTGTGTGTGTGTGTGTGTGTGTGTGTGTGTGTGTGTGTGTGTGCATTTGAATGCCAGTGCCTGGGCAGCCCAGTGCCCTTGGACCCTCTGGACCTGGGTATTACAGGCAGTTGTGAGGTAACTTTTGTTACCTCTACCTCTGTGTTCATATAAAATGCTATTTCAATTAATGTTAGTAAATGGTCCTGGCATTGTTACAATTGTTTGAAAGCCGGTCACATTGCCAGATCAGTGTGGCAATGTTATCTTATTTATTGAGCCAAATGATAGAAATGAAACATATACTTCCTACCAGGCATGTACCAAAAATGTTTGTTAATGCTGTATTTTAGGTTTGTATTTGTAAAAATCAGAAATAGAAGTGCCACTAATTTCAGAAGTCATCTGTGGGTTTGGCACTAGCCAATGGTCTGATGTTGGTTTCACGCTGCGCTCAGTGTTGTTGGTTTCATGCTGCGCTCAGTGTTGTTCATTTGTGCCTGTGCCTGTTGCCGTAAAGATAGGAGACGCAGAAAGCTTGAGGCTTGTGCTGCTGTTTACGTTGCTGATTTAGCTTAGGAGTAATATGAGAGTGAATCACACAGAGCGGTAGGGATAAGCTTCTGCTCTGAGTTCCGTGGATGAAGGCAAGAGCCACACTGTCTCACTCACTTGCATTTATGTCTTCTTGGGACACAGCCCAGTCTCTTTGCTTCACTTATTGTCTATAATTACTTTTGTTGCTATGTGCAATTACAGCAGAGGCCATAGGCCTAAAAGGCATAAGGTAGTTAGGTCCGGCCCTTGGTAGAAAAACTTGACACCAATCCTTGGTACAGGAGGAAGAGAAAAGAAAAAAGTGTAGATACCATTGCACTCCCTAGCCTTGTGAAGTGAAGCTGATCATTTCACTGTGGCAATATACCATAATTCATTTAATAAGTTAACTGTTGGCAGGCATTTCAGTTGCTCTAGAGTTTCAAATAATAACTCTTGTAAAAACAAACCTTTTAAATTATTCAATATGTATTTATTGATAACTATATTCACGTATAAACATTCACTTAACTACTAACCCTATTACCTACCCACTAAACCTATTGATAACTATTACAACTATTTTCATAAACTTTTGGAAGGATACAGTCTCTGGGGCAGGTCCTCAGTCGTCAGGAACACAGTCTCTGGGGTAGACCCTTTAATGTACTTAGCAGTCTTTCTTCTGGAATATCTCAGACGTAGATCCGTCAGGGTAAATTGGCTATGGCGGTTTCACCTTAACTAAGGCTTGAGGCTTTCTTCTCTCTGGGAGACCTCAGCCGTCTGTAGACCAACTTATTTCCTTTGTATCAGCAACCCTGCTGCTCTGCCTCAATCTTTGAAGCTGGCCACAGTTTCGTTCAGGCCACGGTTTGGACGGGTCAAACCCCTCTAGGCAAAAGCTGAGCCACAGGGTTTAGTCCTGGGCCTTTTGCTGGCTTGCTGAAGCTTTCTCTGCTCACCAGTTTCTTTCTGCCTCAGGAAGATCTGGCCATCAGTCCACCAGCACTTTCTCCATCAAATGATACAAACTACTCATTGTCATTTCTAGCGTGAGGACTCGCTAGCATGCCCATGCCCAACCCCTCACCCTCCCAATCCACTTGTCCTTCAATAGGATCTCTTTTTGTTCCACCCGGCTTCAGCTTAATCTGGGCTCTGCCCACTTAGCAGCTGAAAACAATGCCAGGCCATAAGCCTTGTTTTTAGTCCATAGAGTCTCTCCTTGTTTCACCTGACTTCAACCTTGTTTTTAGTCCATACAGTCTCTCCTTGTTTCACCTGACTTCAACCTTGTTTTTAGTCCATAAGCTGATAAGCTAATTGCCCACAGCCAAGTTGATCTTCATGTCCTGGATTAAGAGACTGTATCAGAAACCCTAGATATTTACTAAATCTAATTTATATTAATCTAACTCCCCTTACACTCTTGTAGTGAATAGTGTCATATAGCCCATATCCAAAATGCTTGAGACCAGAAGTGCTTCAAATATCATCTGCCTGTAATTTTAGAGTAACAAGGTATCTTGGATTTAGAAGAACACATTTCCTTTAATGAGAGTGAAGACACTTCCAGATGAAAGCTGGTGCAGCCATGAAGGCTGGAAATAGCCAGACAGCAAAATTCAGCTTCATAAGACTGAAGAGGAAGTATGTTGAAGCCTAAAACAGCGGTTCTGAGTAGGAAAAGATCAGGCAGAAGTAGCCTTAGCTAGACATTGGATATTAGTCTCAGTGGCCTGACATTAAAAAAGCCGGTTTTCCAACATAATTCTATAAGCACTTTCCCCACCAAAGCCTGGAGGAGCTGAAGGCAGGAGGTACCGGTGGCCAGGCATACACGGGAAACATGGGGTTAGCGCCCCAGGGGCGCCATCTTGGCCGATCTCTAAGTGTTCCCTTGTTTACTATCTGTTGGTTTTTGGTTTTGTTTTTGACAGTGCAGCTCAACATGGACACAGTGTGCACACCCTGCCTCCTGGGCTTTTTCTCAGACGTCTTTTCTTCCACAGACAAGTGCAGGCCCTGGACCAAGTAAGTGAGTCTGCAGACCCCCAAGGACTTGTTTGTGGTTCGACGGAGCAGCCTCGGCAACTTTGGGTGCTAAGCGGGCTTAGGGCATTAGCTTCCCCTTGGAAAAAGTTTGTCCACACCACAGTACGGAATGAGCCCGGCAAGCCCACTGTGGGACCCAGCGCGCATCAGAGTGGTGTGCAATTCTTAGATTCAGAAACATATGACATTCAGTTCCAACTTCTTTTTCCTTTACCTCACCTTATTTAGTTGGAAATTATGTATGATTTCTTTGTGTGTGGGGTAGGGGTGGGCTACTTACTGCTGGTGAAATGTAAGGACTCCAGATACGCTAGGCATATCGTCTATGGCGGAGCTATGCCCCCAGCTTGAGTAAAACCACTGATTGTCACCCACCACTCCTACATCCCATCATCACTGGTTTAGTCATCTGGAAATATGTGCGTATAGGTGGCCCTGGTCTGTATAAATGTGTGGACACTGAAAATACCTTGGGTTTTCTTGCATAATCTTGGAAGATCTTTATCTGCTGAATAACAGAGGTCCATCTGGGCCTTTTATTTTATCCCATCTATGATCATCTTGACACTTTCATCAATATTTTAATTTCAGGTTTTATTTATTTATTTATTGTTTTTGTTGCTGGCAATGAACCCTGGACCTTGCACACACTAGGTTAACTGATGATTTTTTTTTCAACACTGAATTGGGAGTCTCTGTGTCTTCTTACACCTGCCATGTATCTCACTGTAGCATTGCAGCAACATTTTCTTACTAAGCTCCTATTGATAGTCGTGTAAGCAGTTTTGGGTTTTCTGCAGGGGGAAGTTTTGTGTGATAGCGTGGTATGCAGAGGGAGCATCCTTACCCATAATGCTTGGGAAACTCTTCACACTTGTCTCAGGTTCTGGCATACTTTCGGATGTGTGCTGAGAATGTACTTTTTATCTTCTGAAGTGTACTCATCAAAACTGAGCATTTGGAACGCTCTCTGCTGAAGTCCTTTCACACTTGCTGCTATGTTCTTAGTAGTTCTTAGATGTTCTCCAAGCACTCCATCCACCTCTGAGGGTTTCTGCTCCCATAGCAAGGCTGGGGACCCAAACATCTGGGAAGTTATGGCTTTGCTTTCTGAAGGGGATGGCAGTCTAGCTCAGTGTGACATGTCCTTTGTTTGGTCTTTAAATTAAAAGAGTCAAACCACAACCATTGCCTGCTTTTTCCTCACAGCTGTACCCTCCTTGGAAGAATAGAAGCGCACCAAGGGACGAAGAAGTCAGATGTGGTCTGCAGCTCTTCCCTGACGTTGAGAAAACCAGCCCAGGGTACGATGAGCAGAGCCCATGGTACACGGCCCCAGGGCGAACTCTCTAGAATGATGAGCTGTGTCTGCAGGGATTCAGCTCCTTCTGTCCACAGTCATCTTGGTTTTATTTTCATTTTCATCAGTATTTTATTTTATTCTTTTATATTTTCTGTGGATGGATATGTTGGCTACATCTGTGTTTGGGCACCACCTTTGTGCATGGCTCAAGGAGGCCAGAAGAGGGCATAGGATCCTCTGGCACCTGAGCTGCAGACAGTTGTGAGCTGCCATGTGGGTGCTGGGAATCAAACATGAGTCCTTTGGAAGAACAGCCAGTGCTTTTAGCTGCTGACTCATCTCTCCAGCCCCATCACTTTGTTTTGTTTTGTTAAACAGTATGAGTTTTTTTCTTTTTTTTTAAATTGCTTTGCTTGTTTATGTATTTTACATATATGGGTGTTTTAGCTCTGTTTATGCCTGTGCATAACATATATACTTGGTTCCCCAGGAGGCCAGAACTGGGTGTTGGATTCCCTAGGATGGAAGTTACAGATATTCATGTTAGCCACCATGTAGGTCCTAGGAATTGAACCCGGGTCCTCTGGAAGAGCAGCAAGGGTTCATAACTGATGAGCCATCTCCCTCCCCTTACCAGTTTCCCTCCCCCATCATTTTGATAAGTATTTTTATTCCAAATTTTCTTTCCCTTTTATCCCCCTTGGTCTGCTGTAGATTTCACCCAGTGCCTCCCACATGCTAAGCTATTGATAGTTTTTTTTTTTTTTTACACTGAGTTAGGGGTCAGCTATAAACATAAATGCCAATGCCCAGGCATAGCGGGGGTAATAGTCATAAGATGTCTATGTGGAGATTTGAAGCAAGCCAAAAAGAGCAACTTGTTAGACTCTGGCTGGGATTATCTTTGAGCACTTGTAGATCAAGCTATTCTAAACATGGTTTTGAAAGTTCAGCAGTAAGTTTCTGGTTAACTGAGGCTTCTGTCTGGTTGCTTTAGGTGAGTGGATCAGTGTGGGTGGGGTCTGAATCTCGGAAGACAGCAGACCAGGAAAGACCTTTCTCATGGCAAGAGAATCGGACTACAGAACAACAGTAATAACAGACTATGAACAAGAAAATCAGGGTGTTGAATGACAAACTCAGAGGACCAGGAGAGCGCAGTGGAGGCATTCAACTTACTCTAAAGTAGATGTAGGGCCTGGACTTGCCTTGCCTTGAGGGCCCTTGAGCTAAGTATTGGAGTACGTCCTCTAACATCTGGGAACTCCCTGCAGTTAGGATGGGAAGTTCTCCACTTTTGTTTACCTAGATACCCACATCCTTGATTCTTGGATTGGATTTACAGGACTTTGTCTTATTTTGGTGAAATAAGTAATCTCTAATACTTTGTTTCCTTCCAACACAGAAGCCCACGTTTACTTGCCCAGTCTCATCATTCTTCTCCTCTTCATCTCTGTGGTATTAGTCGCTGCCATCGTATTTGGCGTTTACTACAGGAAGGGAGGGAAAGCACTCACAGGTATTGTGTCCTCACAACGGGTATGAGAAGAGATCTTAAAGAATATGGGTACTTCCCAGGGAAGAGTAGATTGCCCCTAACTGTCATGGAATATGCCTTTTAAAAGTTTTACTTCTGGGGCTGGAGTGATAGCTCAGTGGTTAAGAGCACTGGCTCCTCTTGCAGAGGACCCTAGTTCAGTTCCCAGAACCTACCTGGTATCTCCCAACTGTCTTAACTCCAGTTCCAGGGGGCCTGACACCCTCACACAGACAAAAAAACCAATGCACATAAAATAAATAAATAAAAATTTTGCTTATTGTCTGTATTCATGATGTATGTGTGGGTACATGTACCACAATGCACACTTGGAGGTCGGAGGATGACTTTGTGGAGTTGATTCTCTCCTTCCTCCTTTAAGTGAATTTTGGGGTTAGACTCAGGTTTAGCAAGTAAAGTATATTTGCACCCTAAGATAAGCACTTTTTGTGTCTGATTCTTTGTTTTTTAGTAGCAACAATAATGACCAAAACTGAAGGACAACATTGTTTGTAAATAAGTAAACAATATTGGGCTTTTCTGAAATTGCTCATGGTCACTGCTGGGAGCCCAAGCTGTATCTCTGTACACAATAGTTAATGTGTGTGCAATAACATTAACTACAGTTCATAGCTGTAGTTAATCCTGTAATCTGTCCCCTTAAATGCATCCATTTAAAACACAGGCAAATGCTCAGATAAATGGCTGGATGGGGCAAGTTTTGATTGGGATACTATTTTGAAATGTGAATCCAAAATTATGAGGATAGATGACTTTATATTTTTAGAATTTAGAGGCTTATTTTTAAAACAGAGAAACCAGTGTTACTTCATTTCTTGGGGATATCTACAAAAGGTTTGGCCATGACTTTGAACATCACATCTTGTTTTACTTTTATATGACATTGCTAAAAGAGGTGTGGCTTTTAATAAAGGGATCCAGACTCTAAGTTTTTCAGATATACCATAATTATTAAAAATTTTTTTTTTACTTGCTGTGTGTTCATGATGTATGCATGAGTACATGGGCCATGACACATGATGTAGATGTATGTGTGAGTACAGAGGCCATGACACATGATATAGATGTATGTGTGAGTACAGAGGCCATGACACATGATGTAGATGTATGTGTGAGTACATGGGCTATGACACATGATGTATGTGTGAGTACATGGACCATGACACATGATGTAGATGTATGTGTGAGTACAGGGGCCATGACACATGATGTAGATGTATGTGTGAGTACATGGGCCATGACACATGATGTATGTGTGAGTACATGGGCTGTGACACACATGTGGAAGTCAAAGGACAATTCTGTGGAGTTGGCTCTCTCTTTTCACCTTTAAGTGGGTTTTAGGGGCAAACTCAGCCAGTAAAGACACCTGGATGAGTCACACACTTGCAATCTTGGCACTCAGAGGGCTGATGCAGGAGGAGTTTAAAGGGAACACAGGGAGAGCCTGTCTTTAAAACCAAAAGTCCAAGGGCTGGGGCTACAGCCCAGTGACCTAGCATAAGGAAAGCCCTAGGTTTGATCATCACCACTGGGTGATGGGAGTGGGGAGAAGACATAGGAGGGGAAAGAGAACAGGAGTGTGTGTGTGTGTGTGTGTGTGTGTTTGTGTGGGGGGGGGGGGGAGGGGGGGGGGGGGGGGAAGGAGCAGAAAGGGAAGTGGAGAGCAAGGAAGGACTGAAGTCCTTGGAAGCCAAGTGTTTAGAATCTAAAGGTTCAGACAATGAATCAGTGGAGGAAGCCTGAAGAAAGTGGTGAGTCCACACTTGGTCTAGTGTGAGATAGCAGGAATCATTCCCAGGGTGTCCTGGAAATTGGTGCTTCTTCATTTTCCACCTGTAATCCAGCACTTGAGGCTGGGGGAGATTACAAGGGCCTCCCTTGAGCAGTCTGGCTAGATACATTATCTGTACTAGTGAACCTTGGGTTTAAGTGAGACACCGTGCCTCAATGTACAAAGTGGAGAATGATTCATGAAGATACCCAGTGTCAGTCACACACACACACAACCAAACATTCATATGTGAACATGGATAGGCATATGCATGTACAGTACACATGCATGCAAACATACATGAATGCATACTACATATATACACATATATGTATGTATATATATATATACATACATACCACATAGATACATATATAAGCAAACCCAAAACCTTAAGATCCACAGCTCCTGACTTCAATCTTAATAGTGAGGAAAACATTAGATTTTCATAAGGGATGGGATAAAACTTTATGTTTGCATACTGTTATCCCAGATACACCTTCTTTGTCCTCCTACCTTGGTTATCTCACTTCCTCATATGCACTGTAAAGTTGCAAAGGGAAAGAGAATGTCTGTAGTCTAACAGCATCATGGCAGACCCAGGTGTAGCATTGGTGTTTGGTCTATTACTACTGGGTACCCTACTTTGGTTTCTGTTGCTGTGATAAACACCATGACCAACAGTAACCTAGAAGAGAAATGTATCTGTTTGTTTGTCTGTTTGTCTTTCTGTCTTACACTTTACAATACAGGAGTCAGGTCAGGAACCTGGAGGCAGGAACTGAAGCAGAGACCATGGAGGGGTGCTGCTTACTGGCTTGTTTCCCATGGATTACTGAGCTATCTTTTAAAAATATTTTTAAAATTTATTTTATGTCTATAAGTATGTAGTCTGCATATAAGTCTGTGCACCACACATGTGCCTGCTACCCTCGGAAGCCAGAAGAAGGCATTGGATGTTACAGATGATTATGAACCTACATGTAGGTGCTGGGAATTGAACCCAGGTCATCTGGAAGAGCAATCAATGCTCTTAACGATGGAGCTCCCTCTCCAGCACCTCTGTTACCTTTCTTACACAACGCAGAACCTCCTGTCCAGGGATGGCATTGTTCACAGTAGACTGGGCCCCTCCCTCCCTCATCAATCAGCAATCAAGAAAATGCCCCACACAGTCCATAGGCCAGTCTGATGGAGGCCATTCCTCACTTGAGGGTCCTGCTACCTAGGTGTCTAGGTTTGTGTCAAGTTGACAAAAACTAACTTTAATGGTGTTTTTCTTTCTATACATCAGCAAGTTCTGTTTTTGTTAAGAAGTAAAATGCCTTCAGAGTCTTTAATTCAGTTAATCTGTTAATTGATTGGTTGATCCCCACCCCATGCTGGAGTTGGACCCAGGTCTTTGCTTTTGTTAAGCAAGTACTCTACTACTGAACATGGAGCTGAGAACTTTGTGTGTGCCAGACAACTTCTCTGTCACTGAGCTTCACCCCCAGCCCTGGGTGCATGATAATCAAATACTTTCACCCGGGAATGCTGATGCCTTGCTGTGATACTTGCAGTGAGTATGTTTATATAGAAACCATCTGAAAGGAGAAAAACTCAAATACACAGAGATAGAGAATGAAATAGTGACGAGCAAGGGCAGGAGGCAGGAAATGGGGAGATGTAGGTCAGGAACTGCAGTAGCCGATGAAAAAGGATAAACACATTCAGAGAAGAATACTGTACTATATGAGTTTACTTATTAAGTCTTCTTTCCACACAAAAATCATTTGACATGGTTGATAAGTTAATCCATTTTATTATGGTAACCACTTTGCCACCTACATTTATCCTATAACATACTGCTGTATAAGTTAAATATATAAAATATAATTTATATTAAAAATAAGTAGAAAATTATAACATGAAGCTCTTGTCTTTGCTTTTTTTTTCCCCCAGCTAATTTGTGGAACTGGGTCAACGACACTTGCAGCCGCCTAAGTGGAGATAAGGTAAAAGTGTTTAATGCTTCCTTTAAGTACTGCCACAGGCTCTAGAGCTGAGACTGGCCAACTATGGAGCTTACTCCTTTCCAGGCAGTTAAACCTCCAGTTCCAGAACTGATCCCTGCTGAATAAGTAACTGCCTACTGTCTTCATTATGCGCCATTTCCACCCTTCCACTGAGCCCCAGGCTGGAAACCGAATGGTCTTTACTCATGCTAGGCAACCTTGCCACCCCAACCCATACAATAGTCATTCCATTTCTGTTGTCTCTGTGTATGGATTTTTAGAACTGACCTTGATCATCTAGTACAGATTCCTAGGAAGAATCATTTATGACTTTCCTTTATTCTGTATTTTCTACTTTGACATAATTTTAAAAAATATCAAAAAATATTAAGACTATTGCAATGAAAGTCCTGATGCATAATGCCCAAATTCACCAGTAGCGTGCACTTTATCACATGGCTTTATTCTTTGATATTTTTGTATGTGGGTAAAGTGAGTCTGGAATCACTATAGAGTAAATGGAGATAGTATATTCCTCTGTTCTTATATATCAAAATGTACATTAAGAATAAACAGTCTTTGACTAACAATAAATTTACTAAAATGAAAAAACCAAAACATACAAAAAAACAACTGTGGCTAGAGAGATGACTCAGTGGTTAAAAGTATGTAGTCCTTTTGCAGAGGGCCTAAGTTCAGTTCTCAGCACCCATGTTAGGCCGCTCACAACCACAGGTGGTTACAATCTGTAACTGCAGCTCAAGGGGCTCCTATGCCCTCTCCTGGCCTCCTGAGGCAACACACACACACACACACACACACACACACACACACACACACACACA
>CAJQZJ010033173.1:367823-425637 GCA_907164525.1 Lophiomys imhausi
CCATTTACCCATGAATTTTATTTATTTTAACAGCTAAATAATATTTCATTGTGTAAATGTACCACATTTTCATAATCCATTCATTTGTTGATGAACACCTAGGCTGTTTCCAACTTCTGGCTACTATGAATAGAGCAGAAATCCATGTAAATGAGCAAGTATTTCTGTAGTAGGGTGTAGAGTTCTGTAGAGTCCTTTTAGTGTATGCCCAAGAGTGATATATCTTGAGGTAGATTTATTCCCAGCTCCCTATAGTACCATCATACTGATTTCCATAGCAGCTGAACAAATTTACAGTCCTAGCAGCAATGAATAAATATTCCCCTTTCCCCACATCTTCAACAAAATGACCTGTTATTTGCTTTATTGATCTTTGCCATTCTGACTGGGGTAAGATGAAATCTGAAAGTAATTTTAATTTCCATTTCCCTGACTGCTAAGGATTCCCTGATTGCTAACATTTTTAAGTGTTTCTCAGCCACTCATGTTTCATCATTTGAGAACTCTGTCTTATGGAGGAAGTTTTGATTTCTTCAAAAATATGGTTGTGTTGAATTAATGTGTTTTGTTTTGGTCCTGTTTGTGAGATGTGGAGGTGTCTGGTCCAACACTGAAAGCAAACTCATGAAATGGTACATACTGTTTTGTTGGCTGGAAAACATCATTTGATAAGCAGACTCCTTGGAGTGTGCATGATTTTGGTCAACATGCCTCATGCTAGGGGTGGAGATGGTGTTTCCTAGCTGGAAAAACATCCTTGTGAAGATTTTTGAGAGGGTATAAATAGAAGCTCCAAAAACAGAGAAGGGGCTTTTGCTTGACCTCACTTCTCATCAGTTCATTTTGCTTCAAGATATTTCTAGCAAGAGGAATTCCAAAGAACACTTTGAGTTCATTGCTGCTGACCCAAGTGGGTGTAGAGATAGGGGGTTGAGGGTAGGGGTCAGTGCCACTACTGATGCCACTAATACCAGAGCCACCATGGCTCCAGCTGTCCCTGCTGAAGCTCTGCTACACAATTTAGTCTGTGAAATATGCTTGGCCAGAAGGCTGAAGATGATGCTCCAATTGTATCAAGAAATATTTGGGAGCCAGGCGTGGTGGCGCATGCCTTTAATCCCAGCACTTGGGAGGCAGAGGCAGGCAGATCACTGTGAGTTCGAGTCCAGCCTGGTCTACAAAGTGAGTCCAGGACAGCCAGAAATACACAGAAAAACCCTGTCCCAACCCCCCCCCCCCCCCCCCCCCAAAAAAAAAAGAAAGAAAGAAATATTTGGAATTGTCCAGGCAGCAAACTGTCATTTTTCTTTTTGGAAACTACTCTCCTGTACTTCCTACTCACTCAAATAATAACTTTATCCTTTCCCTTTGTATGTCTTTGATGGGACGTAATAGATATAAAATTTCAATTGAACTTGAGTTGTTTAGGTTTTAAAAGGATATTTTCAAATCTAAATCAAATCTTTAGGTTTATAAATATAGGATACAATAGAAAATATTTAGGTTCAGAACTTTAGACACACAAGATAGATGGTTTTTTTCTTCAAGCTTGCCTGATACAAATAGGCTAAACATTATGTGCACAACTTTTATATATGCGTTTCTTGATTGTTTCATATTTATTCTTACTGCTTTTACTATATGAGTTAAAATTAGCCTTTTTATTAGACAAATGTAGGAAACTGATGGGGTGATGTTATGCATTCTAAATGTTAATTAACATGCTCCCAGAAGCCTGCTTTCTGTACACCAGATGAAGCTATGCTACCTTTCTTTTTATCCATTGTCTCTGATTGGTTAAATTAATACTGAGGACTGAGATTTGGCAAAGACAGAGGTAGGCGGGACTAAGGTGCTCTGGCTTCTGAACAAGAGAGGTGATGAGTGGGAGAAGCCTCCAGAAGAAGAAGAAGAAGCCAGAGGATCAGGAAGGAGGGAACACACCATGGGTTAGAGAAAAGAACTTCATTCCATGTGGCCTGGAGCATCGGCATAGCATGGAGATTAACAGCCCAGGGGACATATGTATATATGGGGTCATATTTAAGGAGTAGAATTAGCTAGCTTAGATGGGCTAAGGCTGTTCGTTTCAAGTGAAGGCTTGTTAAAAATCTATCAGGTGTCTGTGTGTTCATTTATAATGGCGGGTAAAGGATTAACACCACTGATCAATTAATGATAATTTAAATGCTGCTAAATAATTTAATTATTTACTTCTACAGAGCTCCCCTGAACTCCTGCTAGTTCGTGCTGCTGCAGTATTTCCTGGTTTGTTGGTTGTCTGTATGCCTGTTGTTGCTGGTACCTGCTCTTATGTTTACTATTGGGCAGGACTACTAAAGCCCTGGTAATGATGATTGGAGTCACCCCTGAGAGCTGCATCAAGAGAGGTCTACATTTCCTGTCTCTCATAACCTTTCGTGTCTTGTACCTCAGGCCAATCGGTTGGACAGGAGATAGCCCATCTGGCTTTTAACTGAGTTGTTTTCTAGATATCCAGGTTTGTTTGGTATTATTGTTCTTTATATATTTTAGGTACTAATCCTCTAACCCTCTATTAGATGTGTAATTGATGAAGATTCTGTATTCTGAATTCCCATTCTGTGGGCTGCCTATTTGCCCAAATGTTGGTGTTCTTTGCCTTGCTATGAGGAAAGTTCATATCACTAACTGCCTTCAAAAAGAAAATTGTGACACCTCATATTAGTGAATTAACAGCAGAACTGGAAGAACAGGAAAAAAAGAGAAGCAAACACTCCCCAAAGGAGCAGAAGGAAGGAAATCATCAAACTTAGGGCTGAAATCAACAACTTAGAAACAAAAAGAACAATACAAAGAATCAATGAAAGCAAGAGTTGGTTCTTTGAGAAAATCAGCAAAATAAACAAACCCTTAGTCAAATTAACTAAAAGGCAGAGGAAAAAAATCAAATCAACAAAATCAGAAATGAAAAGGGAGAAATAACAACAGACATTGAGGAAATCCAGAGAATCTTTAGGTCCTACTTTAAAAATCTATACTCCACCACATTTGGAAACCTGTGAAATGGACAATTTTCCTGATAGATTCCACCTACCAAAGTTAAATCAAGATCAGGTTAATAGATTAAACAGCCCTATAACCCCTAAGGAAATAGAAACAGTCATTAAAAATCTCCCAACCAAAAAAATCCCCGGGCCAGATGGTTTCAGCACAGAACTCTACCAGACATTCAAAGAAGAGCTAATACCAATACTCTTCAAAGTCTTCTACAAAACAGAAACAGAAGGAACACTGCCAAACTCATTCTATGAGGCCACAGTCACCCTGATTCCTAAACCACACAAAGACCCAGCAAAGAAAGAGAACTTCAGACCAATTTCCCTCATGAATATAGATGCAAAAATACTTAATAAAATACTGGCAAATTGAATCCAAGAACACATCAAAAATATCATACACCATGATCAAGTAGACTTCATCCCAGCAATGCAAGGATGGTTCAACTTACAAAAATCCATCATCTAATTCACCATATAAATAAGCTGAAAGAAAAAAAAACCCACATGATCATCTTGCTAGATGCTGCAAAAGCATTTGACAAAATCCAACACCCCTTCATGCTAAAAGTCCTGGAGAGAATGGGCATACACAACCATATCTCACCTCACTGCCCTCACCTTCCACTTAATTGGTCTTCTCTCCCCCCTCCAGGAGAAGTGCCATTGTCTCTGATTAGAGCCTCCTTTGCAAGTTAAATCCAAAGCATACCTCAATTCAAACACTTCTCAGGGCATTCTTTCCTAACCCCCTTCTCTCCAGCCCACCAGGTCAGGCCCCATTGGAAGCCTAGCAATACATGAAATTTCCCTTCATAAAATGCATTCCAGATTATAATGGTCAGTTTATTTTAGAATTGAGTAGGCGTTGTGTAGCTGCATGCCATGGCCTCCACAACACATTCAGTTGTCACCATACTCAGCAGTCCCCAGAGTACTCGATGTATGTCAGCGTTCAGTCAATATGTGATGGATAATTGATATTCCCAAAACTTATTCAATGCTCTCCAACCTCTCTGTAGTTTGGATAAGAAGCGTTCTTGTCCTCACACGGTGATCCCTGGAGTGACTTGATTACAATGGTGCTTACTTCATCAGTGGATCAATGCACTTTGCGATCACAGCTGAACGGACTATTGGGAGGACATAGATCGCTGAGGGTATGCTGTTAAAGGGTCCATCCTGCTCCTACTCCTTCATCTGTCTCTGCTTCCCAGAGATCATGATGTAAGCATCCTTATCTACTACATTCTCCAACCACCATCATAATATGCCTTGCTTCAGGCCCAAACCAAGGACACCAACCAACTACAGCCTAACACCTCTGAAACTATTAGTCTAAAGCATTCTCAGTGAGCTTTATTCCAAGTGTTTGTCACAGTAATGAAAGCTGACAACCTCAGTGACTGGTTAATATCCCCAGCATGTGACTTCACACTGAGTTTTCACACACTGACAAATATCTACTCAAATCCACAATTGCTTGAAGGAAAGATTTGAGAGCTGAGTGGCCAGATAAGCTAGGCTAAGGGGCCGAAGACTGAAGGAAGCTGCTCCTCACCAATCCTGGGAACACACTGCAAGGAATGTACCAGCCGCCATTCTGCCAAACAACAGAAAGGAAATTTCTACATCAGCGCCACAGCCAAAGGCATTTACACAACTTTCCACATGAAGATGACGCCAAGTCATTCAGGCTGGCTTTGAACTCACAGAGATTGGCCTGCCTCTGCCTTCCGAGTGCTGGGATTAAAGGCATGCACCACCAAGCCTGACTCCCAAGCCTATTTATATCAAACATTTTAATTTAATTCTATTTATTTTTATTTTATTTTATTTTTATTGAGGCAAGATCTCACTACATAGCCTTGGCTGGTCTGGTATTCTGCTATGTAGACCAGGTAGCCTCAGCCTCATAAAGATCTGCCTGTTTCTGCTTCCCAAATGTGGGATTAAGGGCATGCACCACCACATTTGGCTATATAAGGCATTTTAGTGAAAATTTACTTAGCATTGCAATAATACCCACAGTATCTCAAAATGACTCTTTTTTTTTTAAGAAAAAAATCACTTTTACTGAGTCAGTATCATTTACATATAGTGAAATTTGCCTTTTTAACATTTGCACTTCTGTGTATTCTGACTAATGCATGGAATCTATCACCATCAAAGAAGACAGGACATTCCACCACGGCAGAATACCTCTAGGCAGCCAGTTGCCTCCTCTGCCTCCACATCTGGCAGCAGCGATCTTTTCTCTGTTGCTGAGGCTTCGCTTTGCATGAGTTATACAGACAAGAGTGTGGCTACCAGGGTCTGGCTCCTTTCACTTAATGCTGTATGTTTTTGCATGTCTCTGCTATTCGTTCTGTTTTATTACCTAGTAGTGTTGTTTGTGGTCTGAGAGGGTTGGGAGGGTAGACACAGGCTGTCCAGCTCTTGCTGTGTCCTCACACAATGAAAGGAACCAGGTTGTCCCACCAGACCTGCTTCATAAGGGCATTAGTCCCATTCATATACAATTCAATCATCTCTTAATCCAGGCATTTCCCCCAAGGCCCCACTTTCTGATACCACCACCCACCTTAGGGTGATGTTTCCAGTGGAAATTTGGGGAAATGTGAACATCCACCAAGATTTACAATGGTAATGCAGAAGTGATCTGACTGCCCCACATCCTTGCCAGCAACTGGAAATCTCTCTAAATGACTGAAAACAGTTATCACAGTAGCTAATGATGGGTGGAGTTGGTTTTGTTTGTTTCCTAGAAGTGAGGAAGCATAGAAATGAGCTTTAGCAATCTAAAGAAATCAGAAAAGAGATAAAGTATTCTTTTGGGTAATTCGAGGAATTGTGCTCTCGTTAGTCTTCCAACTAGTATCCTTGTCACCCTAGCAGTAGATAGGATAGTAACTGGTCCAAAGTATTTTTAAACATTTTAACGAGGCTGCTTTTTTTATTAACAGGAAGTGTTCCACTTCCTTAATGCTGCTTTGAAAAAGTAAATGAAGATTCCTGTGCTCTGGGGAAAAACAAAGCCATAATTAGAACAATGGCAACCTTGGGCTGGTCTCATTTCTCTTCTAGGAAATGGCTTGTTTTTGTTTTAAGTTATCTGTCTATATATGATACATTATCTACTTTTAAAATGACGTATGACCAATTCAGCATAATGAGTTACCCCAGATTTCCCTCCAGCTCCCTCAGAGCCCAAACAAACTGATTTTGTGTTTTAGTCCATATAGGCATATGGGCTAAATAATTAATTATCATTGGCCCAAATGTAACATAATTAGAGAATTATCTTGGTAACAAAAATAATTCTAAAAACCAGTCTGAAGTCTAATGCTCACAGCTTGAAGCATGGCCTCTTTGGACCAGCATTCCTCGATTCTTCATTAGCATGAGAAATTGAAAATAAAACAAAACATTCGGCAACTATGTGACAATGAATGATTCGCAGGAAGCTGGCTGCCCTGGGCAGGGCTCCTCCACCCTCTCTGACCTGCTGCACAGCAGTGGTTCACAAGCCAAGTGAACAAAACACTGTAAAGTCAGCATTTTACAAATGAAGCCTATGGTTCACTGGGAAGATTTCATCTAACTATCCCAAGCAGAACAGTGGGATGTGTGGATCACTAGGTTGAACAAGGCCTTTGGGTGTAGTCTCCAGTGTGGCTTCTAGAAATGTCTCTTGATGTGTTCAGGGGCTGATGGGCAAGAGGGGAGTAAGGACAGTTCATCTGTCAACTCACTTAGGAGCTGCTGCTTATCCCTACAAGTTGAAGGTAGAAGAGGAAAGCTGTACAGAAGGCTAAACTATTCACTATACTTGCAGAGGTTCCAGCAAAATGACGCATTTCCTCAGTGGCTGACCCCAAATGGAAAACAATAGGGGCTGGGGAGATGATCAACAAGCAAAAAAGCACCTACCATGCAAGCCCGACAACTTACGTTCATACCCCCCAAATCATCTAAAAGCTGGATACAGCCACACATGCCTGTAATCCCAGCACTCCTATAGTACGATAGAGACAGGAGAATTCCCCAGAGGCGCCAGGGCCAGCTAGCCTGGAGTATGCATCTTCCCAAACAAGGCTGAAGGCAAAGACCAACACCTGAGATTGTTCTCTGACCTCCACACACACAGGGTGTATCATGCATGCTACATGCTCTCTGACACAAACACACAGTACTCATAAACATATGCACACACTAAATAAATATCTTACAAAGAAGAATATCAGAGCAATGGGGTGGAACTGACATTATCCTAAGGAACCGCTCTGAGCTGATCTGAGCACTGGATCTTTTGAGGAGTTCTGTGACTCCTCAAATGTAACATCACAGAGGATTACCATGGAAGTCTTGTCTCCCAGTTACTTGTGGGGGGTGGGGACCAAGAGTCAGGTAAAGTGAGTATGGTCCCAGTCAAGGTGTCAGACTCAAAGTCCTACCAGATCTGCTTAACTCCAAAGTTTATTCTGTTCCTATCACTCCACAGTTGCCTCCCAAAGATGAGACACTGCTACCTAAAAAGCCCCCCTCACTAGAGTTTCCAGGAACACTCAAGATGCCCCAATGAATTTTCAGATAAGTAGTCAATACATTTTAGTATTTTTATGTTGCAAATGTTATAGAATAAAGCAATTGTAGAATTGTTTTAGTCTGTAAAACCCTTTTTTAAATTTTTGCTTAAAAATTATATTTTATTATATAAAACATTCATCTGAGATCTGGACTGAACTGGGGACTTACTAAGTCTAGCCCTCCTGGATGCACTCTGGTCACATGGTGGTGACTTTCGTAGTCTAAATCTGCTCTTATGTGGTCATTAGCAATTAATTCTTGCCATGTATTTTTCTTGGGTGGTGCCAATGAGGAAGGGTTCACTTGAGCACAGTCAGGAAAATAGCAAGTACGTCCTTCTTTAAGGGTCACAAACCACAATGGAACTGGGAATGCTGGGTCGACCAGGTACATTTCCACATAGTTGCATGTATTTAGTTCAGAATTTTCCCAGAAGCTGCAGAGACTGCTCTGTGAGTCATGTGCTTGCTATGCAAACATGATGACCTAGGTTCTGATTCTAGCGCCCATGCAAACAGTAGGCATCGCTGCAGAACCTGTGATCCCAGCACTCCTAAGGGGCGGAGACAGGCAGACCCCAGGGCCTCCTGCCTAGACAGTTGTGACCAAAACAGCAAATTTCAGGGTTAGTGAAAGATTCTGTTTCAAAAACTCAGGTGGGAAGTGATGGAGAAAGACATTTCCATGTCGAACTTTGGCCTTCACATGTCCACACATATGCACATGCCAGAAAAGAGAGAGAATAGAGAATAAGAAACAAATCACCAGCATATGTTTTATGGAGTCACTACCCATGAAATATTTATTTTGTGCAATCAGTAAGTTTTGGACCAGTCCCCAGTTTAATATTTGCTTTTATTTGTATGTGTATGGGGGGGGGGGCACGGTATAAAGTTGAGTCAGCAGGACCCAGCTGCCACTACAGTGCTGACTTTGGTGTGTAAATTAGGACAGGTATCAGCTCTCTGGGCTGGGCAGGCTCGATTTTTCACTACATTGGGACCTCATTCCTCTGGCTGCTGGGATCTTCCATATTGATTGTGGAAGCCAGAGGACAACCCAGAGAAGTCACTTTTCTCCATTTATGATGTGGTCATCAAGCTTGGCAGCAAATGCCCTTCCCGGCTGAGTCAGCTCACCGGCCCAATATTTTGAATTTGTTAGGAATTTGAACACAGTCCCATCTGGCTAATAGCCAGCCTTTTCCTTTCCCTTGGCTTCTATAACAAATGACCAGACTTAGTGGCTTAAAACAGCACAACTATATTATTTTATAGTTCTAGAAGTTAGAAAAAAAATGTATCTCCCTAGGCTGAAGTTAAGTTGCCGTACTAGCTGTCAAGCCAGAGGACCCAGCACGGCCATGTTCCTTCCGCAGGTCGTTCTGCACCTCTAGAGGCTGTGTGTGTCCCTTGGCACTTGCTCCGTCTTCAAAACTAACCTTTTGTCACTTCAGCCTCTGCTTCTGCTGTCCCCTCCCCCTGGTTCTCCCGTTCCTTTGCTTCACTTCAAAGAACTTTTTGCAGTTACACTGAGGCTACCCAGTTCAGTCAGGATCACCTGTCCATCCCAAGAGCTTTAGTTTAATATTCTCCTTAGAATCCCTGTCATCAGCTGACAGAATGTATTAACAGACTCCAGGGAACAGCGGGTGTCCTGCAAGACCCATGTATCTTAGGAACAGAAAGCTATTCCAGGCCAGGGAGATGGCTCAGTGGGTGAGGGCACACATCACCAAGGTGGATGACTTGAGTTCACTCCTGGAGACCTACGTGGTGAGAGGAGACAACTGACTCTCTCAAGTTGTCTTTTGATCCCCATACAAGCACTGTGGCTTGCATGCATGCATTCAAAATAAAGAAAAACAGAACTTGAAAAAGAAAAAAAATCTTTGTTAGCCAGGGTGGCATTATTGGGAGGTGGCAGAACCTTTAAAGATGGGGTCTAATGGGATGTCTTTGGAGCATGAGGGACTTCCCCTCAAAGGATACTATGGAACCCCAACTCTTTTCTCTTTGTTTTGGTCTCTGGTCATGTCAGCAGTCAACTCTATCCTATGTCCCCTGCCATTGCCACTTGGCCCACTTAGTAGAAGCCTGAGCAATTGGTGTACCAGATCGTGGGAGGGACACTCCAAAGCTAAGAGCCAAAATAACCCTTTGTCACATAATTAATCCAAGTACTTGGTTATGCTGGGTTTGGAGTGGAAGTCAAGAAAACTTACTTCAGATACAGAAGCTTAGAACTTAAAGCTTTATTTTCTTTGCACTCAGGGAGGCAGACAGTTTGGGATCTGAACAGCATTCCCAAAAGGAGATTGTACAACATTTTTAAAGGATAGGAACACAAAGTGAGGGGTGGGAGGGCTGGAGTGTGTTTCAGTGTTATCCAATTGTATTTGAACATTATGGGTTAAGCAAGGGAGTATCCATTAGAGACTGAGCCCTATCCAGGGGACCTGGCCTCAAGGCCCTTAACTCAGTCTCCTAGACATTAGGTACAGAGTTCAAGGACCTTAACTCAGTCTCCTAGATGTTTGGTCCTGAGCTCAGGGTGATAAGGGGACAAAGGGGTGGGTCAGCTGCATGCAGTTAATTGGGGCATAACAGGCAATTGGTTATATATTTTTACAACTTATGCATCTTGGTTTAGATAACAGCAATTTCTATTCTTTGCCAGTTGACAGAAATTATTCGGAGAATTGGGATAGGAGTACATTCCTGGGCCTGGGAACATGAACTGCTAGCAAAATAGAGAAGTTGTCCTTGAGATGGCTGGACTCAGACAAATGTTTCCTTACAGTAATAGTAGCCCAGTACTAGCACACCTGTGGACATCAAGGAACCTATGCTACCTACCCCAGCAGGCAAATGTATTAATATATCTTATGACCTAACTCCAAAACATCTGTTTGTGGAGAAAAGCGAAGGTTACTCAGGCAGTGCTTGGCACGAAGCAATGAGTGAATGTTTTGCTTCTTTCTCTCATCAGGCTTCAGGTTTCCTCTACCTTGTCCTTACAGTTAGTTACCTGTGAGGCTTTCCAGTAGACAGGGCTTAAAGCCAGTTGCTGGAAATCACCTGCATGGAAAACTTCCAGCTGGTCTCCATGGCTCCTGAGAGCCCAACTCAAATTCTCCCCTACCTAGCTGTCTTCACAAGACCCTCTTCCCACTGATATAGAAGAGGAAAGAGAGACTGGGAGAGGGCAGAAAAATCTAGCCTCAGCTGGATAAAAAACAAGTGAAAAAACGAGGGCATGATCCTATGCCCCCATCTTCCTACCACACAGAAGACCCAAGACCTTGCCAGGAGGAAGTTTCCTTAAGGTCAAAGGTTAACCAGGTTAAAAGGCCTCCACCTGCTGAGACCTCTTCCTTGCTCCAGTTCATGCCATATTTTTGACCTGTTTCTGGGCTTTTTTTCCCCCCCCTGGTTTTTCGAGACAGGGTTTCCCTGTTTATTATCCTTGACTGTCCTGGACTCACTTTGTAGATCAGGCTGGCCTTGAACTCATAGAGATCCACCTGCCTCTGCCTCCCTCGTGCTGGGATCAAAGGTGTGAGCCACCACACCCAGCAGGAATTTTCATCTAATGAGAGGTGTTCTTTCTTTTGGAGTGTTTGGCTGTATGAGATTCCCCAAATGCCGGGCTGGAAGGTAGTTCATAATTCATGTTCCAACCATCCCAGTATATTGGCTCACCTGCACTTTTCAAAGGCTTCACAACTGCCTCTTCCCAAATCTTTTCGTTTCCACACCAGTCATATTTCTGAATATTAATTGAAAGTCATAAAGCACACCAGCCCCTCACGTATAAGATGATGAATATACACTAACTGTTAGTTACCAAGGTTAGCATGTGCTAGAATGTCAAACACATGCCAGGGATATTCTGTGATTTTTTTCATGGAAATATTACCTCCTTAAGCAGTTTCTTCTTCCTTTATTTACTCTTCTCTTATATATTACATCCCTACGGCAGTTTCCCCTCCCTTCTCTCCTCCACCACCCTCTGCCCCAGATCCACTCCTCCTCTGTTTCCCTCCAGGAAAGAGAAGGCCTCCCAGAGTCATCAACCACACGTGGCAAATCAAGTTACAATAAGACGAGGCTCCTCCCCTAATAGTAAGGCTGAAGGAGGCAATCCAGTAGGAGGAAAAGGGTTCCAAAAGCAGGCAAAAGAGTGAGAGCTCTCGCTCCTACTGTTAGGAGTCCCACAAGACCACCAGCCTACACAACAATAACATATATGCAAAGGGCCTAGGTCAGATCCATACAGGCTCCCTGATTCTCTGTTCAGTCCCTGTGAGCTCCTATGAGTCCTGGTTAGTTGATTCTGTGAGTTTTCTTGCGGTGTCCTCCACCCTTTCACCCCTTGACTCCTAAAATCCTCTGCCTCTTCTGTGGGATTACTTGAGCTCTGCCTAATGCTTGGCTGTGGCTATCTTCAGATCATATAACTCTCTCACCTTTTTTTGTTTCTTTCGTTTTGTGGTTTGTTTTGTTTTTATTTCTTGGTTTTTTTTGTTTTGTTTTTGGTTTTGTTTTGTTTTGTTGAGACAGGCTTTGTCTGTGTAGCCCTGACTGTCCTGGAACTTGCTCTATAGAGCAGGCTGGCCTCAAATTCAGGGACTCCCCTGTCCCTGAGTTCTGGGATTAACACAGTGGATCACCACTCGGGGCTGGAAAGATGGCTCAGTGGTTAAGAGCACTGGCTGTTCTTCCAAAAGACCCAGGTTCAAATCCCAGCAACCCATGACAGTTTGAAACTATCTGTAATGGCCAGGCACGCTGCTGCACTTTGATCCCAGCACTCGGGAGGCAGAGGCAGGCAGATCTCTGTGAGTTCAAGGCCAGCCTGGTCTACGAGTGAGTTCCAGGACAGCCAGGGCTGTTACACAGAGAAAGCCTGTCTCTAAATACAAAAACAAAAAACACAGTATACCACAACAACTGACTGATACTTCTTTTAAAAGGTTTTTCTTTTAAAAACCTGAAGACAAATCTTTTTAATTATCCAATATATGTTTATTAATAATTGTAAGCATTCATAACAAATATAAGCAATTATCTAACTACTAACCCTAAGAATGGCTAGAACCCCTGTTACTTAACAAATGAACCTATTAATGACTATAATAACTATTATCTAACAATTAATCCTAACCTTTTAGAAGGATACAGTCTCTGGGGCAGGTCCTCAGTTGTCAGGAACACCTCAGTAGTAGATCCTTTTAGGCACTTAGTCAACAGTCTTTCTTCAGGAATGTCTCAGATGTAGGCCCTTTAGGGTAAATTGGCTATGGCTTTCACTTTAAATAAAACTTGAGGCTTTCTTCTCTTTGGAAGGCTTCAGCTGTCCATGAGCCAACTTATTCAGCTTGTATTAGCCACTCAGCCACTCTGCATCAGTCTTGGACCGGTCACAGTTCCATTCAGGCCACTGTCTGAATTGGTCGAACCCCTCTAGACAAAATTTGTGCTACAGGGTTTAGTCCTTGGCTTTTTGCTGATTTGCAGAGGCCTTCTCTGCTCACCAGCTTCCTTCTCCTCAGGAAGAGCTGGTCGTAACTTTTCAGCTCTGTTTGAGAACAGCTTTTCAGTTCACCAGCATTTTCTCCATCAGATGATACAAGCTGCCTTGCATCTAGCGTGGGCACTATGGGAAAAACAATGTCTCTGAAGTGTCATCAAGTGGAGTTTTTCTGTGAATTGCCAGGGCAAGAACTGTGCCTGTGTTTGAAAATCACACTTTATGTTATGTCATGATTTCTGATCTTCTGAGACAAGTCTGCTTATGTACCTCCTAGGAGGACTGGACTTCACAAACTGGTTTCAAACCTATAGCAATCCTCTTGCCTCTGCTTCGCAAATGGTAGGGTTGCAAGTGTGCACCACCATGCTTAACAAGTAATGTCTTCAGAGGTCATGGTGAGCTGAAACAGCACCAAATTAAGCTATAATCTCTACCTTCTGATATGCTTCATGGCGAGACAGACAGAGCCAACCAACCACCACCAACAACCAACCAAGGGCTAATGCTCAAACTACAGCTTTTCTACAATGGACTGAAATCTTCACGGGACAAAGTCTCTTTCATTCCCAGTTTTTACTTCATTTCCCAGCTATAAAGAGGAAGAAATCCATTATGTTGGCTCTGGCGACTCCAGCACATATCAACTTCCTGTGGTTCTTGCCATTACCTTATAAATGTCACAGTTTATGTTATCACTAATAACCACATTGCTACCCACATCTGCATCAGACGTGCGCAGACATCAAAACCTGTACCTCAACTATCTCCTGACTCTCAAATATCTCTCCTTAGTGTTTGTCGACTTTTCTTCTTACTTTGGCAATTTTCATTCACCACTGTAACTGTAAAGAGGAAATGCAGTGCATTGAATATGAAATCCACAAAAAGTCAGCAGAGTCACCAAGTAAGAAACAGAGGCCAGCATTCCACATCAGGTGGCCGTATCACTGCTGTGACCAACATCTCACCAATGACCACTTAAGAGAGGAGGTTCTGCCTTAGCTCCCGATCTGGGGAGCTACGGTCCCTTGTGGAGGGAAGGAAAAGCAAAGGAGACTGAAGCCATGCATCACACTGTATCTGTAGCCAGGAACAGAGGGAGGTGAACGCTGCTGCTCAGGTCTCTTTTCTCTTCTTCAGTCAGGTGCTTCGGCTTAGGGAAGGGTGCCGCCGCCGTATCCAGGGCTTTCCCTCTTCCTTAGTTAAATCTCTCTGGAAACACCCTCATATGTTTCTAAATCAAGTCAAGTTGGCTATTGAAATTAACCATCATGGTTGGCAAATGTTAACATTAGGCTCAGACATTAACACAGGCTTGTGTGATGTCAGTGGGACTTCATTTTTTTTTTTTTTAGAATAAAACAGGAAATTAACCCAGCTAGGATACATGTGAAAGACTGGAAATACTATCAAGGCTGGGGACCAACTCTTTAGAGCTCAGGTATCCTGCAGATCTTGCTGAGGTGGTGGGACTACTGTGCCTTTTGTTCCTATTGTCACCGTAGGTTGCAGATAGCTACTAAGCTCTTGAAATGAAGCCTATGCCATTGAGAAAATGAATTTTCTATTTTAATTTTAAAAGGGAAAACCCAGATCGGGACCATAATATCTTCATGAGAGAGAGGTACATACATTTATGTGTATGGGTGGGGGGTGTGGGTGTGTGTAAGCTCTGTTATGATTGGGAGAAACACCCAAGTCAATGTCTTTGAAGATTAGTACCCAGCCCAAGGGGATGGTGGAACTTTTAGGAGATGGGGCCTGTCAGGGGGTTTTCAGGTCACCAGTGGCAGGACTGTAGGACACCAGGCCTCTCCTGGCTATCCTTCACTGTCTGGGTATGATGTAAGTAGTTTTGCTCCACAGAGTACTCCAGCCATCATGTGCCCCCCAGGCTCAAAGCAACAGGGCTGCCAATCATGGACTGAGATCTCTAAAGCTATAAGCCAAAATAATTGTCTCTTTATACACTGATTACTTCAGGTTTTTGTTACTGACAGGAAGCTGACTACAGCAAGGTCTGGGTAAATGTAGGTCATATCACAGCTTCTGGAAACCTAGTACTTATATGTTAATATATAGCTAAAGATAGGTCCTGGACTGTGTAAGAATGGAGAAAGACAGCTGAAGTGAGGGCTCATTGGTTAAGAGTTTTGGCAGAGGATCAGAGTTCAATTCTCAGCACAGCAGGTAGTTCATAACTACCTGAAATTCCAGTTCTAGGGATTTGACATACGCATCTGGCCTCGGAGGGCACCAGTACATACATGCACATCCCCTCCCCCCAACACAAATATACATACTTGAAAATAAAACATTTTTTTAAACATTTATTTATTTATTTATTATGTATACAGTATTTGCTCTCCATATATGCCTGGGCAGCAGATCTCAATGTAGATGGCTGTGAGCCACCATGTAGTTGCTGGGAATTGAACTCAGGACCTCTGGAAGAACAGCCAGTGCTCTTAACCTCTGAGCCACCTCTCCAGCCCAAATAAAACATTTTTTAAAGAGTGGGAAATCGAGCTGAATCCAAGCATCCAGGTGAGCATGAATGCATTATCTCTCTCTGCTTTCAACCAAACGCCACGTGACCAGCTTTTGACTGAAACCCGCGTGACCAGCCTCAAGCTCCTGTGGCTGGAACTTCTTCTCCACAGTGGCGGACAGTAACCTGGAACTGTGGAGCAGACACAGACACGTTCTCCTGAAGCTGATTTTTGTCTGGATATTTTATCACAAGAACAGAAATGAAATTAGGACAAGGGGCAGCTCACCCACTGCAAATCGATTCAGGGCATAGTACCGAGCATGCTCAGTTACCTAGAATGACTTCGCACCCTTGGGCACCAGGCTCCACAGTCTGCTTTAAGGACTGACTGAAGTCAGTGCCAAGGGACCAGAGCAAGGTTCAGCTGACTCTGTTCAGAAGCCATGCTGACAAGTCTCTTGAGCAGCTAAAAAAACAATGTGTGTTTCTACCTGGCAAGGAGTGTCACTCATCAGTTTGTGGGAAGAAGCCTCCAGATTCAAATCGCTCCCGTCAGCTGTGAACTTAGCTTTAACCACTAAGACAATAGCTAGCGGGGACCCAGGGCAGCGAACAACTTATTTAGTCTCTAGGTTAGTTCATTTACTAATAAGTTCTCAACAGATGTGAAATAGTTTAGGAGCAGGAACAAGAGATAGTTTGGTCATAGGCTGATTTATTATTAGAGACAAGCCTTGTCTCTGAAGTATTAAATAATATTTCAGGAAAACTATTGGGAATCGTGAAGAAGAAAAGCTAGGGTTCACCACAAATGTTTGTTTCCTTAAGAAACCTTCAAATTTACAAAAAAGAGTCAAATACCATAGAACCCTTCTGACGATGTCAGCCAAGCTCAGTTATTCTCACCACAACCCTCATCTGTTCTATACTTCAGCTACTTCTCTTCTTGTCAAGACTAATGCATCATTTTATGATTTTACTTTTTGTGTGTGTGTGCGCGCGTTCATGGAGGGCAGGAGAGGGCCTGGAACCCCTTGGAGCTGGAATTAAAGATAGCTGTGAACATCCCCAACATGAGCAATGGGAACCAAATTCACGTTCTCCACAAGAACAACCCAACTCTTAACTGCTGAGCCATCTCTCCAAGCACTCACGGATCATTTTAAAGAAAATCCTACATACGATTTCATCTAAGCAACATTTTCATTTGTATCTCCAAAGACAAAAACCTTTTAAAAATATTACAGCATCGGCCAGGTGTGGTGGCACACGCCTTTAGTCCCACCACTGTGGAGACAGAGGCAGGCAGATCTCTGTGAGTTCAAGCAAGGCCAACCTGGTCTACAAAGTGAGTTCCAGGACAGCCAGGACTGTCACACAGAGAAACCCTGTCTCAAAAAAACAAAACAAAACAACAACAACAAAAAAGACTCTAAAAATATCACAGTGTCATAATCATATAGAAAATATTAACAACTCTTTTTCATCGTCACATAATCATCGCTGAGATATCCCTG
Source organism: Lophiomys imhausi (assembly GCA_907164525.1). Lineage (NCBI taxonomy): Eukaryota > Metazoa > Chordata > Mammalia > Rodentia > Muridae > Lophiomys > Lophiomys imhausi. Next base: position 385,001 of record CAJQZJ010033173.1, read on the forward strand.
ACTCCTTATCAGTAGTTAACAGTGTGCCCAACCCAGAACCCAAACCTAAATTCAAGTCCATGCTTTGCTTTTTGGTTGGTACGTTTTTCAGTAGGCTTTGTTCTATATACTTTTATCCTACTTTTCTTTGTGTTATGATAATTATTCATTGAAAAATAATGGTTCTGTGGTTGGAGAGGTGGCTCAGGGGCTAAGAGCGCTTACTGTTCAACCATGAAGCCTAAGTTCAGATCCCATTATCTACATAACAAGCCAGCCGTGATCTTTCATGTACCTGAAAACCTGGCGTGATGGGTGGGGAAGGAGAGGATGGAGACCGGATGACTGGGCTGCCAGCCTCGCAAGGAAGGCAGGGAGCTTCAAATCTGAAGAGAGACAATGCCTCATTGGAGGAATACATGCCAAGTTATAGATGAGGGCACCTGACACCCTCTCCTGGCCTCTCTACATACATATTCACAGGTGCACAGAGAGAGAGAGAGAGAGAGAGAGAGAGAGAGAAAGAGAGAGAGAGAGAGAAGAGGGAAAGGGAGAAGGAGAGGGAGAGGGAGAGGGAGAGAGAATGAATATCATCTTAGGTGCCCTACTACAGATGGATAGACAAAGAAAATGGGATCTGTATGTATAAGAGAGTTCCATTCAGCTATAAAGAACAAGATCATGTTTTAAGCTTGGAACTGGAGATCATGTTCAGTGAAATAAGCCAGATTCACAAAGACAGGTGCTGCATGCTTCTTTTATTTTCACATGTAGAGTGGATGGACAGTCATAAGAAGCATGATACGAAAACGAGACTATTAAGATGTAGAAACAGAAGTGGGAGAGAAGATGAGGAGAGTTGAGAGCAAAAGAGGGGTGAATATGATCAAAGCACATTGAACGCATGCATGGGGCTGTAATAATGAAAATCATTGCTGTGTACAATTAATAAACAAGCAAATAAAAATAGCACCAGGTCATCCGCCCTGTTTATTTTCCCACAGTTCTGAAGAGACGGTTGTTCAGTGTCACTGGGTGTGTTTCTTGGTCTTCTATTTTCTGTAAGACTTGTTCCTTCTGTAAATCTTAACAGATATTCTCCTATAAAGAACAACATTTCGTGAATATTTTGTTTCCTTGAGGTGTCATTTATACAGACAAGGGAGGATAAATATTTGACTTCTTTTTTTTTTTTAACCAGTGTTTAGAATAATGAAAGGTAGCTGCCCTAGCCACCTCCTAAGATAACTAAGTTTTTTAATGAATACATTGATTTTAACATAAATTGTGTTTTAGTTCATCACAGTTTTTGAAGTTTTCTTTTTAAAATATTTATTTTTATTTTATGCACATATATGTATCTGAATGCAAGCATGTGTACCATATACATGCAGTTACCAAGAGAGACCAGAAGGGGGCATCGGATCTCCTGGAACGGAGTTACAGATGATTCAATGCTGGGGACTGATCCTGGGTCTTCTGCAAGAGCAGCACGTGCTCTTGACCATTGATCCATCTTTACAGCCACCTTTGCTACTACTGCTGTCTCTTCCTTCTCCTCCTCTTGGTATTAAAACAGTCTCTTCTTAGCCTATTGGAATTTTCGTATTTCCTGCTGTGTCCTTTACACATAGCCTCTGATAGTGCCCTTGACTTCTTGTCTGAGAACATGTTCCAGGCTCACTTTGCACATCTCCTGTCTTTGAAGAGAAATCAGTTGTTCCTCAGAAGCCTTCATTCCTTTCCATGCATTGCGGAACAGAATTTGAAGACCTAAGCCCTGTGAATATTCTTCATGAGTTGTCCACTCATGATTATTATTTTTAGATATTTGTGAAGAAAACTAAGAAATATTTTTAATTATATTATATTAGGTCATATTGATGTTTACAAATTAAATTAAGACTAGATTTTTCTTCTTTTGTATGTAGATATTCATTTGTGCATGTGTATGTATGCATGGGTATTTTGTATTTTTAAAATATTTTTATTTAATTGTGTTTTAAATATTTACACACACACATACCCACATATCACTGCTAAATGAAGTCACTTCAGAAAAGTCTGTTTGTGATCTCTGTCATGTTCACTTTATTGCATTTTTCTCCCTGTAATAATTTTTCATTTACTCTGGGGTTTTTTTTTTGTTTGCTTGTTTTTGTTTTATAAAAGCAAATAGATATGTGTGTGCACACATTCATTCTGTCCCTTTCTAGAGGAGGGATAACCCATTCTACACAACACTTTCTGTACTTGGGTTGCACTTCCAAATGACTCTCCCTCCCTGTCAGCACACACAGACTTAGCTCCTGGCTACTTCTGCTCTCGCGTGTGGCATGTTCTAGTTCCTCAGCCAGCTTCCTGCTGATGAGACTCTGGGCTCTTCCTGGAAAGTCCTAGTGCATGTGCGCTTTTCTTATTTTGGGGAATATGATTTTTGGAAATGATTCCTAGTGGAGAGATTGCTGAACCAGAAGGTAATGCATGTAATTTTGCTAACTATGTCCAAATTCTTTGAGGCTTGCATTGCGTAGCATCCCACTAGCAGAGTATGTTACTCCATTTTTGGGTTTTGCCTCTCTGAGAAGTGAAAAATAGCATTTCAGTGAAGATTTAATTCCCCTTTCCACACACACTGCAATCCATATTCGAAGAAAGGATTCCTTTGGATGGTAACACCAATGGATTGCCAAAGAAGAAATTTGTTCCCTGGTTATGCTATATATTGAATAGGGAGCTTTCATTTTCTTACAGATGGACTTGAATGGTTAAGTCCTCATTCAGAGTAGCTGAGAGGTATGAGTTCATGAAAATGGAATAGCCACCATTCAATTAAAAAAGATGCTTCAAAGAGCCTTCTTAAGCAGCGTAAGCCACTGGTTGCCAGCAGAGGTGTCTGGGCTCAACAAGGAGGAGTCAGTGGACATTCCTTAAGAAAAATTGAATCTGGGGGGGGGGGCAAGATGGCGGTGACCTACACTGACGCATTTTGAACGCGGGAAAAAAGAGCCATTTAAAAACACAGAGTTATTGGGCACTGTGCAAAAACCGGAGGGGCTAGACCCCCCCCCCGGGAACACTCACAGCTCCCAAGGGACTGTTAAAAGTACCAGGGCAAGGCTCTCCCCCCATCTCTCACAGACACGGAAGCCACTAAACCCTGGATTCGGGAACTCCCATTTGGAGAGGCGCCTGGTAAGATCGACCCCAACTCACAGCAGGCAGAATCAGAGGCCACTTGGCAATCGATCACTAGCCTACTGGGCTCCCCACACTTCAGGAAGAACTTATAGCCACTTAAGAAACTTTGCGGGATAGTGGGAGTTTTAGCAAGGAAGAAACAGGGTGCTCGGCGGGTGGTCCGCAGCCGCTCGAGACGTGGAGGTTCCGAGAGAGCGGGAAGCTGCCGGAGGGCAAAGTAATCAGGGTGGGAAGTAGGCTCAGGTGGGCAGGAGGGGCCGAATACCTGTGCACTCATGGCAGCGCAGCTGGGGAGGGAGCCCGGCGCAGGCAGGGCCAACTGGGGAGGGAGCCCGGGATCCGCGCACCCACGGCTGAGCTGCTGGGACGAGAGGCCCACTCAGGGGCTGGAGGATCCCGGGCTTGGTGCACCCATGGCCGAGTAGCTAGGGAGGGAGACCCGCGGCTGGGCAGACAGGGAGGGAATCAGGCACAGGGGTCAGGCCTGTGGCGAGAAGCCTAGTGAGAAACCAGAAATAAGGGGACCATAGCTGTATTCTGGAAAATCCAGACATATTAGGTGTGGAGCCAGACCCTGTCAGCCTCCGTGACGACAAACAAAGCCCACAGAATCTGTGCCTGGGCAAACAGGTCCATACCATCAGAACCATTACAGGCTGATAACTCAGAGTGCAACGTAGAGAAGTCTGAATTGGGAGCAGTGAAACAATCCTGGTCCATTACTCACAACCTGGGAATAGGCTGTACCAGCTCACAGTGCTTCAGGCGATTAAAACCACAGTGACCCTGAAATCCCCCTGTAAGCAACGACAGATAGCCAAGTAACTCGTCCCCTGTATCAAAGCATCCACTGTGGATCCAAGCACAGAAAACGACAAGAACAGACAGCTAAACGCATCCAATGGCCAAAGGTCCAAGAAAAAATAGAAATCAAGGAAATATGACTCCAACAAAGCAGAATTATCCTAGCTCATCCAATTCGGGTGACCTCACACCAACAGAAACACATGAAAACGTTGACAATTCTGCATTATGGAAAGTGATAGAGTCCCTTCAAGAAGAACTTAAATCTATGAAGGAATTCAAAGAAGCCACAATTTTACAAGTCAAAACAACGAACAACACCATTAAAGAGCTCCAAGCCAAGGTGACAGAGCTTGAACAGGAAAAGGGCAAAGCAATGAAAGATTTTCAGACAAAAACAAGCAAGCTGGAGAAGGAAATGTACAAAACGAACAAAACCATACAAGACATGAAAATAGAAATAGAAACAATAAAGAAAACACAGTCAGAGTTAAAAGAGGAAGTGGAGAATCAAGGGATGAGAACAGGAACTACAGATGTGAGTATCAAAAATAGGATGCAAGAGATGGAAGACAGGATCTCAGGCATGGAAGATTCGATGGAAGAAATCAGTACAACATCCAAAGAAAAGGAGAAGGCTAAAAAATCTCTCACCCACAACATCCAAGAAATCAAGGACTCAATGAAAAGACCGAACCTAAGAATTATAGGTATAGAGGAAAGAGAGGACTCCTGACTCCAAGGTCCAGGAAATATCTTCAACAAAATCATAGAAGAAAACTTCCCAAACCTGAAAAAAGAGATGCCAATAAAAATCCAAGAGGCTTACAGAACACCAAACAGATTAGATCAGAAAAGAAACTCCTCTCTCCACATAATAATTGAAACACCAAATGTACAGAACAAAGAAAGAATATTAAAAGCTGTAAGAGGAAAAGGTCAAGTCACATAAAATGGCAGACCCATCAGAATTACACTTGACTTCTCCTCAGAAACGTTAAAAGCTAGAAGGGCCTGGTCAGATATACTACAAGTCCTGAGAGATCATAGGTGCCCAGCCAGACTACTTTACCCAGCAAAACTCTCTATCAACATAGATGGAGAAAACAAGATATTCCATGACAAAATCAAATTTAAACAATATCTACCCACAAACCCAAGCCCTACAGAAAATCCTAGAAGGAAAGTCCCAACCCAGAGAAGAAAACTCCACCCAAGAAAACAAAGGGAATAGAAAACCCCTTAGCAACTAAAACAATAGAGGCACAGGACCACCACCTATACCAAACTAATGGGAAACAACAACCCCAGGTCACTAATATCCATCAACATCAATGGACTCAACTCCCCAATAAAAAGACACAGGTTTACAGAGTGGATCCGCAAGCAAGACCCTTCCTTTTGCTGTATACAAGAGACACATCTAACTACCAAAGATAGACACTGCCTCAGAGTAAAGGGCTGGGAAAAGGTTTTCCAAGCAAATGGACCCAGGAAGCAAGCTGGAGTAGCCAACCTAATATCAAACAAAACAGACTTCCAACTGAAGTTAATGAAGAAAGACAAAGAAGGGCACTATATACTCATTAAAGGGAATATTCATCAAGAGGAAATCTCAATACTGAACATCTATGCCCGAAACACAAAGGCACCTACTTTCGTAAAGAAACACTTCTAAAACTTAAAGCGCACGTCGATCACAACACATTAGTAGTGGGAGACTTCAACACCCCACTCACAACAATGGACAGATCATCAAGACAGAAGAAAAACAGAGAAATATTGAGTCTAACAGAGATCATGAAACAAATGGACCTAACAGATATCTACAGAACGTTTCACCCAAAAACAAAGGAATACACCTTTTTCTCAGCACCCCACGGAACCTTCTCCAAAATCGACCACATAGTTGGTCACAAAGACAGTCTCAATAGATACAAGAAAATTGAAATAACACCTTGTATCTTATGAGACCACCACGGAATAAAGCTGGTATTCAACAGCAAAAGAATCAACAGAAAGCCTACACACACATGGAAATTGAACAGCTCCTTACTGGATGACCACTGGGTCAGGGAAGAAATAAAGAAGGAAATCAAAGACTTCTTAAAATCCAACGACAATGAAGACACAACATACCCAAACCTATGGGATACATTGAAAGCTGTGCTACGAAAAAAGTTCATAGCACTAAGTGCTTTCAAAAGAAAATTGTGACAGCTCATATTAGTGAACTAACAGATAAGCTGGGTGAATTGGAAAAAAAAAAAGAAACAAACACTCCCAAGAAGAACAGAAGGCAGGAAATCATCAAACTTAGGGCTGAAATCAACAACTTAGAATCAAAAAGAACTATACAAAGAATCAATGAAACCAAGAGTTGGTACTTTGAGAAAATCAACAAAATAGACAGACCCCTAGCCAAATTAACTAAAAGGCAAAGAGAAAGAACCCAAATCAACAAAATCAGAAATGAAAAGGGAGAAATAACAACAGACATTGAGGAGATCCAGAAAATATTCGGGCATTACTTTAAAAATCTATATTCCAGCCGGGCGGTGGTGGCGCACACCTTTAATCCCAGCACTTATGAGGCAGAGGTAGGCGGATCTTTGCGAGTTTGAGGCCAGCCTGGTCTACAAAGTGAGTCCAGGACTGAGCCAGAGCTGTTAAACAGAGAAACCCTGTCTCGAAAAACCAAAAAAAAAAAAAAAATCTATATTCCACTAAATTTGAAACCTAAGCGAAATGGACAATTTCCTCGATAAATTCCACCTACCAAAACTAAATCAAAATCAGATTAACAGCTTAAACAGCCAAATAACACCCAAGGAAATAGAAACAGTCATTAATAATCTCCCAACCAACAAAAGCCCAGGGCCAGATGGCTTTAGCACGGAATTCTACTGGACCTTCAAAGAGGAACTAACACCATTACTTTTCAAACTCTTCCACCACATAGAAACAGAAAGAACACTGCCAAACTCATTCTATGAGGCCACTGTCATTCTGATTCCTAAACCACACAAAGACCCAACAAAGAAAGAGAACTTTAGACCAATCTCCCTCATGAACATAGATGCAAAAATACTTAATAAAATACTAGCAAACCGAATTCAAGAACACATCAAAAGTATCATACACCATGATCAAGTAGGCTTCATCCCTGGAATGCAGGGATGTTTCAATATACGAAAATCTATCAATGTAATTCACCACATAAACAAGATGAAAGAAAAAAACCACTTGATAATCTCGCTAGATGCAGAAAAAGCATTTGACAAAATCCAACACCCATTCATGCTAAAAGTTTTGGAGAGAACGGGCATACAAGGACCATACCTAGAAATAATAAAGACAGTATACAGCAAGCCAGTAGCCAACATCAAATTAAATGGAGAGAAGCTTGAAGCATTTCCTCTAAACTCAGGGTCAAGACAAGGATGTCCACTTTCACCATATCTCTTCAATATAGTACTTGAAGTCCTTGCTAGAGCAATAAGACCACTAAAGGAGATCAAAGGGATAAAAATTGGAAATGAAGAAGTCAAATTATCCCTATTCGCAGATGATATGTTAGTATACATAAGCGACCCCAAAAACTCCACCAAAGAACTCTTACAGCTGATAAACAACTTCAGCAAGGTGGCTGGATACAAAATTAACTCAAAAAAATCAGAAGCCCTTCTTTATACAACAAACAAATATACCGAGAAAGAAATAAAGGAAACAACCCCCTTCACAATAGCCACAAACAACATAAAATACCTGGGGCTAACTCTAACCAAGCATGTAAAGGACCTATACAACAAGAACTTCAAGCCCCTGAAGAAAGAAATGGAAGAGGCCTTTAGAAGATGGAAAGATCTCCCATGCTCATGGATAGGTAAGATCAACATAATAAAAATGGCTATCCTACCAAAAGCAATATATAGATTTAATGCAATTCCTATCAAAATACCAACACAATTCTTTATAGACCTGGAAAAAGCTATTCTCAACTTCACATGGAACAACAAAAAGCCCAGAATAGCTAAATCAATCCTGTACAATGAAAAAACATCTGGAGGTATCACCATCCCAGATTTCAAGCTGTACTACAGAGCAACAGTAATAAAAACAGCATGGTACTGGTATAGAAACAGACCAGTGGATCAATGGAATCGAATTAAAGACCCAAACATGGACCCACACACCTATGGCCAACTAATCTTTGACAAAGAAGCCAAAACCACACAATGGAAGAAGGACAGCATCTTCAACAAATGGTGCTGGTCCAACTGGATGTCCACTTGCAAAAGAATGAAATTAGACCCATACCTATCACTTTGTACAAAACTTAATTCCAAGTGGATCAAAGACCTTAACATAAAACCGGCCACACTAAATATACTAGTAGAAAAAGTAGGAGAAACCCTCGAACTCATTGGCACAGGTGACAACTTCCTGAACAGAACACCAACAGCTCAGGACCTGAGATCAACAATCAATAAATGGGACCTCATGAAACTGAAAAGCTTCTGTAAGGCAAAGGACACTGTCATTCGAACAAAACAGCAACCAACAGACTGGGAGAAAATCTTCACCAACCCCACATCTGATAGAGGGCTATTATCTAAAATCTACAAAGAACTCAAGAAACTAAATGCCAAGAAACCAAATAATCCAATCAAAAAATGGGAGATGGAGCTAAATAGAGAATTCACAAAGGAGGAATACCTAAGGGCTGAGAGACACCTGAAGAAATGTTCAACATCCTTAATCATCAGAGAAATGCAACTCAAGACGACCCTGAGATTCCACCTAACACCTGTTAGAATGGCTAAGATAAAGAGCTCAAATGATAGCGCATGCTGGCGAGGGTGTGGAGAAAGGGGAACCCTACTCCATTGCTGGTGGGAGTGCAGACTTGTGCAACCACTATGGAGGTCTGTCTGGCGATATCTTAGAAATCTAGGAATAACCTTGCCTCAGGACCCAGCCATACCACCTCTGGGTATACTCCCAAAGGACCTCTCACGGAGACATAGGGAAGTCTCCTCATCTATGTTCATAGCAGCCTTATTTGTAATAGCTAGAAATTGGAAACAACCCAGATGTCCCTCAACTGAAGAATGGATTAAAAAACTGTGGTACATCTATACAATGGAATATTACTCAGCTATCAGAAACAATGAAATCATGCAATTTGCAACCAAATGAATGGATCTGGAGAAGCTCATCCTGAGTGAGCTAACCCAGTCTCAGAAGGATGCACATGGCATCTATTCACTTATAGTAGGATTTTAGCTATATCGTACAGGATATCTGTACTACAACCAACACACCAAAAGGAACATGGACATAAACTTTTTTTTATCTTTTTCTTTTTCCTTCTCCTTTTTTCCTTTTTTCTTTTTCCTTTTCCCTTCTCTTTTTCCTCTCTTTTTTTGTTGATATTCTTTGTTTTTGTGGGTTTGTGTGTTTGTTGGTCTTTTTTTAGTATTCCCCCAGTAGGAAGGAGACACCTTTCTCTGTCAGTACTGCCTCGTAGGCCCCCGGTGAATGAAGAGGCTCTTGGCCCTCATATGACACCTGATCTGTGGTGAGAGACTGTTAGGCAGGGACACTCCACCCCAGAGGAACAAGACGGAAGGGTCAGGGGGTAGAGCACGGGAGGGTGGGGCTGGGAAGCAGGAAAAGAGGACAATATGATAAGGATGTAACCTGAAGCAACAAACAAATAAATTTATTAACTAAAAAAAAAAAAGGGCAGGTGGCAGGGCTGAAACACTGTGAATGGAATAGAGGATACAGCCATTCGACCTGGTTTTGCAGACCTCCAGGTGTCGAGAAGACGTGGAACTAAGGTAAAATACAAGAGAATTGTGGTATTGGCCCATGCCTTTGACTTCAGCGGAGATGGGGGGAGCACCGTAGAGTTGGTGGTCTTATGTATTCTGGAGTGATACGGAGCAGGGTGGTGAGGGTGCATACTCTTGGTCCCACCATTCAAGAAGAGTACACCCTTGGTCCCAGCTCCCAGCACACTGGAGAGAGAAACGGGCAGATCCCGGAGCTCAGGGTCAGCCTGATGCAGGGCAAACTCTAAATAGAGAAAGACTTCGATCCAGGAGTGGTGGAACACATCTTTGATTCCTTCATATGGGAACCACAGGTCTCTGATCCCAATAATTGGAGTTCAGAGACACACACATGGGATTTGGAGGGACCTAGGTTTGGAGGCTACTCACAAAAGGCCTTCTCGATGCAGGCAGATTGTCCTTTGGGATCTCAAAATATATCCACTGGAGCAGGTTTAGCTCCAAGGTGACAGAATGATTTCTTCTTTAACCCGGATTGAAAGAAAACGCTTTTTATGTTGTCGGAAGGCCAAATTTGCTTCAGGAGAAGTATTACCTAGCCCCCCCCCCCCAAAAAAAAAGGGGGTAATTGTCCCAGGGTTGGGATTGGGGCAGGGCTCTGTTCTTATCTTTCCAGGAGAATCGAAGGGTCCATTCGGGGAGCCCGGGGACGGCTGGACAGCGGAAACCTCAGCAGAGAGCAGAATCAGGCACCAAGGAGGACGAGTGACCCAGTTGATTCAGCCTGGCAGACTTCCTCAATAGCTGTCTCCATCGGGGGCCTGCAACCACGGCAATCCAATGTCGCTGGGACCGTTCAGCTCTACACAATGCCCCGGCCGAAACCTCAGTGAAGCCTGCAAGATCAGCTTCTGCCTACAAACTCCTTAGGTCATCTAAACAGCTGAGAACAGAAGGACTGAACATAAAAGGATTGTACTAACATTTTTAACCATTTTTTTCCATTTGGGTTTGGGCCCCAAACAGGTTTACTATGACCCAAATCAGCAGGAAGTCACTTTAAGAGAGCTATGTCCCATACCCAGAGGGTGGGGAGGGTGTTTCTCCGCCCTTCTTTTTGGTTATTTGAAGGATAACTGAAAACTCTGATATTTAGGGGAAGAGATTACAAGCTGATAAATGGTCCTGTTTAATGGGTTTTGGAGGTTAGACCCAGGGACTTCCTACTTTTCCTTTTCTGTATCCTTCTTCCTCTCCTAGGTAGAAGTGCATAGGCTTGAGAAAAATGAGACATAGACATAGCACAGGAAGGTCCAAGAAGAAAGGGCAGATTATTGAATATGCCCTTATACCTTTGTATATTAATACAAAATTAGTAGTATATTCGGCCAAAGTGGTATTGACCATTGTTTATTGTGCAAAAATAAGATTGTATTGGATTACATCGGTATTGATCTTTTTATATTGATACAAAATTAAGATTATAGTTGGCCACAATGGTATTGACCCATGTATATGGACGTAATATTAAGATTGTATTGGGCTACATAGGCATTGATCTTTGTATATTGATACATAATTAAGGGTATATTTAACCACAATTGAATAGATCTTTGTATATTGATACAAAATTAAAGGTAACGCTTCCTAATGGTATCATACCTAGAGATACTTAAAAATAAAATGTGAAGCTCTGGCCTCTTGATACCAACCGTCTAAAACGGTCTAGGATAGTTAAGTAAAACAAACTCCTAGTCATGCAAACATGTCACTTTGTTAGCTACTATGACAGTCTATCACAGATATTCTCTAAACTACCCAGTAATCAAGTTGTTAAGAGACAAGCAACATTTGCTTATCTAAATACAAGAGATGGATAGGGCATCTTCAAAAACCCCAAGAGATCTGTAGAATATGGCATTCAAAGATGTTATCTTAAATTAAGATTTTCTTTTTTTTGATATCGAGACATATCAGCTCCTGACAGCACCCCCTATTCTACTCCAAGTAGAAGATAAGCATCGAAGAACCTCCACTGTAAGATGGTTGAATTAGTGGCAAGCCTATCTCTTGGCATGAAAAAACCCCTTGCTCCAACTGCAGACAGACTGCTGTCCAAAAAGGACAAAACCTGGTAGCAGGGAAGTCGACAGCCTAACTCTGCCAAGACAGGGTAGGTAAGTCCTTCATAATCCCTGCTCTACAACAAATGTCTGTCAGAGAAACAGGACCCAAAGGCTGAAGACTGATGCAGGAATGTATGGAGAGAAAATGGGAACTGTCCAGGCAGTCATTGGTATGTCCTTTCTTAGTTTTGGAAGGTGCAGGCCCTGCACTTCCTATATAAGCAGATATATTTATCCCTCTCAGGTCTCTGAGGTGGTTGAAGAATAGACAGCTAGAGTTTCATAGTTAAATTTTGAGTTGTTTAGGAATCAAGAGGGTGTTATAGATCTAAGAAGATACTCTTAAAAGTGTGTTGCAAGTTAGTATGAATGTTGAGTCAGATATAGACCTTTAAACTCATGGAGATGGTTAGATAGTAGAATGTTAAAGTCAGGGGCCAAATATGTATAAACTGGACATTGGGAAGGTATACTGGGCCATTTAACTCTCATAAATGTGGCATATTTATATCTGTTGTTTTGTATAGTATTTACTGTTATAAGAGAAGGAACCATCTGTTGGACTGAAAAGGGAAACTTCTGGGGGGAAGAGGGTGGAAGGGTGGGATAGGAAGGGGGAATAGGGAAGGGTTTGTGACTGAGATGTAACTTGAAGAAAAAAAAATAAAGTATTTAAAAAAAAAAGAAAAGAAAAATTGCATCTAATTCAGGACTCAAAGGTCCATGATGAAGTCATGAAACTCCAGTGCTTGATAGTAGAAGATGAGGCAGGAAAAAGACATCGTAATTTTGCTCAAATTGATGTGAATTTACTGTGAAAAGTCCTGCTGCCCACACAGAAGGGATGCCTGCACATTGTTTACATAATGTTTGTATTTCATTGATAAAAAGATGTCTAAAAAAAATGAAACTCTGTCAATTCTTTTGTTTAATTTTGATCAAATTTGGCATTTTAACATTATAAAGTGAGCCTTAAAATTGTTGTCTAATTATATTTTATTTATCTATTTGTATGTGCACACACATGTTCATGTATGTTCCATGTTGCTGTGTGGAGGTCAGAGAACAACTTGTGCGAGCCTTTTACCACATAGGTCCTGGGCATCAAACGGAGATTGTTAAGTTTGGAGGCAAGTTCCTTTACACATTGAGCCGAGTCACCGGCCCAGACTGTGGGTCTTTTGTGTGAGCAGTTACCTTTACAGAAGAATACAATGTCATATTTTACAAAATGCACTCACTTAGGATTTGTTCTCTGAAACACTTAGGAACGATCTCTTGGGCTAAGAACCATGCTGGTGGCTTGGAGTGCAAAGATGACAGCTCGTGGTTCTGTCCTTCAAGAGGTGTGGCATGGCAGCAGGCTGGTAAGGACATACACCAATGGAACCTTCTCCATGAGAAGAGAGCACACTGTAATTGTTTAATGTGTCTCCATTGGTACAGATCTCCTCTAAATAACTGTGTTGATGTAAAGTCCACACACCACCTAACTCACACACTTAAAGTCCACTGTGGTCATGGGTTATCTGTTTACACAGGTGTTCAGCCATCACTGCCTTCAATCTTAGAACCCTTCATCACTCCCAAAGAAAGCAAGCATCCACTAAGAGCACTTCCCAACCCCCTCCACCTACCTAGGCCACCACAAATCCTTCTGTTCTCCCTAAATCTACCTGATCTGAGTACTTCGTATAAAGAAGTGAAATGACACACTGTACAGACTTCCATGACTTTCTTCTCTCAGTGAAAATCATCCTGAAAGCTGATCAGTGTTTTAGAGTACAGCAGCTTTCGGTTTTTCTAATGTATATTCCATTATATGGATATAGCACATTTTCTTTGCATATTAGGCGACATTCACATATGGTAAAATGTATATTTTATCTCAAAATGTGACTCTGCCACATTTTATTTACCCATTCACACATTGAACACTTGAGCTGTTTCCCTTCATGTGTGTGTATGTGTGTGTGTATGATATGCATGTGCACATGCATATACTGGTGTGAGGGCATATATGCACGTGTGTGCATGCATGTGGAGGCTGGTGATCAATGTCAAGTGTTGTCTTCTATTGTTCTCTACTTTATATTTTCAAATGTTTTAACTATTTTATGTGTGTGTGCATATATGCCTGTGTATGTGCACATGTGTGTACTGTGCTCACATGTGCACATACAAAATTCAGAGTCATTCAGAAGCACAGGTGTCTATTTCTATGCCCAGTTTTAAGCACAGCAGCACAAATTTGTTAGTTGTCACCCTCTTATTCATAATGCACACACCATCGATTTTCCTGTGTTGGGGAACTGGGAAGACCCAATGCTGTCAGTTGGCCTAAGCTTCAAGTCAGATATTGCCCAACATATGGCTATAACATGAATTTACCCAGTTCATGCTTCCCCATCCACATATATAATGTTTTTTAAATCTCCCTCTAGTAACAGTCACACAAAAAGAGAAAATGTGTTTAGCTCAGTTCTACCTGTTCTTTTTTTTTTTTTTCTTAATACAAACATTTTTTAACATTTATTTATTTATTTATTATGTATACAGTATTTGCTCTACATATATGCCCGGGCAGCAGATCTCAATGTAGATGGCTGTGAGCCACCATGTGGTTGCTGGGAATTGAACCTCTGGAAGAACAGCCAGTGCTCTTAACCTCTGAGCCATCTCTCCAGCCCAGTTCTACCTGTTCTTAATGCTTATGCCTACATTCACTTGCTGGTAAGTTCCAATGTTTATCCAGGAATAAACACCAACTTGTCTAGCCACCTCAGATTCTCCCTGATTTTCATACATCAGACCATTTGGATATACGCCTCTTCTCTTTCAGGTGGCCTGGCTCTTCCACTGCGCAGGCTCCCAACCCCCACGCACTGAGCTCTGTCGGACCGCTTTCACTATCTCGGCATTTATCAGAATGTTAAAGCTGCAGGGCTTCCTCTCTGCTTTCAAGTCTCTTTAAGCTTCTTTTTATTATACCCTTCTCAGTAAGAAGATCATTTTTCCGATAGAGAACAAAAGCATCGTTGAGCACTTCTGAGTGGTTCCTGGTTCGGTGTTTACACGCCACTTCCAGCCTATGAGTTGTCTTCCTGGTTCCTGATTCTGCTGAGAAATAAAGTCCTTTAGGTAGCTCTCAACGTTTTTCACAAGTCCTGATCAAGAGAGCTTCCTCAAGTGGTTCTTAGGAGTCCAGTCCCCTTTCTGTGTGTTTTTGCATAGTTGGCTATGAGGTCATTGACCTTGGACATTACACATCTTAGGATCATTTCTAGATGTCAAAAGAGTCGCCTTGTTTCTCTTTGCAGAGCTCTAGGAATTGTCTAACAGCTGTCTCTTCGCTGCTACCCCCGCTTTTCTCCAATCCTTTTTCTTTTACCTGGGCTCTGCAGAAAGGAAGCCAGCCACAGAGCTCAATTTCTTCATTCCATCTCCAAATATGATGAAAAATACTTTTTTTGTAGTCATCAATGCAAAGTAGTTCTGGTTAGAGCAGGGAAACAGACAGTTGCTTAAAAACCGTGAAGAAATTATTTTTAAAATCTTCACCATCTCTAAAAGTTCAGTCCTAAAACCTATTGTGATGAGGTGGAGTCTGTCCTCTCTCATTCACCTTGGAGATGGACAGTGAGTCCCCCTTCCCTCAGCTCTGTGAGTTCTTGTAGTGCAGGGAAATAAGGTCTTCTTTCCTCTCCTTGTTCCTTCCCGTGTCTTCTTGCCTTATATGAAAGATGCCAATATCAGAACATTTGGAGTACAAGTCAGAAGTTCCCTTCCAAATGTAGTAACTTCTTTCTTCCAAGTTTAATTACCTTACTCTGTAAGCATCCTCCTCCCTGTGTGCACATGACTCATTCAAGAGCTCACCCCGCAGCCACAGGGACATATGTCCATGACAGCCCTGTTCAGAGTCAACTATAATCCTACTCATATTCTAACACGCACACAGGCACACTTGAGCGCAAGCGCACAGAGTCAATGCTTGCTATGCACACTAGTTATGAAGTGCCATGTAGACTGAATTGGCAAATATTCAGTCGTTGCCCCCAAGGGAAGCACAGGTTGGACTTGCAAGATCCTTTGGTTCTGCTGTCTTTCATGTACAGCCAACACACAGCCCTCCTTTGTGCATATTCTGCATTTGAAGACTCCCCGTTTAATACTTGTTAATCTATTAACATGGAACTATGACAATCAACACTCTATAGGCCCTGTCTCAACCAACCTTCTCTGACCCACATATGCTCTCAATAAGACACATCTCAGTCATCCTGGACTTTGACTCAGGAGGCATCACTTAGCACCCAAAGCAGCAGAATCACCATAAAAAAGTATAAAGCTATGGTACTAAGTAGAATGGAGAGAAAAACCAGTAAGACATGAAAAGTAAACTAAGAAGACAGAATTGGATATATTGGGTGATTCAAAGTTGAACCATTCCGTGTTCCAAGTGATACAGAAGAGCCACAAGTACTGATTTTGAGATGATGAGTTCATTATCTTCCAATAAACTAATAGAGAATTTGCAAGTCATGGAAATGGACACCCACAAACACCACACGTGCACCTGAGATGATGTGTTTGCGTTATACTTATGTGTCAGCAGGGAGCCTTGGCCATAGTGTACTGGTATGTACACCATGCCTAACACAGGAAAAGGCTTTGGAGACCATAAGTAAATACGTGTTTCATAAATAAATGAATCACTGAAAGTCCAACAAGGTTGCCTGTACATCACAAAGGGTACTCCAGGTACAGTCTGTAGAGAATAGACATTATCTGACAAAGGTTTCTATAGCTTCACCTGGATTGAGGTGAATAATACATTATCTTGTGATTACTCTGATGACAGCCTTCATATGGCTCTTTGTGAGTTAAAACACAGTCACACAGCTCCAAGACTGCATTATTGTATATCAACAGATAGCTTATTCAACATCATTTACAGTCTCCAGGGAACGGTTTTATTTTTTTCATAAGCCCCAAAGAAACACTGAACAGGTTAGTGCAAAGAGACTGTTGTGTTTGTTTGGTCTCACTCAGGTTCTATTTCTGTAGTCTATTTGGATTTTAGACGGTCCAAAGAGAGACCAAAAGTTCATGAATATATTTTGAAGGTCTCAAGATCTTTTGGAGAGAAAATTGCCATAGCGCCATCTAGTGGTTACAGCAAAACCACGGGGCCATTGAAATGGGTTTGGACTTCATGTCAACTTAACACAAGCTATCATTATGGAAGGTGAGGGAATCTCAAGAGATTGGGCTGTGGGCAACCTATAGGGCATTTTCCTTTTTTTTTTTTTTCGAGACAGGGTTTCTCTGAATATCTCTGGCTGTCCTGGACTCGCTTTGTAGACCAGGCTGGCCTCAAACTCACAAAGATCCGCCTGCCTCTGCCTCCCAAGTGCTGGGATTAAAGGCGTGCGCCACCACCGCCCGGCGCATTTTCCTAATTATGGATGTGGGAGGGCCCAGCCCATAGTGGGTGCTGTCACTCTTGGGCTTCTGGTCTTTCATAATCTAAGAAAGGAGGCTAAAGAAACCATCCACAAAAAGCAAACCAGTAAACATCAGTCCTCCACTGCTTCTGTACTGCTCCTGCTTTCAGATTCCCACTCTGTTTGAGTTCCTGCCCTAACTTCTCTTGATAACGAACTGTTGTACAGAAGTGTGAGTGAAATAAACTCTTTCCTTCCCAAGTTGCTTTTGGTCTCAGTGTTTCATTGCAGCCAAAGTAACCCTGACAAGAACAGACTATTATTAGATTCTCCTTATGAACCTAAACTTGGATTGCTTTTCTTGTCAGCCAGAGGTTTATGAATTCAGGAAACAAATCGTAGGGAGGAGATCTGGAGATGACTCAGTGGTGAGGATGCTATGTAAGCATTAAGGCCTAAGTTCAAATCTCCAGCACACTATTCCATTGCCGGGTATATCAGTAACCCCAGACCGGGGTGAGTGGGCCCGAGACAGGAGACTGTTGGGGCTTGCCAGGTGCCAGTTTACTAACAGTGGCCAGGGTCTAGGCCAGGTATTTCCAGGTTTTGGGGGCCTTATCCAAGGAACTAAAAAGAAGAGCTCACACATATTTGCAAAAGAAGCAAGTTTTATTTTGCAAATGTGTTTTATTTGGACCAAATTGAGAGTACACAGTGTAGAGGGACATGCTGTTAAGACTGATGGTGGGCCACATGAGAGAGAGTGTTCATGGCCATTATCATTCAGGGCTTTCTTCTGGAGGGTTCAAGAGGAGTTTGGTTACTTAGGAACATAGATTGGATGGTCCTCTGTGTTGACTGATGGATTAGATCATACATTAATTTTTCCTACTGCATATATGTCCTTTCCTAGAATGCATCTTATTTTAATCGTATGCATGCCCAATTATTCATAGGCATAATAAGAGAGTAAATAGAGGATTCTACCTAAAAGTTTACTAGAGGACACCCCAAAACTGGTTCAGGCTGGATGGGCCCTTTCGTTTTTCATTCCAACATACATTGGAAATTCATTTGAACAGAAAATGTTAAAGTTAGACTGTTACTAGGGGTAAGGAAAATTCTATATGGGAGTACATGTAGCCTGATGCAGGTAGGGGTGTGAGGGAGTCCTGAGGTTCCTAGGTGTACTGCTTGGAAGGTGTATGTGTGCATAGTATGCAGAGGAGAAAGTACCAGGCTGCCAAGTGCATTAATACAGGTACACGTGCATAACCAAACCCAACGGGGTCCCAAGCCTGCCTGACTCAAACCCAGGTACAGGTTCAGCAACAGACAGTGTTTCAAGAGAATACAATGCATACATGTACATTTACAATATATTACACCATGCACACATGGGGTTGGGGGAGGGAGAGAGAAAGAGCACACTAGACTGGTCAGGGTCACTGTGGAAATCATTAACAAATATATTTTATGAGTTTTAAAATCATGTATGTGATTTTAAATCCCAGCTATGGTACTAACAAGTTGTGCAATTTGTTGGGGGAAGATACCTAGTTACCCAAGTCCCATATAAAGTGGGAATAACAATTACATAATGTTTACTTCCGGGATTAAACAGAATAGTGCATACAAATCAATTAACACAGTAGCTGCCACATAATCAGCAAGCAACAGGGGATGCTCGCGCTGCTGCTCGCAGGGGGGAGTGCAGTGTCTCCTGAAGGAAAGCACTTACTGTTTGGTGCAGGCTGAAGTCTTCAATGACATGGAAACACAACTGCGCAGAGCACGAGGAAACAGAATATTACTTTAAAGTGGGTTCTACTGAGTGATCTATTGAACAGATCTGTGCCAAGTAAAGAGGAGTCCTGGACAGAAGGACTCTGAGGAACATACTCTTCTTGCAGAGTTTAGTTCCCAGCAACCATGCCAGGCAGCTCACAACTGCCCTGGAACTCCAACTCCAGGGAACCTGACACTCTCTTTTGGACCCTGTGGGCACCACACTCATGTGTGCATGTTCCCACACACTGAGACACACATACACATGTAATTTTAAAAATAAAAATAAATAATATATAGCTATATTCTTACTCCCATTAAAGCAACAGAAAGAGACACCATGCTCTCCTCTGGTGTGCCTATCATCCACAGTGGCCCATGTGAAGATAAGGCTGGCTGAGCAGTGCTAGCAGTTGACAATACCGAGCATCCCAGCTACAGGCAAGGGCCCTCTATTCCTAGGAGAGAAAAGTTCCTACATGCCTGGGTGCTGGGTGATGATCAGAGAAGAGGTTTTGTTTGCTTGTTTATTTTGCACGTTTGTGTACATATGTGTGTGTGAATGTGTGCATGTGGTGTGTATGTGTGTTTCTGTCCACACATGTGAGGGCATGCAGTTGTACATGGAAAGGCCAGAGGTTAACAATCAGCTGTCTTCCTCCACTGTTTGACCCCTTACCTATTTAGTAAGGAGTGGTCTCTCATTTGAAGTGTGCTTGACAGTTCTGTGAGCCTAGCTAGACAGCTTGCTCTAGAGATCATGTCTCTACAGACTACGGGACACACACGTGCTGGGACTCAGACTGTTGAACTGCTTAGCCCTGCAAGGAATTTACATGGGTACTAAGATCCCAGCTCACCTGAAAGGCAAATAAATGCTGGAGCCACTGGCCATGTCCCCAGCCCCGCTGAGCAGATCTTATTTATTTGACACTCTAACCTTATGATATTACAGCAAGTTGCCTCCAAACAGGAGGAACTGGAGGCTGGATGCTGTTCAGGCTCCACTGAGCAGCTGTTGAAGTGGGAAACATCGAGGGTCTCTGCAGTGCTGGCCTCTCCAGAGTGGAGGAAGAGTGGGGATTTTCCTCTCTGTGTGGCTAAGGGCGTTTCTGAGGCCTTTTCTTGACAGGACTGCAGGACTACTGTCTTCTTCTGCTTGCTTGAGGAGGACATTCACTAATCTGGCAGAGCCTGATCTCGTGTGGAAACTTCCAGGTAGCCGGGCTTTAGGAAATGCTCACTCATCCAGTTGAGTTATTGCCTAAAATCAGAGGCAGAGAGGCCCAGCTGCCAAAGGGCTACCCAGCCGCAAAGCTCTTGCATTTAAGAGCAGTTCCACCAGGTGGCGCTCGGTTGAAAGTTGGGCAAGGGGCCCTTGACCGTCCCTCTCAGTATCTGAAAGTAATTGCAACAAAATGCCAGTCAGTGAAGCTTTTAGAGGCTGACTTAGATAACATCTCTCACTTGCCCCTCTTGTCTGACATAGTCTTCGAGGGGACAGAACTTTCTATCGCTTCCTTCATTAACAACCTCATCTAGGATCAAATTCCCTCAGCAGGCAACAAGTGAAAATGTTCATCCAGGCTCTTGAAGCCAAGTAAAGACACAGGAGGTGGCTGGGTCAGCCTGTCATTCTGGTAGGGATGGTGGGGGGTGGGGCAGAGATGCCATCACAGCCCCTCATCGGATGCCACTGGCCAGACAGAGAACACTCTGAGCTCATTAACACCCTTGGAACACTCAGAAAGCAGCCAGCCCAGAAAAGGAGGAAAGCTCCGTTTTTACACTGTGACAGTATAAAGTGAATTTCCAATTGGACCTCAGATACTCAAGAAAGAAGAAGGAACCGAAGCCAGCGTTTCCTGTCAGAACCTCTGTAAATAGTTCAACATGGAAGCAAAGACAAGTAGCCAGCAAGTTTGGTCCAAGAATGGAGACTGAATAGCAATGAAACGGAGGTGGCTCTCCTGGCTGAGTATGTTAAAGTAGACTTCCTGCTACATGATACAAGAAAGCTTGCTTTTTCTAAGTGACAAAGTTTCTATTGGACCTTGGCTCGGTGAGCATCCTTCGTCATAAATTGAAAAAAAAAAAGTTCCTTCTTCATTGTTCAGGATTGAAATGTGCAAACAAAATAATGACATTTCTTAGTAAAGGAAAAAGTAATAATAGGCCTACAATCAATAACTCTCCGTCTTCTTCTTACTGACATTCAAAGAAGTTTGAGGTTTCTCCTCAGACATACTGACATAATTTAATCACATGTTCAAACTCAAAGCAAAATGCTGGTTTATGAATGATGGAGAGGTGAGTACAGGCTCTGTGCTGTTTTCCCATGTACCTGTTTGAGTGATCACAAAGAAAGACAATCCCCCATAGGGCTGGCATTCTCAAACTGGTGGAGTCCATCAGTCCTTCGAAGGCAGCTGCCTTCTTTGGGCCTTCCCAAGAACACTGTGAAACAGGAGAATCCGACCTCCAGGGCCTTCCGTTTCCCTTACTATATCCTATTCTCTCCTCTGCCATTAAAATTGCAGGCCTTCATCATTTTTTTTTTTTTGTAGTTTGGTTTTTTTTTTTTTTTGTTTCCTTTATCAAAGCTTCATCTCAGGGAAAAGCATTACCACCAACTTTAAGACTATGGAAATTTGGCACTCTCCTGATCTCCCTTCCTCCCCTACTTCCATGAGATTCTTCTTTGTTCATTAATTACCAAGAAGGCTGTGGAAGCCTTCTGAAATGCAAGGATCTTCTGATGCCCCTGAACTCACTTCAAAGGACAAGACTGCCCTTTGTTCTATTGCAAAGCTCAGCACCATGAATCCCATCCCCTGGGCGCCACACCAGAGGCGTCTTGACAGTGATCCAGTCAATTCTCAAGTGTCACTCTAGTTAGGAGCCTCCAGGAAAGTTAGGGGTTATCATTTTCTGCTTTATGACTTTTGAAGCCCAGAATTTTGGACTAAAGACATTCTGTTTGTTTTCTCAACAACATGGCCAGGAGAATCATAGCAGAGAGACTCTCCAGGATTAAGTATGTCATGCCAGCAGCTCAAGTTCACATGCAGAGCCAGCACTACACATTGCCATGATAAGCAGTGCTCGCTGGTGACACGCTGGGACTTCTGCCACCTAACCCACCAAGCCAGTCTGTCCTTTTCAGTCTAGGTTGGAGTTTGGTAATCTGTCTGTGTTCTAGCTTCCTGCCAGGAGGAAAATTCAATAATGTCTGGAAGATAATAAAACCTATCAGCCCATTCAGAGTACTCCCCGTTAGTCCAAAATTTCTAGAGATACCAGAGGACAGAACCAAATAACTGGGGATCAAGAGAAAAAGCAGACTAAAATAAAAGATGCGCAGATGACCCCCAATATTGGAGTTACCAGGCATGAACTTGAAAAAAGATTTTCAAATGGGAATTTACATCAGAAAACTATAGTCTACGGTTTTTAAAAACCAAGTAGAATATTAGAACTTAAAACAATAAAAGCAACTAAAAATAAGAACTTTGGGCTGACAAGATGGTTCAGGTAAAGGAGCTTGCCACAGAGCCCAACGGCACATCTTTAATCCCCAGAACTCATATAAAGGTGGAAAGTCAGAATGGACTTCATGAAGTTGCCTTTTGACTTCCACAAAAATACCATGACATGTGCTCAGTGACACATATGCCTTGTAGCATGTCCTGTATACACACAATAACAAATGAATAAATTGTTTTTAATTAAAAAAAAATTAGCTTTCTCAAAGTGTAAAGCAGTGATGGTAATTTTGGAGGTATGCTGGGGCTCTGAATGACAGACTCCATGGTTTCAATACATGCCTGGCATACAACAAGAAGTGTTTCTCTTACTGTTATCCTCACTAAATAGGATTAAATTAAATTAAGACTTTAATGGAACGTGATTATAAAAGAGTAGGCACAGAAGAGGTCTTGTGAAATGGAAAATGCTGTCAAAGTAAAGGTATCAATTGTGAAGCACATTGATAAGTGATATACACACAAGCACATATGATATGATGCATGCTAAGCATGTTCAACATGTGTAAATGGAGTTCCATACAGTCAGAAAACTGAGCCTATGAGAAGCTTCGTGAGATGCTAGATGGAAAAGAATACTGAGTAGAGGCAGTAAGTCCTTGGTTTAAGAATCCTTAAGACCTTCAAGTTTCAGAAAGAGAAAGAAACAGAAAGAAATGGCACACCTGGACATGCCATAGTATGATGGATTAAAAAGGAAACCTTGCAAGTAGCCAAGTGGGAAAGATTGATTACCTCCGAAGGAGCAACAGTAAAACCAACAGCTAACCTCCCCGCCACTAATGAGAGAATAGAAGAGCATGTTTTAAACACTTAACAACAACAACAAAACATCCATCTATAATTCTGTATCTGGGAGAAGAATCCTTTAAAATAGAAGGATACATTCCAGAAAGGCTCAAGATAATTCTTCATCTGCATAGCTATACTAAAATAAATACTTCATGTACACATGCTCCTACAGTGCCTAAAAAAATGGCAGCAAGTGCCCATAAATAATATTAGAAGCTAAATACACAGTGTTTGGCTTTAACCTGTTTCTGAATCAGGCCTAGCAGGGTCTTTCCTCCTGGTTGTTTTCAAGTAGCTCTGGATAATTTGTCCTGGTCCCACCTTTCCAACTGTGATCTCTGCTCAAGGAAAATAGTATCTAGATTTAAAACAGTCAATTGTTATATTTTTTTTTTGTTTAAATTACCAGATTTTATCCTAAGCTTGTGCCAAGCACAAAAGGAAAAGGGGAGGGAGCCTTGAGGTGCCAGACACCACTCCGTTAACTGAGTCAAAAACAGGCATTGCAAGTAGGAAGCCCATTGGCTGACACCTTTAGATCCTTCTTCTATAGCCGGCATTGCTGATAGATCTGCACCCTGGTCCTCCTCACAGGCTGCAACACAGCCTTTATTTAATCCTCAGTCCACCTGACAGGGGCACTGTTGAGTGATCACTGAGGCAAAATGACTAAACACTTAGTGTGGATCCCTAATGACAGGGCCAAAGCTATGAGCTAATTGCTAATTCTTTAAGACAAGGTAAGGTTGGCTTTTCAAAACAAGCAATTGGTGGTCCTTAAAATCCCCCACCCCCGTATTTTACAGATGGAAACACTGAGACTTAAGAGAGTGAGTTGCTAAAGCTTGTATCACTAGTAAGTGACAGAGCTGGAATTAACAAAACTCGGCCTGTCTATACCTGTGAACCCTGCTTCTCCCGTGCGTGCATCACACAGACTTCAGAGAGCAAGACTGATAAGGAGTTGGGGTCAGAGAGTTTAGGGATCAGAGAGAAACTTTAATTCCTGGGAGAAGAGAGGAGACAGGGTGAAGATTACAAAAATAAGTCACCCAAATTCCCCAGTCCAACCTGAGGCTGCTCTTGGGTTGAAACAAGAGAACGTAAACATGGAAGCCAGCAGTCTCACCAGAATCCAGGTGACTGTGCCTAATGGGAACCAGGAAAGTCCCTTGTCAGCCAAGAAGAAAATTAGGTGGATAATATCTACTGTGTGATAAAGGTAACCATGGAGAGACTATCAGTGTTGGTGCTATTTTTTCCTACAGATTTATTCTTACTTCTACTCCTGTGTATGCCTATGTATCTGTGTGTACATGACACGTGAATGCAGGTGCCCTTGGAATCCGCTGGAGCTGGAGTTAAAGGTAGTTGTGAGAATGGATGAGGGGAAGATCTTTGAGTCCTTAACCACTGAGTAGTCAGTCCAACTTGGGTTGATGGTATTTTTTTTTTTTTAAGGTTTTTTGAGACAGGGTTTCTCTGTGTATCCATGCTGTCCTGGACTCACTTTGTAGACCAGGCTGGCCTCGAACTCACAGAGATCCACTTGCCTCTGCCCTCCGAGTGCTGGGATTAAAGGCATGTGCCACCACACCTGGCAGTGTTGATGGTATTTTTAATGTAAAATTATATAATGTTATTATTTTCTTGAGAGGAGTGATGTTGCTTTTAACAGGCAGAGCCGCTCCCCAACCTCAGAATGCTGTCTGCTCAAGCTAGTATAATTGACACCTAGAATAAAGAATGGACTGGATTTTAACAATTCTTCTACATATGACAAAATTAGGCTTATCAATAACTGTAAAATAAAAGTAATAATGATGACAAGGAAAGAAATGAAGACAATGAAAACTTTGTTATTAAACTTTATTCATAAATAAAATGATGGCAAATAAATTGTACATTACCAGAGAAAGAGAGAAGTGAATCTTTTTTTTTTTTTCAGACAGGATATTACTATGTATCCTAGGATAGCCTCAAACTCTTTTTTTCTTTAACTTTTTTTATTGATTCTTTGTGAATTTCACATCATGCACCCCAATCCCACTCATCTCTCTATCCCTCCATATCCATCCTTCATTCTTGCAATCTCCCCACCTAAAGAAAACAAAACAAACAAAAACCGTACTGCAGTGGAAGTTACGGTGTGTCACAGTGTGTCAAACAGTGTATCCCGTTGTCCAAACAGTTTCACTTGCAAATATTCATTGCAATGAGTCATTGCTCTGGTTTGAGGCCTCTGGCTTCTGCTACACAATCAGTTCTGGATCCTCATGGGGACTCCTCTCAGATATTCTGCTATTGCCTTCTGTCACAGAGATCCTGTAGCTTTAGTTCTGTAGGACTGGCCCAGATGTTGGGGTGGGCTTACTCAAAGTCCTGGAACTGGGCCTGGGTGGTAGCTGAATTGGTCTGCCTGCCACCATTCCTGGACCCAGGTCACCAGGGCCAACTCTCTCACCTGATAGGGGCTGCCTCACCTTCACCCCTCCACTACAGTGGGCACTACTGTGCTGCCCAGGCAAGATGAGGGACCCATTCTCCTAAGTGCTGCAGCCAGTGAGGGTGGGTCAGTTCTCCCAATGTCACTCTCTTGAGGCCAGTTCCTGCTGCACATAGGCCCTATATCTTTAGTCCCCATCGATCAAGTTAAAAGTTTCATTTGCTGTAACTTCTGAAGTTTTCTTTCCCTTGTAGCAAGGGATATACGTGGAGTTATGAAAAGTTTTAGACAGGAAGTCTACTTACAGCTAGTCATTACAGGTACCGATGTGCCTGTAATCCCACCCAGCACTCAGGAGGCTGAGGCAGGAAAATCACAAGTTCAAGGCTAGCCTGAGTAAGACTGTTTCAAAAAAAATTCTTGCAATGTAGTTCAGTGGTTAGAGGGCTTGCTTAGCATGATCAAATAGTTTCAAGCCCTACTACAGCATACATCTACATACATATACATACATACATGTATGTAGTATATACATATAAGTGTGTGTGTGTGTGTGTGTACGTGTACATAAGATCCATTAAATCCAGGAAGTCTCACATCACAACACACTCTGGAAATGCAATATAATTCATATCTTTGCTTCTTCTGAATTAATCCTAGCAGCTTTCAAATGTCACCACAGATGAAATTTTCACACATACACACACAAAAGCCTCCACCAGAAAATCACTCATAAATTTCATTTGTTTATGAGTCTTTTTCCTTAAAAAAAAAAATCACAGCGTATGCTTGAGTGACAGCAAACAAGGACATGAGTCATTGTATGCTTGTCCAGGTCCTGGTGAATTAATGAGGCTGCAAGTACTGACAAATTAATAATTTGCTCATGACTGTTTTATTCTTTGTATGCTGATTCTTTTTATTGTGAGTGTGAGAGAGGGAACAGTGTATGACTGTGTGTGTGTGAGACTGAGATAGAGAGAGACAGGAGTGTGCATATGTGTGTGCAAGTGTGAGAGAGACGACTGTGTGTGTATACACCTGCATGCATGTTACTGTGTGAAGGTACAGGTGTGAGTATGCCACAGCTCACGTGTGGAGGACAGGCAACATCTTCAGGTATCAGTCTCCTTCCTACCTTATTTAAAACGGGGTCTGGTGTTCACAGCTATGTGCTCCCAGCCAGCAGACCCATGAGTTTCTGTGGTCTCTTCCTTCTTAGCATTCCACCTCATAGGGTCACACATGCTGCACTGCTACGTCTGGCTTTTACTCAGATTCAGGGGCTATGCACTCAGGTGGTCAGGCTCGCACAACAAGCGCTTATACCCAATGGCCTCTTCCTTCTTTCCTTAAACTAGTCATTCATTTCTTCACTTTAAAAAAAGGCAATGATCTCTTTACAGTTCCTGGCACAGGCCTTCGGTGTACAATCCAGCTTTTGATGTATCCGGTTGCATTAGTCAGTTTCTTATTCCTACAACAAAATAACTGAGAACAATAGCTTATAAGGAGGAAAGGTTGGCTTATTTTGGCTTATGTTTTCAGTCCACAGGTAGTTACCTTGGTTGTCTAGGGCCTGTGACTGTACAGTTCATTGTGGCTGGGAAGCAAGAGAGAGAATGGATCAGGATCCCCAACACCTCTCTCAAGGATAAGCCCCCAATGACCTAACTGCCTCCCACTAGGTCCCACCTGTCAGACATTCCACTGCCTCATGTAGGCTGCTGACCAAGCCTGTAGTACTTAGCCCTGTGGAGGACAAGCCCTAGGACTGTTCAAGACACAGTCTAGTAGCTACAAACATTATCATATGGTTACAGAGTGACAGAATTGAAGTCACCCAAGCTCCATTCCTCTGCCTCTGAAATCACTCGGTCACTGGCTTCTCCCCTGTTTTTGGAATAAACACACATAGCTGAGTTTAGCCAAATTAGCTTCTACATGGAATCTGACATTTATTTAAAAAAAACAATAAAAAAGAGCTAATTTAGGCTTCTACGTATACTTTTCAAATTAGCAGTAGCCACAACTATTTAGACCTTAGGGTTGTTGAAGGAGGGCCACATTAGCAATGTGTATACTTTTCCAGTGCCTTGTGACCTTGAAAAGAAGACCTGCTTCAAGATGATGTGTTGCATCTTCCACAGAAACCAGTCCCTCCCCCACTGCAATGTCTAACTCACATTTGCTATACCATTGGCCAATCCACCACCACCCAACACACACTTTAGTCTACTATGGACTTTAATAGAAAACCCACTGGCTTCCACAACATCCTTTGGATTTCAGGCAGCTTCTCTTCTGTTCCCACCACATCCTACCACACCATGACTTTCTTTTTTAAGGCAGGTCTCATGTACCCCAGACTGTCCTTGAACTCACTATGTAATTGAGGATGATGTTGAATCTGATTTTTCTGCTTCTATTGTGTGCTGGGATTCTGGGTGTGTGCCTCCATGTCCAGTTTACAGCAATGCTGGGGAATTCAACCCAGGGCTTTGTGCATGCCAGGCACACTGCCAACTGAGCTCCACCCCCAGCCGACCCACATTACTTCTGACTGCCACACTGACTTCATTACAACAGATTAACAGATCTAAAGATGAGTCAACAGCTTTATTTTCTTCTCCCTGGCCTTGGAAGGGATAGTTTCAGGTCTAGTAAGTCTTGCCCAACTCTTCTTGGGGGAACTAAGGCTTCTTATCTGGTGCATGGCCCCATTCACGTTTTTCTTTCTCGAGCTCCTGGGAAGTGGGCTTTTTGTCCCTGTTCAGGCACAGTTTACTATGGGCTCCCAGTGAATTGGTTTCATTGAGTGCGTCTAAGGTCCCTTCTGACGTCCTCCTGGGATGCCTGGGAGGTCAGATGACCTCCGCTGGCTGTCCTGGACTCTTGCAGACAGTGCTGCAGGAGCAAGTCAGCTCCTGGATCCCCAGGCAGTCTCAGAGCTCCAGAAGCCACAGCAGACTTTTAGGAGAGTTGTGTTTCTTTGTCTGGTCTCTTCAGAGTGTCTGGGCCCTGGAGACTTCCAGATGTCTGTCCTTACTATCGGAGCTGGATTTTCTGGGCAGTGCCCTCCTCACACAAGCATTCCCATTTTCCAGGGCTCTGCCCACAGAACAGGCAGGGATGATTTCCCAAAGACAACTCCGGCTTTGCCAGGGACCACTGCTGCTCCATCTTCAGCCTCACCCCTGTCTTGTACCAGTCTGAGATCAGAGTCAGAGACAGGCTCATGATCCCTGCTTTAGAGGCGATATTAGGGTTCTGAGGGTTGGTGTAATACCCACAGTGGCACAGCAGTCCTTTGGGAGAGAACAGGACTAGAAGACCCTCACTCCTAACTTCCCATCATTCATCGACAATCCAACTCACTTAGTTTAGGTTTGGCACAGCCCCAGCAATCCTGGTTACACAAGCGCAGATGCAAGTGCCTCACCTCAGAGAATCTATGATTCAAACTCACAAGATTTGTACATTGCACGGCCAGATGTCCTCAGAAATATGGGGAAGAGTAAAGGCCTAGAAATAGCTCCTTTCTGTGACTTCGTTGTTTGTACATTTTTGTATCAGAGCACAAAAATCTGCTACCTATGTCTGGCAACAGCACATTTGGGGAATGGTCCTTTAAAAGCTACACACCAGGAACAACAAATTTGTGGCACGAGTCCCTGGAGACGCTTGTGTGGTGCACTGTGATGCTTTCATGGCTCTCTGCCCAGGCTGCCCAGATGCAGCCTCAGAATCTTTCCTGGCACAGCCCTCAGCTCAGTCACACTTGTCGCCCCGGGATTCTAACGTGTAGGCCAATCTCAGTTTGCCACATGGGTACACGGGAGACCTGTAAACGTGATTTGAATGATGTGTGGGTTGTCTCCTTTTTGACCCACTGCTCCTTGGCGATCTGTCCTCTCCATCCCCACCCCATGTCTATGTGTGTATACATGAGTTCATATGTGCTTGTGCATCCACGTGACGGAGAGAGGCCAAACTGAGGTATTATTTCTTATGAACCTCCTATCTTGTTTGAGACAGGATCTCTCATTGGGACCTGGGCCTTGGTGATCAGACCAGCCTGGATGGCCAGAGGTCTCCGGGGGTCGCCCTGACTCTGCCTCAGAGCACTGGGGTTATAAACACATGCCACAATGCCCTGCTTTCTCTTGGGTTCTGGGGATCGAGTTCAGGTCCCTGTTGGATTTCTTCTGTTCCAAACTTTGCCCTTTCTCCATCCATGGCCCACTGCATCCCCTAAAGAAGAGCAAGGAGAAGTAACTTCAAGGGAGAGGCTAATTAATCATTGAAACAGAAGCACACTTGAAGACCATAAAACATTTGCAGAAGCAACAGCAATTTCTCAGGGAAATTATTTAATTTGCAAGACTCTCTTTTCCAAGCATCATCTATTCCTAGGGTAGATGGTTTTTATGAAAGGTTCCCCCTGTTCTGAAGGAGAGTGCCAGACTACTTGAGAAAAGTCCTTGGAGATCTTTCCCTTCCCCGGAGGACAAAGTCTTGAAGATTGAGTTAAATTGTTAAATTATTTTGGGCAGGGGGAGTGCTTTTAGCTAAGAAGTGAGCAGGAAGGAGGCCTCGGAGCAACAGCCATAATCTTCATCTTCTTTGGAGACATGCGTCTTTGCAAATCCCATCGTCAAGGTTATGAATGAATGAAGAGAGTGGAAGGAGTCTTAAGACCTGGACTGATCCATATCCATTTGGAACCAGTGGGTGGCTGGGCATGTTATCCTCAGGTCCCATGTGTTCCTAATATTTCCTTGTTCTCATTCTCAGACTGGTAGACAGATGCCCAGTGTTTCTCTTTGGGGGGTTCAAGTCTGTCCTCAGCCACCAAAAGCTCACCAATAAAAAAAGAGAGAACCTCCAGGTCTGCTGTTCCCAAATGGTAAGCTAAAACAACTATTCCTTTTTCTGGGGGGTAGAGTTAGAAATAGGGGTGCATTCAGGTCCAGAGCGCTTAGAAGAAGCACCTTAGGAAGGCTGGTAAGGACAGATGTGTTGGGATTTTCTTCCTTATAAATGGTCACTAAATGTTAGAGGCAAACTAAGATTCATGTTGTCCACTATATGATCAAGTCAACTGTAGCTGGGTAAGGGCAAGCAAAGAAGAATACTGTCTTGTCTTCCAGTTATGCTATGATAGCACTTTAAATTTTAAAGTTTATTTGTTAAACTGCAGGCTTAACAAAACAAAACACACATGACATCCATTAGTCATCTGTGTGAGGAACATATTTAACATGTGTGTATTTAGATCCAGAGCAGAGCAAGGCATGACCTACTCAGGCCTCAAGGGAAATTATTAGTTCTTTTATGTAAATTAGGTTGTCTTCATTTCCTATTAGAATCCTTGTCTTGGGCTTTTAATTTATTTCCAACCAAAAGCAATAATGGAGTTGGCTATGCAGGGTTCATATTGTGACCAATGTGACTGAGAGTATTTGAAATTGATTGAAAGTTTCTACTGTGTGTCTGTAGGTCTCAGCTAGGAAAGAAAGAAAAACACTGATGTTGTCTGGAACAACTAGGAAGGCTGGCACAGAGGTCACCACACACTGGTAAGTCTTGAAAGAGCAGCCAGTAGCTGTCCCATGGTGTCAGTGCTGGATTCTGAATGAAGGATTGTTGATATGGGCAGATGTGATGCAGAGATGGTACTGAGAGGGAGGCCACATTCTCTTTGGTTATAAGAAATCAAATCAAGGCTGTGTCTATGACTGGTGTATATTCAGCTGTCGATTGCCCAGTAGATAGTGAAAGGATCAAGTGCTTCCAGGGTCCAGCCACAGAATGGCCAGTGCCCTGCATCAAGATGTAGCAACCCCAGGGTACATCCTGTATCCTCTGCTCAACACAGGGCAGAGCTAAAGGCACCCTCCAGTGAAGAACACATCTCTACTCCACTTTCCTCTCTTGTCCTGTCCTGTTCCTTCACTCCCCTTTTCCTCCATTCCCCTTATCTCCTCTACTAATGAGGTCCAAAAGGACCCCCACTTTAGCTCCAGTTCCAGAAGCTGACCTTAAAGAGGTGTCTGTCAGAAGACAAGGTTCTTGGAGTCCACCTGCAACAGGGATTCAACAGCCAAAGTGAGGTTTGCAAGCTGGACTTTAGTTACCCAAAGAGGGTGATTCTAGTGAGTCAAGCCATGATCCTGGGGCAGAGCCAGGGCCACACTGACAAAAAGAGTCCATGGAGAGCAGTGTCTGCCTAGCAGAGTTGCAGGTAAGGGGGTGGATGCTCTTACCTTAGTTCCAGATCTGAAACAGAAAACACACTGTTCTCTGAGTTGATTGACCTTAGGTCCTAGCAAGTCCCTTGAGAGTTTTGCTTAAAAATCCAGCACAAAAGGATAGA
This sequence comes from Lophiomys imhausi, assembly GCA_907164525.1. Lineage (NCBI taxonomy): Eukaryota > Metazoa > Chordata > Mammalia > Rodentia > Muridae > Lophiomys > Lophiomys imhausi. Next base: position 417,315 of record CAJQZJ010033173.1, read on the forward strand.
GACCAGATTCTCACACTGGTAAGAGAAATGCTTACTGTTTACCACAGCTATGCAAGAAGTAAAATGCTTCCAACTAAGCCAGCTATGCTGAGTACTGAGGTAGAAAGCATCAGACTGCTGAACTGGGGTGGGGGACTGTTATGTAGGGACACTCCACTCCAGAGGAGTGGGATGGAAGGGATGGGGGTAGAGGGTGGGAGGGCGGGACTGGGAGGGGTGGAAAGAGGACACTGTGATGGAGATGTAACCTGAAGTAGTAAATAAATAAATTAAAAAGAAAAAGAAAACAGAGAAGAGATGTCTTCTTACAAAACCCAAAGCTTTGATTTATAACAGGTACTATTTTTACATTATTACTGCAATATTGATTGTACACTCAGCAATATGCTTAAATTAAAGCCAGCCAAAACCTGGTAACAACTCTAGAAGAATCTTATTGTGGATGTTTACCATTCAGACCTTTTCCACAACCATTTGACAGAACCTTACAGGATACCATCCAATTTATTGAGCATTGATTTTAATGATTATGGAGTTGCTGTTGCCCTTCAAGCGCTTCTGACTGAGCGCCTGACACAATGCACAATGTAAGGTCTACAAAAAGAGCATAAAACAGAAACAAGGATAGGGCAAAAATAAATCCCATAGACAGGGTCTGGAAAGTCCTCAAAGACGAGGGAGTGGAAGGAAGGGGAGGACCTTAGACAGGAAGGAATCCCAGACAAGCCTGGATGAAAGAAGGATTTGTTGTTTTGTTTTTTTTTTTAAAAATCCCATTTTATAGTAAATTCCAAAGTTATGTTCACAGATACTAGAGAGATGGCTCAGTGGTTAAGAGTACACACTGTTCTTTCAAAGAACTGGTGTTCAGTTTACAGCACCCAAATCATGCACCTCATAACTGCTTGTAACTCCAGCCCCAAGGGAATACAACGGCCTCTTCTGGCTCTTACAGGCTCCCGCACTTACGTGCACAAACCAACACATGGACACATCCAAACACAAGTTAAAAACAAAATAAAATGCAAACCGTATATGAAGTTACATTCATAACCATTTCCTCAAGAGACTTTTTAAAGGGCTGACTTCAGCTGGACACTAAATACATCATTTTGTATTTAGGGATGGAGACCTGATTCTCCCATCAATAAGACAATACAGGAATACAGAAGAACTTTTCAGCTATATTCCGAGTTGCTGCTTTATCCACTTATTGAGTAGAATTTATTTTTTAAAAATTCCATTCTGTCTTTCTGATTCCAAATTTCCATTTTTATTTTTGCCAGTATCTTTCTGCCTGGCCATTTTTATAGCCTTGATTACTTTTGTATTCCCTTTCTAGCTTTTAAATATTTATTTTTAATTGTGAGTGAGCGTATGTGTCTGTGTGCAGGCATGCACTTGAGTCTAGGTGCCCGTGGAGGCCAGTAAGGATCCCCTGAAACTGGAATGGAAGGTGATTGTGAGTCTCCCAATGTGGGTGCTGGGAAATAAACCCAGGAGGAGCCATGTGTGTAATTAACCACTGGGCCTCTCTGGAGCCCTCAGCATTTTTTCTATGGTTATATGTCCACTCCCACAGTTTCAGTATCTGAAGAAGAGACGTAACGGACCCTCACTTGTGGCTTTCCGTATTCTGTTATTTGCCGCTCATTTTGTTGATCTCACTTCCTGAGGAGGTATGATTGGAATGCTTTTATCCAGAGAGGACTTAGATTTGATTTCACTGAAGGAGGAGGAATTATCCCAATATAATGCAAGAATCTCCATCTCCACTCTGTCCTTTCCCTATGGCCCTGCTTGGACTACTTGGGCCACAGTAGATGGCAGCTTTGGTTCCAGGTAACTCCTTTTTTCCTATTCTTCATCCTCCAAGTTTCCATTGAGGTTTATCTCTCTCTCTTTTTTTTAAATCCTATTTTATCAGTCATATCTGACACTTCTAAACATCCTCTTCCTTCCATTTAGCCCAACAGTTTTTCACTATATGTTGTAGGGGAAGAAAAGAAACTTGTCCCGAGACCCACATCTTATCTATCAGTCACAGACCTTTGTATACAGGAAGTATCTGTCACATAACTAGTGATTTGTTACTTAATATTTAATCATGGACTCTGGCAAATTAGCATATCTCATGCCAACTTTCCTCCAAACCAATGCCCTGTCTTGTGTGGCTTGGCCTTTCCTAATTATCTGAGCTCATGGTTATTTGAAGAGCTTTCTCCCTTCACTCACAAGTGATGAATTTATTGTTGGTTCAGCTTCAACTACCACCACCTCCCAGCCGTTGCCAACAGTGGTTTACAGTGGCTGGGCCCACATCCCTGTTTGTCCTAGTGATCATTACTGCTTGGCTCTCCTCCATCTGCTGTCAATGCAGAACTATTTATATCAACACAGAGAAGCCTTGGTGAGTTTTGCTGCAATAACTCACATCCTCAGAATGCTTTTCATCACAAAGGACTTTGCCCCAGCTCTCCCCTTAGAATACCTCTCCCAGCACTGGCCCAGGGGCACTCCAGGTCTCCCCAGGGAAAAGGCAGCTACTGGCCCAACAGCTTGGATAATAAGTTGCCTTCCAACTAAGAGTCCTGGCCATGAGACATGCTGTGGAACTTGCCCAAAGAGGTCATGACAGCTAAGTCACAGAGAAGAGCATTGAAATTGGGATTCTGAGGGAAGGAGAATGCCTAGTGGGGGGTAGGCCAAAGTGCTGAGTCATGGTCCTGGGCTCTGCATTACTTGCTGCATGTCAGAGCTTCTAGAAGGGCATGTTGCCCTACCCTGAACGTTATACCACAGAGATACATGCCCAAACATTACACAGCACCCCATAAATAAGTACAAGCTTGATGCGTCAATTCTCAAATATTTTGTGTATGCTTGTATGTGCATATATATGTCTTCATATGCATGTGGATATGTGTGTGTGTATCTATGTGTGTGTGTGTGTCTGTCTGTCTCTCCCTCTGTGTGTATGTCTGTGTGTAGGTCACAGGACAACTTGTGGAAGTCTGTTCTCTCTTTCCACCATGAGGATTCTGGGAATTGAATTCAGGTCATCAGGCTTGGTACCAAACACCTTTACTCACTGAGCCATCTTGTTAGCCTAACTCTCAGCTATTTACAACAAAATTAGTTGATTAAAAAAAGACAAGCATTTTTCTATCCAATTTTTTTTAATGGTCAGCTTCTTTAGACTGAAATAAAAAGAGAGGTTGGAAAACACTGGTTAGAGTTGTTCATCTTCCCACTGCCAGGTCAGTTCAGAGGTCAACATAGTAAGCCCATGAGAGTATCTATTGTTGCAATGTGGCATTTGGGCTATTGGCTTTCATCAGCTCTAATTCAATCCATATAGTTCATTACCACCAACATTCCCTCCTTAGACACAGGATAGAGCTCCAATCAATGTCTGCTGGTGTCCTGGCACAGTATGACTGATGAGACTCCATAGTCACAGGTCTGAAGAAATCAGAGAAGCTCCAGAGAAATCAGGCTAAGAGAGTGGAGAGCCAGTCATCATTTTTAATTGAACTGAACAAATTCATATTCTTATTAGTATTCACAGCAGGTGATATATTAAGTATGACTGGGAGATGGGCCAAAGAGAAAATTTAAGAGTTAGCACAATTTCATGCTAAAAACAAAGTTACCAATCAAATTTACTTATTTATAAGTAAGTTGTACCACTATCAGGCCAATGTGGGACCTTCTCCCAGGAGAGCTGCCTCACCTCTAGCTCAGGCCTGTGTATCTAATAGGGGAATATAAACATTGCACCACTGGGTCAGGGTTGAAATTCAGTGGACGGTAAGTTTCAAAACACTAGCCCAGAAACAGCCAGAGGGCTGCTCTCAGACTCTGGATTGGTAGAATGTAGGTGCTGTTTCCATCCCTGTGAAGGTTACTTCTCCTACCATGAAAATATTATGAATTTTGTAAGAGCAAATCTCCTTCTGCTCCTGGCGCCATCTTTGTTTTCTCTGTATCACTGCTTACAGCGCACTGTCCTTGGTTCAAAGCTTCCCTCTGCTCTGACGGTCATTTCTCTCTCTGAAGGTTGCCAGAATCAATATGACAGCGTGGACTTTCAGTTTGGAACAAGCAGATATTAGTTGTCCTGTACTTCTTGTTTCCAAAGAAAGGTAAATAGATGGGGAGTCACAGGGTCCATGGGTTCCAATGCAGTGCTCAGATCAACTGCTCTTAATGGACCAGTGTCCACAGAGGAAACAGTCAACAGTATTTACTGCCTGCTTTTCTTCATTAAGAGATTCTTTTCATTTGATTTTTATAATAAAACACTTTAAAAATAGGAATAAAAATATAAGCCTGTAAAATTTAATTGCTGATCCTATTTCTTTCTTGCTTTCAAGCCTTCTATGCAGTTTCCTTTCTTTTTTTTTTTTTTTTTTTTTTTTTTTTTGGTGTTTCGAGACAGGGTTTCTCTGAATATCTCTGGCTGTCCTGGACTCGCTTTGTAGACCAGGCTGGCCTCGAACTCACAAAGATCCGCCTGCCTCTGCCTCCCAAGTGCTGGGATTAAAGGCGTGCGCCACCACCGCCCGGCTCAGTTTCCTTTCTTAATTACCAACAATTAGCCTTTTTTTTCAGAGACCAAATAGAAGAAACTGGAAGCAAACCTCTATGCCTCACCTCCAGCCATGCTCCCAAATCTGCTCCCATGCACCACAGCCTCTCTTGATCCCATGTCTCCCTTTACCTGTTCAAATCCTCCTCTCGATTCTTCCCTTTAGGGATCATCTCTGCAGGGAGGAGGCTGTTTGCACAGCCTTTCACCTATTCTCTCCTGTACACAATCAAACCAGTTTTCTCTTCTTGCTTCAACAGTATGACAATCACTCTGGTCACAGTCATCATCAGTAAGGCCCCCAATACCAATGTCACTGTCCAGTGTATGGGTTGAGAGTAGATACAGTGTCTGTAACCAGAGGTGACTTTACCAAGCCACTCCTGTAGACAACTATGGCCTATCTTTTCTGTTTCTAGGGCTCCTGTTCACACCTAGTTCTTCAGCCCTCTCCATCTTCCCTGCAGCTTTCCATAAATCTGATTGGGCCTGGTAAGATGGCTCAGAGAGTAAAGGCCTTGGCTGCAAAGTCTGATGACCTGAGCTCAGTTATACACACACACACACACACACACACACACACACACACTCCATTTTATTTTTGTAATCCCATTTTGCCTTAGGGTAACCAGAGTTGCCTCTGATGTTTATAGTAAGGATCTCTTAACCAATTTACTTCTGGGGGTGGGGCAGGGAAGGAGGCTGAAGATAAATCGAGCAACATCCACTAAGGTTACCACAGCTGTAGAAACCCAGAGGAACCTACACAAAGTGTTGTACACCATCTCTGTTTTTAATACAGAAAGGCTGGAAACTTCTCAGTACCCACCATTAGAAGGCTAACTAGCTACATAAACAGTATGCATATACAAGCAAGTATCACATACTTCATGGTGCCGGGAGATAGATCAGTTTCTTGATTTTTCTGAGCAAGCACTGGAACTGTAGTTTGGATCCTCAGAACCCACATAAATGCTAGGTGGGTATAGGAGTCCACCTGTAGTTTGAACCTCAATAAAAAGGCTAAAGGGAGCCTGGTGTGGTAGCGCACGCCTTTAATCCCAGCACTTGGGAGGCAGAGGCAGGCGGATCTCTGTGAGTTCAAGACTAGCCTGGTCTACAAAGTGAGTCCAGGACAATCAAGGATACACAGTAAAACCCTATCTCGAAAAATGTTAAAGAAAAAAAAAAAGGCTAAAGGAACATCAAAGAAGAGGGGGTGGGAAGATTGTTAATTCACAGGACCAGAAAGTGGGATTCTAGATCACTGTCTTCTCAGGGCAGCGACACCCATGAAAGCCCAATAACATGGATGCTTAAATGAGGCCTGAGCAATGGCAACACCAAGAGACGCCTCCATGGAGACGAGAGAAATCTCACAAGGCCCCGCCCCTGCACTTAAGGACTTCCAGGACGGGGAAAATGAGTCTTCTTCAAGGATGAGGCACCTAACTGGTTATCCAATACCAAAAAGTCAGTTGTAAAATGACATACATACAAGAAACAGAAAATGGACTCAGCAGGTTGTATTTGAGAGGCAGCCTAGAGGAGGGCATAGGAAAGGTTAGACGATGGGGAGGAATGGCATAATTATACTTTAATTAAAAATAATAATCACATGTTTAAAAGAGGTGGGTGGTTAAGATTCCTATAATGAAGGGATGAACATGTCTCACCATGTTGTTAATGTTTTATTTAATAAGTTACATTCTGGGTACATCTCACAGAGTAAAGGAATGACTGAAACAAAAGTATTATGAAAGAAGGGTCAGTCAGAGAGGCATTCCCAGTTCCTTAGGGGTGGTACACTGGATTTCCCTCAAATGGTCTTTCGATTAGCATGAGCACAGGACAGGCTTGGCCATTGTTCCCATTCATACTGCCCAGTTTCCCAATGCCGGAAACCTGAATCTGTTGAAACTAAGGATTTACTTTCCACAATTCATATTCCATGATCGCTGGAGAGAAATGTGAGCTGCTGTCAATCAGGTTAGTTCACTTTATTTCCTGCTTCCTGTTATAGGTGGGATTTATTTAGGGTTAAAAGAAAAAAAAAGCCACATAGGCAGTTGGTTTCTGGCAGTGCTTTCTCTGTGAGTTCCTGGCTTTGTTGTGCTCATAACTACAACAGTTGGCTTTCATTGCCGACTTGACACCACCTTGAATTCCCCGAGTTTTAGTGAGGGATTGTCTAGGTCATGTTAGTGTATAGGCGTGTCTTCTGGGAGTGGAGGGGCATTCTCTAAGCAGGGAATCCTGAACTGTACCAGTAGAGAAATGGAGCCACGCTCTACCATGCATGTATTAATTCCTTTCTGCTTGACTGTGGATGCGATGTTACCAATTGCTTCAAGTTCACAGAGCCTTGACTTCCTGGCAGTGACGGACTGCTCCCTACAACTGGGACCCAGATATGCTCTCTCCCCTTGAAGTTGCTTTGGTCAGTGTATTTTATCACAGCAGCAGGACAGAGAATTAAGATGCTGCTTTTCCCCCAAAAGCCCAAAATATTTGAGTAGAAGGAGAGTAGAGCTCATGATGTAAAACTTTGGGGAACTTAGCTCTGTGTTCCCTACATAGCATAACACTGGTTGTTGACTTCTCATCCCATGAAGAACTGCCTGCACACATGGTGGGCAGCTGTAATCCAATCACATCAGTAGGCTATAGCAGGGACACTAGTAATAAACTAGCATATTCATCGATGTCCCATGACCCTCAACTCTGTCATTACACTTTTGGACATTAGCCAAAGGTAATCATCCCATATTTTCAAATATTTTTGTTCCCCTCAATTGTGAAACAAAGGAGCAGTTAATAAAAGCATAGAAATCCCATGAGACCATCACATAGGACATATGTGAATGTTGGTGGCCTAGAGACAGCTCCATGGAAACATTTCAACTGGAGCAAACAGGATATGAAAGTGTAACCTAAACTTAGCAGCTCTATGCTGTAAATGTCAAGCCCAGTGGACAAATGTCAGCAGTGGAATTCTGGGTCATGGTGATTGAATGCGCTAGAATTCTGGGGGACAGGAAGCATGGGTGGGATTTGATGTCTCTCTCATCCTAGATACAAGCCAAGCCTTCCTGCCCCAATGGTACAGGTAGGTGTTCATGCCTCAAATCCTTCCTTGGAGGCTGAGGTCTGAATAAGCATGGGAAGGTGACAAGTGGAGACTTCTCCCCTTTGTCTCGGTGAGAAACTTGAATCTCCTAAGGGCTGATATGGTGACCCCTCACTGCATATTCATGGATGCTGAAACACTCTGCCTTTGAGGATATCACAGCCCTAGTGTTCATATGTTCCTCCCTCAGGCATTTTGGACAAGTCCGTTCCTGAGACCCTGCTTGGATTGGTCTCCTTTAATACCTTACTCCATAATTTTAAACAAGTAATACTTATTTAGTCTATAAACTTTGAAGGATTAACTATGCTCTTCTGATCTCAGCCCTTGGAAGGCAGAGAGAGGAGGGTTTCATGTTTGAAGCAACCTGAGCTACACAAGAAGATCCTGAGCTGGTGAGAAAGCTTAGGCAGCAAAGGTACATGTTGTACAAGCTTGGTGACCTGAACTGAATCCCAGGGAACTACATAAAGGTGAAAGGAGAGAACCATTCCATATAGTTGTTCACAATCATGGATTGGCTTCACATATACACCATGTACATGTGTGCTTACACACACACACACACACACACACACACACACACACACACACACACA
>CAJQZJ010033173.1:426037-449995 GCA_907164525.1 Lophiomys imhausi
TGTGTGTGTGTGTGTGTGTGTGTGTGTGTGTGTGTGTGTGTGTGTGTATGTGTGTGTGTGTGTGTGTGTGTGTGTGTGTGTGTGAGTGTGCGTGCACGTGCGTGTTGTGTTGTGTGGTGTGAGGAGGAAGGCTAATCTAGAGTCACCTGCTGACAGGAAGCCTATTGCTGGGCACAGTTGTCCTTTTTTTACAATCACGACACACCATCATATAAGTACCTCATAAAACTGGATGTAAAAGGATGGTAGTATCATTTATTCCCTTTAATGTAATGAGGACATTAATCATTCATTACAGCAGACAACTGAAAACCACTCAGAAAGTGTTCTCATCATCCTGAGACTTGGCGGTGGAAGGTCTGAAATTATTGCATCTTTTCCATGTTTGGCAAAGGAAACATCAGATAATTTAAACAAGGTGTTTGTGTTTTTTGTTTCTTTCCTTAAAAAGCTTCTTTGTTAAAGAAAACCCTAAGAAGCCAGCTGAATGCTGGGAATGCAAGATGAACCACGGATGTTAGCATTCTGGGACTTCCTTGTGGAGTGGAAAGCAAATGAATTACCTGCTAGTTACCACCGCTCAATTTCTAACTCATTATTCATATTTAACAGCTACTCTCTCATTTCCACCAAGGACCTCAAAGTAGTTTGCAAAGAAGAGGTGTTAGATTTGCTAAATTTACAACCAAGTAAGGCAAAAGAAAAAAACAGACACAGAGCCACATACCTGGTCTAGATGGCTACGCATGTTGGTTGGATACCTGATACATTGTTAGCCCTCACCAGCTAGGCCTGACCAATCAAACTATAGTTGCCTGAAGAAATTGCTGGCCAGGCATTACCATCCTCAGAATATGCTAATGACCTCCTTGCCACAAACTCTGGTAAACCCATCCTTCTATTTTCACTGCTCAGGTCTGAGCCAGAGCATATACCACTGTTGCTAGGGCCACCACATTCTCTATCTAAGGCCAAGGTGACATTGTGACGTGTGGCCATTGGCTATTGAGATGGATGTTATTCAGACTCTGGAGATGGCTCCTGCTGTTGGGTTGTGTGAGTCACCAAGCTTCTCAAGAGCAATGGACACCTGCTCCCAACAAACCTAAGGAGCCAAACTAATCCAATAGCAAGAAGATTTGTTAAAGTTACCAAAACAAAAATAGTACCCTGGCCTCGGTAACCTCTGAAGGATTTAAGTGATAAAGCACAGTCATACTTCCAAAAAATGTTTACTCTAAGCATCAATACTGCTTCCAATATCCTTCCCCTGTACAATCAGAGCCAGGGAGAGTATTCAGTAAAGTGAGTGACATCCTAGCTCATTTGGTAGAGTGATTGGGTGCCTAATGCTCCATTGCCAGAGCAGCGTAAAACTGGGCATACTGTTGTAACCCTGTGATTCCAGCATTGGGAAGTAGAGGCAGGAGAATTAGAAGTTTAAGGTCATCCTCTGTCATCTAATGAGTTCAAGACCAACATGGGCTACGTAAGACTGACTCAAAAAATCACAGCAATGTAGTTCTGCTGGCAGAGTACTTAGGTGGCATGAACAAAGACCTGGCTGGGTTGAATTCCCAGTACTCCCTAAATCAGGCAAGCTGGTATACACCTGTAATCCCATCCCAACATGAGGTACATGGATGTAGCACTTGATGCTTAGGGGTCTTTAGCAACCACCTTTGTTGACAATTGTGAGAGTTAAATGGAAGACCCTGGAACTATTGCTCCAGGCCAGGACTACTTTTCCTCACATCTCTTAAAGATCTCTCCCCAACATGTAGTTAAACTCCCTTCTAAATATTTATGTCTTCACCCATGGACTAATGCAGCTCCAGCCTCTGAGAGTCTGAGAAGCCTCTTTTGGCAGTGGGCAGTGGGCAGATTGGGACTGCTGAGGATCTCAGCCTTGTGGACCTAGCAACTACTGGATTTTCAGCTTCCTGGTGACAGACAATGACTGTGGGACACTCCAGCTGCTGAGCACCAGCCTCAAGGACCAAACTGGGTCTCAGCCTCTTGAGAGTTATTCAACTGCTGTCACTATTTTACCTTAAATTAACACACACACACACACACACACACACACACACACACATGAACACACATGAACACACACACACTTATCCCATTGATTCTATTCTCCAGGAACCCTGATTAGAACATCTCCATGAGACCCTATATCAAATTTTCCTGGAAAGTTACCTATTTCCTTTGCTGTTACCAACTGGCCTCATTTTTAATGTAGGGGATGTTTTGTACATAATTGTGCCACATACACAGACTTTTACTTTCTCTTTATCTGAAGTCTCAACGCATTAATGTTGCTGTACATTCCAGACTCATCCATGTTTGTTGAATGGTCATATTCAGCACAGTGGAAGCCCTATCGTTCACTTGCCTTCATTTCCTGTTACAAATACCAACAGGAAGAATTTCCCTGTGAGAGCTGTTTTCAGTTTTTTGAGTACTAATTTAGGAAAATTCCTCAGGTCACGATGATTGGCCTAGTGGGAATTTGTCTTATTTGCTCTCAGTGAATCAACATGAGTTTTCTTTGGAAAATTTCACAATAGACCTGGAGGTCACAGGGAGCATGAGGGTGTTGCAGAACCAAGGCTGGTGACCCAGTGGCTGGCACTGAGTGTGCTCAGGCCACAGAATGGCCTTCAGGAATAGAGGAGTGTTTTAAAGACAGACAGAAAAGGAGAGTTCTGTCTGAGACAAGACAGGTCCAGCATACAAATGGCTATAGAAATGGTCCTTTCCCTTCACTGATTGTCTTTGTGTTGCTGTACAGCACTGTATGGAGATGGAGTTCCCTGTTTTAATATATCTGTGACTCGTCAGAAAACCTTTCTAACTACTTTCAGGTCTAGCAATTTGGCTATAATCACACAAAATAAATGTTTGTTGGATTGAAGGAAACGAACCTTTCATGGGACTTCAATCCACTTTTCCATTTTCACAGTGGAAAGACAGCACAAATAGGTAACAAACTGTTGTCATGAACAGAGAGATTGAGGTGTTATCTGTTATTGCAGAGTAGCTTAGATTCTAGGCTGGAGTGCTGCCTGTCAAGAGCTCTGACATGTCTAAATTCACAGATATTTATAATGCCATTATCCTCCCTCCTTGTCTCCCTGTCTCCCCTCTCTCTGTGTGTGCATATGTGCACATGCATGTAGTGTACATGTATGAGCTTGCATGCAGATGCCAGAGATCAACTTGGAGTGCCATTCCTCAGGTGATGTTCACCTTTGTGTTTTTTGTTTGTTTGTTTCTGTTGTTTTGACAGGGTCTCTTGCATCCCAGGCTAGCCTCTAATTCTACATTGCTGCTGAGGATCTTAAGTTCCCCATCCTCTTGCCTCCACTTCCCAAATAGTGAATTTACTGGAACAGGCCACTCTGCCTGCCTTTTGGGACAGGATTTCTCACTGGTGTAGAGCTCACCAAGTAGGCAAGGCTGACCGGCCAATAAGCCTCTGGGAACTACAGTTCTCCATTTCCCTTGTGCTGGGATTTTAAGGTGCAAGGCATACACTTGGCTTTTTATAAAATGTAGGCTCTAGTGATTGGACTAATTTTCTCAGGCCTACATGGTTGTAAGAGAAACTATTTAAGCAAAAGCCAGCCTGCAAGCTAACAAGCAACATCCCCGATGGTTTTTTTTTTTTTTTCTGCTGCACTTCTTTGCCTATGAGTGAGTTTCCAAACAGAGGTAATGTTACATGCATCAGCAAGTAAGACCTACCTTCAGGTTCCTGTCTTGAGCATCTGTCCTGACTTCTTCAATGGTGGACTGTGACCTGGAGTTGTAAACCAAGCAAACCCTTTCTCCTCTAAGTTGCTTTGGTTAGAGTGTGTATCACAGCAACAGAACAGACAATAGGATGGATGGCTATGAGTCCAAGCCTGTAATCCCAGCACTGGAAATCCTGAGACAGGAGAATTGCTGCAGGTTCAGGGCATTTGCTGGAATACATAACTCATAGAAACAGCAAGTTCGGGGCAGTTGCTAGAACTTGAGAAACACTGAGCTTTATTGTTTGAACTCAGAATTTAAAGCCAGATTCCAAACAGTAGAGAAGCCTCATTCCCCTGGGGCAGGAAGGTGGGGAGCCAGAGATGCACTTGGGTGCTTTAGGATTATTTTGCTGTGTTCTTCAAAGCCAGGAAGGTAAGGTAGCTCTGAATAGCAAGGTTTGGATTTTGTTTTTGTTTTTATGCTTTGCCTATGAAAGTATAAAACACTTGAAAATTAAAACACATGAAGAATGAGTGGCACACTCCATCTGTTTTTAAATAACCTTCATTATTTTACTGATTATAAAAAAGTGTATGTTCTTTATAGAAACTATGAGTATTGTAGGGAACTAGGCATACTATAAGCTCTTCTGTAGCCCTGCCACTTAGCTCCACCCACTACTGAGAGTGGTAACCTGCAGTCTCCCTTGCAGAGCAATCTTGATGATTCCTGGTTGGTAATCCAATCTCTGTTTTGTAATCCTGTTTTGGTGTTGAGTTTTGTAGGCTTGCTTTCACTCATGGTTGAGGTCCCTCAGCTTGGGCCTTGTGTAATGGGAGCAGGGGTAAACCACACCTAAATGAATTGGGCTTGGCTCAGTTCCACAAAACTGCATTTACAGCTGGGCATGGTGGCACAAGCCTTTAATCCTAGCACTAGGGAGACAGGGTCAGGTTAATCTTTGTGAGTTCCAGGTTAACCTGGTCTACACACACACACACACACACACACACACACACACACACACACACACAGATAAAACTGCTGCATTCACAAAATAGCTGCCAGGATTTGGGCTTGTCCAGTTTGCAGACCCTTGTTTTATAATGTTTGACTTAATAAAGGACAAGCATGGATTGTGTCTTGGTCTTTTCCATTATCCTATTGTCTCAGAAAGTCACCTAACTGCCAAAGACACAGACTGAGTCAAAAGATGGAATCTATCTGTCCAGTGGATAGAAACCCCAAACAAGCTGGTGGAGATGTTCTGCTGGCTGTTAAATAGATCTCAAGTCAAAATAAGGCAGAAGACCCAAAGTCTACTCCATGTTAATAAGAGGGGCGATTCATCAAGAAGACAGAACATTTGTAAATATATGTGCACTGAACATTGACCCTTCAGAACTATGAGAAATTTCTATTATTACCTAGTCAAAGATGTTTTATAAATCACAGCATTCAGAATGGACCACACATCTTTTTTTGTTTGTTTGTTTGATACAATGTCTCATGTATTCCAGGATGCCCTGTATCTTTCTTTTTTGAAATAATTTATTTTTTAATGTTGAAAACAACAAAAATAACCTCAGATGGGAGAAAATAATAAATACAATAATATTTAATTTTCAATACATCAAATCAGTTTCATTGAATTTAATTTTATAAATAATTTTCTTAAGTAAATCACAGTCAATAACCAACATCACAGTTGTGGAATGGTCATGGGGTATAATATCAGTCAGGGGACTGGTATGTCAGCAAGCTTTCAGTTCATCTTTAAACAGTCTAGTAATTAAAAGTCAGGTTAAGACTGGCAAACAAGGTCCTAAGGAAGCTATCCCTCAAATACTTCTCTGTCTACTATAAATGCATTAAAATATGCAAAGGCAAAACTACAAAAAAAGATTCAGTTTTTTTTTCTTTTTCATTTTTTTTGAGACAGGGTTTCTCTATCTAGTCCTGGCTGTCCTAAAACCCACTCTGTAGACCAGGCTAGCCTGGAACTCACAGAGATCCTCCTGCCTTCGCCTCCCAGTGCTGGGATTAAAGGTGTGTGCCACCACTGCCTAGCAAGATTCAGTTCTTAGCAGGAAGGGCTTTTTGATAAGAACTTGTGGGTGGCATGATGTTTGATGCCCTGTATCTTATAGCCAAGGAACCTTGAACTTCTGATCCTTCAGCCTCCACCTCCCCAGTGATGAGGTTGCAGGTGAGCAGGCTTACTTTTCATTCAGATCTTGGTATAGCAGACTGTCCTGTGGAGCTGTCTCAGAGCCTCTGACTGGGTGGTCTTACTGCTTCTCAATCCCTGGTCACCCTGCAATCCTCCTGTGATGTGCATCGGTATCTATAGATCCATAGTTTATAACCACTGTCTACGGCCCTGGGAAAACGGGGGCTTTGCCGGTCTCTATACCTCTCTGCCTGGACCTGAGGTACTTGGCTGTCATTTAAACTTGCTAATAGACATAGTGGCCGGTGATTAGATCCTAATTGGATCTTGTTTTTTTTTTAAATTTTTAATTTATTATGTGTGCACATGGGTGTATGTATGTAGATGCACATGTGACACAGAACACATGTGGAGGTCAGAGGACAACTTGAGAGAGTCAGTTCTCTTCTCCCATCAAGTGGGTCCCAGGGATCAAATTCAGGTCATAAGGCTTGGTGGCAAGCGCTGTTATCTCCTGAGCTATTTTGTAGGCCAGGATCTTGCTTTTTAATCCAGCCAGCTACTCTGTGTCTCTTTCCTGGTATGTTGAGGCCATTTACATATAAAGTTACTATTGTGAGATGTTTATTAATTCCTTTAATTTTACCAGTTATCTTTCTGGTTGATTGATTATTGCTTGTTCTTTTCTGTCTTCTATACTAGTAGCAGGGGTTTTCTGTTTTACTGTGTTGAACATGATGCGCTCCTCACTAGTTCTCATTTGTTCATTTAGTCCACATGGGAAATGTCTTAATTCCTTTTCTCTCATGATGAAACTGTCATTCTTCATCCTCTGTGCGTAGTGTTCCTTAAAGTGTCTTTGGCAGTGCCAGCTTGCTGGCCATGAAGTGATTTAGTTGTGTTTGTCTTGAAATGTCCTTATTTCTTCATTGGTGTTAAAAGACAGCCTTGCTGGATGTGACACAACCTGCTGTGTCAGCAGCTATGGGGTCTCAGGCCCTGTCCCATGCTCTTCTTGCTCTTAGGGTTGGTGGTAATGGATCTGTCGTGTTTGCCTTGGTAGATGAATTCATATTTATCTTTTACAGCTTTTAATATAGTTTCTTTGCTTGGTATCTTTGATATCTATCTTGTGCGGTGGTTTGAGTGAGATGGCCCCATAGTCTCTAGCATTTGAATGTTTGGTACCCAGTGGATGGCACTGTTTGGATAGATTAAGATTTCCTCCTTGCTGGAGGAAATATGTCACTTGGAGCAGGCTATGAGGTTTTCCAGCCATGAACCATTCCCAGTTCACTCTCTACTTTCTGTTTGTGGCTCTACAAGTGAGCTCTCAGCGGCCTGTCAACCAAGACTCTTACCCCTGGGAACCTTGAGCCCAAATAAACTCCTTCTCCTCGTTCATGGTGTTTTGTTGGAATAGAAAAGTAACTAATACATCTTAACTACACTGTATCATAAGTAATCCTTCCCTGTAAATTTCTACAAGTGACTCATTCTTGGATATCCATTTTTTTTCTTCAGAATTGGGGAAATTTCTGCTATAGTTTCATCAAATAGAATCTCCATAATCTGTACATATTTAGTGTTTCTCTCAGCCATAGGGTTTTTTCCTTTTCTTCTCTTTGTGAGGATGTGGATGGGATTCAGGGAGGGTGTGTACATTTGCAGGCCAAAAGTCCACACCAAGCTCAGGGGGTCTTATTTTGAGGTGGAGTTTCTCACTAAACCTGGAGCTCACCATTTTCAGTCACTACATGGGTTGGCCAGTGAGCCCCAGGATCCTCCTGTGCCCATCCTCAGCACTGTCTTACCGAGCTTAGCTTTTACATGGGTGCTGTGAGCCTACTGTCAGGGCCTCACACTTGTACAGCAAGCCTTTACCCGAGCAGCCATCTCCTAGCCCCTATGTCGTGGATTCTTATTTTACCTCTTGATCATATCCCAGGTTCTTGGATGCCCTGGTCTTCTGCATTTATTTATGTTTTAATGTGGCATTTCCTCATCCTTGTCCTCCATCCTCGACATTTCTGTCTTCTCCTAGAACCTTTGTTTTGATGTTGTAGAGAAGTAAATGGCTCTTCTCAATTCCTTCTTGATTTTGAAGTGAAGACATTCTCCAGTTTTCTGTGAGTATGATTTTTGCAATAGGTCATTTGTGGATAGATTCTGTATTATTTTTCCTAATACAGAATGGCAAAACAAGTTTTTGCTTTCACAGTTGCATGTGTCAGAAGTCCTAAATTGAGAAATTAGCAAGGTTGGCTCTTTTCTGCCAACTCTCAAGGAGAATTTGTCTAACGTAGCTTCCTTAATGTCTAGTAACTGTGACCGTTTTAAGCATCCCATGGCTTATTAGGCACCACCCCAGTTTTTGCCTCCATCTCAGCGTGTTCTGTGTGTCTCTCTATGGCTTCTCTTTTCCGCTGATTTTTTAGAGACAGGCACCTATGTAGCCCAGGATACCCCAAAGCTTGTTAGGTAGTGAAGGATGGCCTTAGACTCATGATCTCCTGTGTCTACCTCCCAAGTGCTGGCATCATAGGAAATGCCATGCCTGAACTTCCACAGGATTTAGTGTGCCCTTCACCTCCAACACAATCTCATTTCATGATCCTTATTTTAGTTTTATTTACAAAGAAACTTTTTTTTTTTTCAAATAAGAGCACATCCTACATCCTGGGAGATATAACTTGAATATTCTGCCTCAACTCCCTAAGTGGTGTTGTGGGGCATGGGCCTAGCTGTCAATCTTTTCCTTTTTTTTTTTGAGACAGGGCTTCATTATGTACTCCAGGATGGCTTTGAACTTGCTATGCCTTCTGCCCCTACCTTCCAAATGCTGTACCCCCACGTCCGACAAAATATGTCAGATTGATCTAAATTTACAAATGTCTTAGTGTAACTGCATTAATATCTTTATATTTTCAAGTCTATAAGATCTTAATCAATACCTTTCTTTAAGGTTCAGTATTAGCAAAATTGTGTTTCCTCCTCCTCCCTCCTCCTTCTTGTTCTTATCCTTCAACTGAATCTTGATAGATTTTTTTGGGGGGGGCTATATCAAAAAACATGACCCTTTGCCCTGTTATTTCTATCATTATTCATTTGTATTCTTTATTATTCTTTACTTTGATAAAGTCTTAGAGTTTAATTTACTTAAAAAAAATTCTTAGAGGCAGGTAGATCTCTGTGAGTTCAAGGCCAGCCTGGTCTACAGAGTGAGTTCCAGGATAGCTAGGGCTACACAGAGAAACCCTGTCTTGAAAAATCAAAAAAAAAAAAAAAAGTCTTGGAGTGACTCTGTAGGTTATCAGTTTGCATCCTTTTTTAAATATATGCATTAAAGACTATAAATTTCTTGCTAAGTGGCTCATAAGATATGTCTTGTCATCAATTTGTTTTCTTATATTTTAAACATTTTTCACTTTTCGCATATACTTGGTTCAGAAATACTTTCAAATTAGGTGGGGACTAGTAACACAGTGGGAGGGAGCTTACACAACATATACAGAACCCTGTATTCAACCTCCAGCATTACAGAGGTGAAAAAGAAGTTAACTTGCAAAAAATGGATTAGAATGTTTATTTTCTAGAAAAGCTTTTTTTGTAGAAAATTATTGAGTTTGATGCTTAGGGAAATAATTTCAGTGCTCAAATTATTGGAACTAATTGATCTCTGTCCAACTTAAGGGAACACCAGTTTGTCTGGCTGACACTTCCGGGTTACAGCCCATCACTGTGAAAAATCAAGGCAGGGAGAACGTGAAACATCTGGTAAAGGTCAGAGAGCAGAGAAGTCACGCATACATGTGAGCGCTCAGTTCACTTTTTCTACTCTTAAACAGTTCAGACTGTCCTGCCTGGGGGATGGTGCCACCCAGAGTGGGCGAGTCTTTATGCCTCATTACCATATTCAAGGTAATGACCCCAGACATGCCCACAATCCAAGCTGACCTAGATAACCTTTCACTGAGGCTCTCTTCCCACATGATTCTAGGTTGTGTCAGGTTGACAATTAAAACTCTCTGTCACAAATATAAAAGGACCCTCCCCCTTGCCAGCTTTGTGATACTACAAATGTCTGAGATAATTAACTTACAGAGAGAATAGGTTCATTTTGTCTCATCTTGTTGAAGGTCCCAGTTCATAATCAAGTGCCTTTTTGATTTGGGCCTCTGACGAGGGCAGCACATCATGACAGAAACGCACAATGAAGCAAAACACTATAGATGTTAAGAAGGAGAAAGAAGGAACAGCCAGTGTTCCACAACTGCTTTTAGGGCCATGCCTCTGATGACCCAAGGATCTCCCACCAAACCTATCTCTTGAAGATCCCACAGTATTTCCCATCTGCCCAGCCTTTGGTACCGGGAGGTACTAGATACTTTTCTCATCGCCATGACCACATACCTATTAAGAAGCAACTTAAGGAAAAGGCTTTGGGGCTCCAGTCCATCATAGTGGGGAAGGCGTGGCATCAGGAGAGTAAAATGACATAACATTGAGTCTCCAGTCAGGAAGGAGAGCAAGATGAACGCTGGTACTCACTCCTTTCTCCTATTCAGAACCGCGGACCATGGGACACACACCCACAACCCACCGCAGGTCTTTCCTCTTTGGGTAAAACTTTCTGGGAATGCCTTCGTAGACTCAGAGTGGTGTTTCCATGGTGATCGTTTCTTATCAAGATTAACTATCACAGGGGCCTTCAGCTTCCAAGTATTGCAGCCAGCTCTGACCTTGAAGGTCAGTGTCCTCTTCACAATGCAAAAGTATCATTCGATCTCTAAGAGTTCCCAGATTAACTGTTGCAGCAGTGATCAAGGTTCAAGTCTGGCTATTCTTATAAAGAGTGGTGGCACATTCTTATAATTCCAGCAATCAGGAAACTGGGCAGCAGGGACTTAAGCATCTGAGTTCAAGGCTAGCATTGGCTACATAGTGTGTTTCAGGTGAGCTGGGCTACAGTATGAGATCTTGCCTCCCCTAGCCCTGCCCAATTCCAGAGCTTGAGAGACAAACTCAACTATATGCCCCTGATTAAAGTTGATGAAGGGGTAAGGGGGAGAAGGAGAAGGTTGTTACAAATTTCCCAAATAACTAATGGAAGAGGCTCTGGCTAAATAAACATCCTTACTTCATGTGGCCGCTCTTTCAAGGTTTCCCTGGATAATTCTCCTGCTGCTGAAACTTCTGTCTTCCTGGGGCCCTCACTGCAGCTTTAGCTTCGTACCCACAACTCCATCGCACATGACCTTGTTAGGGGTTGCCTTCCAGGGACTTTAACGCCATAGCACACTGCCTATCTTCCCAAACTTTCTCTGACGTCTTGGTGGCAGTAGCCATGACACTTGCATTCTGCATTTCTGTCAGAAAAGCCCCTCATGGGAGACATTCCAAGGTCTGTCAGCATCATGGACTGATCCTGCCCTGCCTGAGCCACAGCTGCTTTTCACTCTACTTGACTTCAGCTAGGAAAATCTTGCAATTAATGGTTCTGGCTATGAAATGTTTACAGGCTCTGTAAGAACTATGACAGATTCAATACACACAAGGTTTCTCTAGTCTTGCCCTCAAACTACTGCTTTTAAAATTAAATGTTTCCTATAACCTATCCTCTCCCTCCACCTTAATTCCATGGCTTTTATACTGTTTTTTCTCCACCAGCTTGAGATCATTCCAGTGTATCTGATGAGATCTTGGGCTTCTAGAAAAAGTGATTCTGGAAATGCCATCTGGCTGCCCATTAGATGTGTCCAGACAGACTCTCTGTAGATTATCTCCAGGAAGGAAGAAAAATAGATGACAGTCTCAGAACTATTTATACAATCATCCTGCAGGCTTTGGCCTGGAAAACAAGAAAGTGGGACTTTCAGGTTTTTGATTGCTTTCCTCCTCCCCCCACCCATGTTTCGTGAAGTTTAAATTATAACCATCTGTTTCAGAAGATATAAAAATCTTGAATGCGTTTTCCACCATGTTAACAGGATACTAACCCTTTGGGAACTCTCGTACTGATGGAGGTGCTCTGCTAATTGTGGCAAAACCAGAGTGTCACAGCTCATTCCCTGCGCACGTCATCGGCTTTCTCAGTTCAGTGATGAGCACCCGTCTCTGAGACTCATCGTAGTATGATGCTGACAGTGCTTCCTGTTTGAAGGAGGGCGATGACGATGGGTTGCAATTCTTACTAAATTACCTGTTTCTGTTTATTCTTTTGTTCATCTTTTATTCTTCAAACATCCCTGGAACATGCTTGCTTCAAAAACTCCATGCTAAAGTTGGAGCAGTATGAAGAACATTAGCATGGCCTCTGTGCAAGGACATCAGGCAAATCTGTGAAGTGGTTTATATTTAAAGAAAAAGAAATCACCAAGACAGTTCCTGGTGATCTCAAAAGCTGTTCACACTTGCTCATACTTGGTGATTAATTGAACATGTTTTCATTCTCACAGCCTAACAGGGATGTGGGATTAAAAACACAGCTCTAAAATCCATCATCTGTATTCTCACCCCATTTTCCACCCAGCCCTCACCCCATCGATGTACTACATTCAATACCTTTCCCAAAAGTCAAGGGCAAGATATAACACTATGGCTACAGATGATCACCCAGGAGCCTCTCAGCACTGTTTGATTAATTTTTTAAGATTACAGTTCACTCTCTCTGTCTTCTTTCAGAAACAATTATTCTTTCATCCTAATAGGCTCTCATTGCGCACCAGTTGTTTCCTAATAATAAGCTCTTATTGCGCACCAACTGTTGTCTGAGCACTGTTCTGAGTGCTGAAGATATAGATATAAGCTGAGAACAAGCCATGTAAAGCCCTACCTACTACACAGTGAAGTAAGAGTGCTCCAAAGCACGGTTGGGGGATAGGCAGGGAGGGGGTGCTATTCATAAAGCAGAGAATTATGCATTCTTCCACAGTGCATGACTTTCCGGTACTTGATAGTTAATTTCTTCTTATTTTATTATGTCATCGTCTTTTAAAATCTCTATGTGTTCAAAACATATGCTTTTCATCTTCTTTTACTATGTCTGTCTTACAGAGTGTCTCACGGATAAATATAACCTTTCCTTGCACCAGCTGGATTTGTTGGAGATGTAGAAGTCAGAGGGAAAGAAAATCTGTCATGAGTAGTCCTGCAGCCCCTGGCTGAGCTCACAGTCTGAGGCATCGCCAGAGTGTGGAGCCGAACAGGCAGGTGTGGCACATTTGCCTGACAAACATGCCTCAAGCTCTCAGGAGAAAGGAGCAACAAAATGAGTCAGGACAAATGAAAGAGGGAAACTACCCCCTCCAGCTACACAGGAAAGAGAAGGGGGAGGTCTGGAGAGGGAGGCCTGGAAAGGGAGGTCTTAGTAACAGGACTTCTCAACACCCTGGCTGTGTCTCTTCCCACAAGTGATCAACTTTAGAGCATCAGTGTGTGGGAAATGGGACAAATACAAGTTGAAAGGGGAGGAATGGGGAGGAATGGGGAGGCGGTCAGCAAATGAGGAAAAAAAAATGTGACTTCCACTTTGAACTATGACTTAAAAGAAGCAAGTGGCACAAATAGCTCTCTAGTTTGTATTTAATTTTGAACTTTATTGCTTTGTAATGTTAAAATATTTTCAACAATCAATAGACCCAAAAGAGCAGGAACAGGGACTTGGTTACCTGTCAGCGGGACACTCCACCCTAGTGGAACTGCCATGTATGCCCCCTGTGCAAGAGGAAGCTCCTAGACCTCATGTGACTAACGAACTGAGGGGGGCTGATACATGGAGACAGCCCACACGGGAGGGATGGGATGGGGGGTAGCAGGTGGGAGGGAGGGGCCAGGAGACGGTGGAGGGAGGAGGTGGCAATGGAGACATAATGAAGTAGTAAATAAACGTTTAAAAAATAAAAATAAAGAGGACACATAGGTTGTGTCAACACTTACACATATGTTGAATACTCCAAAATTCACAGGATTGCTGATCAAATATAGTTAAATAAGGCAAACCTATGTTTCTAGACAAAAGTTTAACCCTATGGAAAGATGAGTTTGTATCAATGGTCAATGGCCATTAATTAAGAAGACTTAATAATTAATTAATAAGCATTCTACACATGATACACACATTAAAAGCTAACCCCAATACTTGGAATGCAGAGGGCAAGGGATAGGATTTACAATGATTTAAGTTTAAAAGCTACTTGCCAAAGGCAAGCTGAAATTCAAAGTGAATTATCCTTTGAGATTCAAAATATATACAGTTAAAGGTATGTTTAGTTCCAACATATCAAAATAATTTCTTTTTTAATCTCAATTGAAAGATAATAATTTTTATATTGTCAAAAAACCCAATTTGCTCTAGGAAAGATATTATCTTTAAAAAAAAAAAAAGAGTAGTGTCCCAGAATTAGGATTAGGATTAGGGCAGGGCTCTGTTCTTATCTTTCCAGGAGATTAAAAGCATCCATCTAAGGAGTCCAGGAACAACTGGAAAACTGAAACCTCAGAAGAAAACAGATCAGACACCAAAGAAGACAAGTAGCCCATATGATCCAGCCTCACAGACTTCCTCAATAACTGTTTCCTCAAAAGTCTACAACCACAACAACTCAAAATGGCTAACTAAGATGGCTCAGCCCTACAGACTATTCCAGTCAGGACTTCAGTAAAACCCTGAAGTTCAGCCTCTGACTATAAACTTCTTAGGGCATTTAAGTAGCTGAGCATAAAAGAAGTGAACTTCAAATGTTACTATTAACTTGCTTAAACATTTTTCATTCTTATTTGTGCCCCAAACAGTTTTCCTACATCCCAAAGCAGCAGGAAGTAATTTTAAGAAAGTGATGTCCTATTCCCAGAAGGTGGGGTGGGGTTCCCCCCCGTTTGGTCATTTGATGGGTTATAGATGTTTGTTGCTATTTGGGGGAAGACGTTACAAGTTGTTAAATGGTCTTGTTAAATAGGTTTTGGAGAGACCCAAGGATTTCTCTCTTTTTCTTTTCTGTATCTTTATTTCTCTCCCATGTAAGGGGAAAAAAAAAAGACTGGAGAAAAAAATGGGATATAGACATACATAGTGATGATAAAGAAAAAGAGACAGATCATTGAATATGTTCTTATATCTTTGTATACTGATACAAAATTAAGATTATATTTGGCTACATTGATATTAATCTTTGTATATTGATACAAAATTAAGGTTAACTCTTTTTAAGGTTAACCTAGGTAATGCTTAAAAATGAAATGTGAAGTTTTGGCCTTTTGTTAGCAACTGTCACAAACTGTTTAGGATAATTAAGAAATGCAAAATAGTAGTCATTCAAACATGTCATTTTGTTAGGAACTAGGGTAGTCTATCACAGATGTTTTCTATGTTAATCAGAAATCAGGTTGCTAAGAGACAAGGAACTTTTGCTTATTCAAATATACAGAGATAGGTGGTCTTGGAAAACGCCAAGAGACATGTAAAATATGGCATTCAAAGATGTTTTCTTAAGATTTTTTTTTAATATTGAGACATGTCAGCTCCTGACAGCACCCCCTATTCTACTCCAAGTAGATGATGAGTATAGAAGAATCTCCAATTGAAGATGGTTGCATTAGTGGCAAGCTTGTCACTGGGCAAGAAAAATCCCTTGCTTCAATTGTAGACAGACTACTGTCCAAAAAGGACAAAACTTGGAAGCAGGTAAGTCGACAGCCTAGCTCTGCCAAGACAGGGTAGGTAAGTCCTTCATAATTCCTGCTTTACAATTAATGTCTGTCAGAAAAAAAAAACGTGGCCAAAAGGCTGAAGATAGATGCTGTAGTGTATGGAGAGAAACTGGGAACTGTCCCAGCAGCCAGTTGTCTGTCATTTCTTAGTTTTGGAAGCTGCTGGCCCCACACTTTCTGTATAATCAGATATATTCCAAGGGACACCAGGTACAGCCATTTTCTGAGAGAGAATGCAGTGAGAGATTTCATATTCATTTCTCAGAGCTACTGAAGCAAAGCATCTCAGACTGGGCGGCTGAACAGCAGAAGCAAACCTTCTCAGTGTTGAAGCTAGACGTCCAAGGGGTAAGTGCTATGAGGACTGCTTTCCTCTGAGGCCTCCCCGTCACTGCTGGGCAGCCACTATCTTGCTGTGCCCTCCATCTTCACCACAGCCTGACACCAGTGTGTCCTGCTTTCTGTGTGCAACGCTGTGGCCTAGAGCATGACAGGCAAGCACCTGCCCCTGAGCTGTGTATGTTCCTAGCCATGTTCCTACCTTTCATTTGAGGCAAAGTCTCACTAAGTTGCCCAAACTGGGATGGAAGTTACTCTGTAGTCCAGGCAAGCCTTGACTTTGTCATCCTCCTGCTTCAGTCCCTGAATATCTGGGATGGCATTTCTGTGCCACACTGCCTGGATTTTTTTCTTTTTAATGTAGAACTATTTTATATTCAAGTTGTAGGTGTTTTCTTTGTAAAGGAAGATCTGCATGTGTCATATTTACTATAAGCATCTGGAGAGAGCATTGAAAGGTGTGCAGGTAACAGCATCATGCACAGCACTAGTAATATTGTATAAACTGTATAATCTCATCAACGTGAGGCAGAGACATGCAGGAAGTGTCTCGGGCTCTCACGTTACCTTATCCATTCAGGTAAACTTAAACATATATTTCATATTTTCTTTTCTTTTTTTCTTAAATAAACCATGAATCATAAATAACAAATTTTTACCAAAATGTATAATATATTTTTGGTATGCTTTGAACTGTTCCAGGAGGGAAAAGAGGGATGTCTAAAAATAAATTAATTTAAAAACTATACAAAAAAATTATTCACGGACAGTTATTAACAATGACAAGACTACATCAACTACTCATAGCATACAAGCAAATTTCTACAAAGCCTAGCGGTGGGGGGTGTCTTCAGGATCTCTGAGGATAAATTAGTACTTTTTAGTATATATCTCTGATATTTCTGATGGGCTACAGTTTCCCCAGGAGATATGTTGCACTAAAGGAACATAAACTAAGAATTACTGTCCTAGGTCCTTGACCCTTCGTATTCTGGCTTGAGAGGTCTGGAAAAGGTCACACATTCATCAGTGTTTGGTGGAAACTATAAAACTTTTAAAATTTAACATGTATAGCAGTTTTCCCATATGAAGTAAACCATATACTTTACATTGTCAGTTGCAAATGGAAGAGGATTCAGTGCTCATAGCACAGTTGGAAAAAAATGCATTAAAAATAAAGACATTCATAGTCGGGTGTGGTGGCACAAGTGTAGCCAGGGCTACACAGAGAAACCCTGTCTTGAAAAACCTAAAATAAATAAATAAATGAAGATAATTTCTTCTTTTTCTAATGTTTATTTATTACTTCAGGTTACATCTCCATCATAGCGTCCTCGTTCCACCCCTCCCAGTCCTGCCCTCCCACCCTCTACCCCCATCCCTTCCAACCCACTCCTCTGGAGTGGAGTGTCCCTACATATCAGTCCCCCGCCCCAGTTCAGCAGTCCTATGAGGGCCAAAAGCCTCCTCATACACTGGGAGCCTACAAGGCAGCACCACTAGGGCAAAGTGTCTCATGGACAAGGTAAAAAAAGTCTATGTTCCTGTTCCCTTTGGTGCATTGGTTGTAGTATAGTTATCCTGTACTATATAGTTAAAATCCGATTATAAGTGAATAGATGCCATGTGCACCCTTCTGAGTCTGGGTTAGCTCACTCAGGATGAGCTTCTCTAGTTTTATCCATTTGGCTGCAAATTGCAGGATTTTGTTGTTTCTGATGGCTGAGTGGTATTCTATTGTGTACAGGTACCACAGTTGTGTTTTCTTTTCTTTTCTTTTTTTTTTTTTTAATCCATTCCTCGGTTGAAGGACATCTGGGTTGTTTCCAGTTTCTAGGTATTACAAATAAGGCTGCTATGAACATAGATGAGGAAATGTCCTTGTGGTTTGGTGAGGAATCATTTGGATACACACCCAGAAGTGGTATGGCTGGGTCTTGAGGTAGAGCTATTGCAAGTTTTCTAAGATATCCCCAGATTGATTTCCATATTGGTTGTACAAATGTGCACTCCCACCAGCAATGGAGGAGTCTTCCCCTTTCTCCACAACCTATCCAGCATGTCTGTCATTTGAGTTTTTGATCTTAGCCATTCTGACAGCTATGAGATGGAATCTCAGTCTTGAGTTGCATTTCTCTGATGATTAAGGATGCTGAGCATTTCTTCAAATGTCTCTCAGCTATTAGGGATTCCTCCCTTGTGAATTCTGTTTACCTCTGTTCCCCATTTTTTGATTGGATTATTTGGTTTCTTGGCATTTAATTTCTTGAGTTCTTTGTAAATTTTGGATATTAGCCCTCTGTCAGATGTGGGGTTGGTGAAGATCTTTTCCCAAACTGTAGGCTGCCGTTTTGTTCGAATGACAGTGTCTTTTGACTTACAGAAGCTTTTCAGTTTCATAAGGTCCCATTTATTGATTGCTGGTCTTAGATCCTGAGCTGTTGGTGTTCTGTTCAGGAAGTTGTCACCTGTGCTGATGAGTTCGAGGGTTTTCCCCCACTTTCTCTTCTAATAGATTTAGTGTGAGAGGACTTATGTTAAGGTCTTTGATCCACTTGGACTTAAGTTTTATGCAAGGTGATAAGTATGGGTCTAATTTCATTCTTTTACATGTCGACATCCAGTTAGACCAGCACCATTTGTTGAAGATGCTGTCCTTTTTCTATTGTACAGTTTTGGCTTCTTTGTCAAAAATTAAGTGGGTTCATTTCTGGGTCTTCAATTCAATTCCATTGATCCACTGGTCTGTTTCTATACCAGTTCCATGCTGTTTTTATTACTTTTGCTCTATAGTACAGCTTGAAATCTGGGATGGTGAGGCCTCCAGGTGTTTTTTATTGTACAGGATTGATTTAGCTATTCTGTGTTTTTGTTATTCCATATGAAGTTGAGAATTACTTTTTCATAATAAAGAATTGTGGTGGTATTTTGATAGGAATTACATTGAATCTGTATATTGCTTTTGGCAGGATGGCATTTTTATCATGTTGATCCTACCTATCCATGGGCATGGGAGATCTTTCCATCTTCTGATGTCCTCTTCGATTTCTTTCTTCAAGGACTTGAAGTTCTTGTCATACAGGTCTTTCACTTGCTTGGTTAGAGTCACCCCCAGTTATTTTATATTGTTTGTGACTATTGTGAAGGGTTTTGTTTCTCTAATTTTTTTTCTCAGCCCATTTATTTTTTATATAAAGAAGGGCTTCTGATTTTTTTGAATTAATTTTGTATCCAGCCACCTTGCTGAAGGTGTTTATCAGCTGTAAGAGTTCTCTGGTGGAATTTTTGGGGCCGCATATGTATACTATCATATCATCTGCAAATAGGGATAATTTGACTTCTTCATTTCCAATTTGAATCCACTTGATCCCCTTTAGTTGTCTTATTGTTCTAGCAAGAACTTCCAGTACTATGTTGAAGTGATTTGGCAACAATGGGCATCCTTGCCTTGTCCCTGAGTTTAGAGGAAATGATTTAAGTTTCTTTCCATTTAATTTGATCCTGGTGTGGCTTGCTGTATATCACCTTTATTATTTCTAGGTATAGTCCTTGTATGCCTGTTCTCTCCAGGACTTTTAGCATGAAGGGGTGTTGGATTTTGTCAAATGCTTTTTCAGCATCTATAAGGTGATCATGTGAGGTTTTTTTCTTTCAGTTTGTTTATGTGGCGAATTATGATGATGGATTTTCATATGTTGAACCATCCCTGCATTCCTGGGATGAAGCCTACTTGATCATGGTGGCTGATAATTTTGATGTGTTCTTGGATTCGATTTGCAAGTATTTTATTAAGTATTTTTGCATCTATGTTCATGAGGGAAATTGGTCTGAAGTTCTCTTTCTTTGTTGGGTCTTTGTGTGGTTTAGAAATCAGGGTGACTGTGGCCTCATAAATTGAGTTTGGCAATGTTCCTTCTGGTTCTATTTTGTGGAAGAGTTTGAAGAGTATTGGTATTAGGTCTTCTTTGAAGGTCTGGTAGAATTCTGTGCTGAAACCATCTAGCCCTGGTTTTTTTTTTTGGTTGGGAGATTTTTAATGACTGTTTCTATTTCTTCAGGGGATATAGGGCTGTTTAATCTGTTAACCTGATCTTGATTTAACTTTGGTAGGTGGAATCTATCAAGAAAATTGTCCCTTTTACTTAGGTTTTCAAATTTGGTGGAGTACAGATTTTTAAAGTAGGACCTAAAGATTCTCTGGATTTCCTCCATGTCTGTTGTTATTTCTCCCTTTCAATTTCTGATTTTGTTGATTTGGGTTTTTTTTTTTCCCTCTGCCTTTTAGTTAATTTGGCTAAGGGTTTTCCTATTTTGTTGATTTTCTCAAAGAACCAACTCTTACTTTCATTGATTCTTTGTATTGTTCTTTTTGTTTCTAAGTTGTTGACTTCAGCCTTAATTTTGATGATTTCCTGCCATCTGCTCCTCTTGGGAGTGTTTGCTTCTTCTTCTTTTTTTTTTTCCCAGTTCTTCCAGTTCTGCTGTTAATTGGCTAATATGAGCTGTCACTATTTTCTTTTTGAAGGCACTTAGTGTTATGAACTTTCCTCATAGCACTGCTTTCAATGTGTCCCATAGGTTTGGGTATGCTGTACCTTCATTATTGTTGGCTTTTAAGAAGTCTTTGATTTCCTTCATTATTTCTTCCCTGACCCAGTGGTCATTTAGTAGAGAGTTGTTCAATTTCCATGAATGTGTAGGCCTTCTATTATTTCTGTTGTTGTTGAAGTCCAGCTTTATTCCATGGTGGTCTGATGAGATGCTAGGGATTATTTCAACTTTCTTATATCTGTTGAGGCTTGCTTTGTGTCCAAATATATGGTCAGTTTTGGAGGAGGTTCCATGCAGTGCTGAAAAGAAGGTGTATCCTTTTGAGTTTGGGTGAGCCATTCTGTAGATGTCTGTTAGGTCCATTTGGTTCATGACTTCTGTTAGGCTCATTATTTCTCTGCTTGGTTTCTGTCTCAATAACTTGTCCATTTTGTGAGTGGGGTGTTGAAATCTCTCACTACTAATGTGTGGGGATCAATGTAAGTTTTAAGCTTTAAAAGAGTTTCTTTTACAAATGTGGGTGCCCTTGTATTTGGGGCATAGATATTCAGTATTGAGATGTCATCTTGATGAATTTTTTCCTTTGAGGAGAATGTAGTGCCCTTCCCTATCATTTTTTATTAACTTCAGTTGAAAGTCTATTTTATTTTATATTAGGATGGCTACTCCAGCTTGCTTCCTAGACCCATTTGCTTGGAAAACCTTTTCCCACCCCTTTACTCAGAGGTAGCATCTATCTTTGTTAGACAGATGTGTTTCTTGGGTGCAGCAAAATTTTGGGTCTTGATTGCGAATCCATTCTGTGAGCCTGTGTCTTTTTACTGGGGAGTTGAATCCATTGATATTGATGGATATTAATGACCAAAGATTGTTATTTCCTGTTATTTTGATGTTGGTTGTGTGTTTCTTTTGGTTTAGCAGCAGTGGGCTTTTTTGTTTCCTCTGTTTTCGTGGGTGCAGTTATCTTCACTGGGTTGGAATTTTACTTCTAGGATCTTCTGTAGGGCTGGATTGTGGGTAGACACTGCTTAAATTTGATTTTGTTATGGAATATCTTGTTTTCTCCATCTATGTTGATAGACAGTTTTGCTGGATATAGTATTCTAGCCAGGCACCTATGATCTCTTAGGGCTTATAGGATGTCTGCCCAGGCCCTTCTGGCTTTTAAAGTTTCTGAGGAGAAGTCGGGTGTAATTCTGATGGGTCTGACATTGTACATTACTTGACATTTTTCTCTTACTGCTTTTAATATTCTTTCTTTGTTCTGTACATTTGGAGTTTCAATTATTATGTGGCGTGAAGAATTTCTTTTCTGATCTATTCTGTTTGGTGTTTTGTAAGCCTCTTAGAATTTTATTGGAATCTCTTTCGTTAGGTTTGGGAAGTTTTCTTCTATGATTTGTTGAAGATGTCTCCTGGACCTTGAAGTCAGGAGTCTTCTTTTTCTTGTATCCTAGTAATTCTTAGGTTCCATCTTTTCATTGAGTTCTTGATTTCTTGGATGTTGTGGGTGAGACCTTTTTTAGATTTCTCATTTTCTTTGGTTGTTGTACTGATTTCTTCAATCAAATCATACATGCCTGAGATTCTGTCTTTCAGCTCTTGTATCCTATTTTTGATACTTGTGTCTGTAGTTTCTGTTCTCTTCCCTTGGTTTTCCACCTCCAAGATTACCTCAGTTTGTGTTTTCTTTATTACTTCCACTTCCAATTTCAAGTTTTGAACGATTTTATTTGTTTTCTACATTTCCTGCTCCAATTTGTTTGTTTCTTTCTTTCCTGTTCAAGTTGAGCCACTTTAGTTTGGAGATCACTAATGGTATTCTCCATTGCTTTCATTTGTAAAATTAAAGAATCTTTGAATTCCTTCAGAGATTTAAATTCTTCTTGAAAGGATTCTATCACTTTCCAGAGAATAGATTTGTCATGATTTTCATTTTTTTTTCATCTGTGGTGGAGTGGTAAGGTCTTCGTGTACTGGCATAGCTGCATTTTGTTGGAGTCATATTTCCCTGGCTTTTGTCACTTCTGTTCTTTCGCTGACCTTTAGCCATCTGGTTGTTCTTAGTTGTTTGTTCCTGGTGCCTTCTGGGCTTGGTGCCAAGAAGGGCGCTTTGGTGTAGAGGCCATATAGCTTGGTGATCTATAGCTGTCCACTGGCTGGATGGGGCCCTGTGTGGAGGTTGGTTCCCAATGTGTCTCCCAGAGCTCACTCCATCCATCCTATTTTGTCCCAATTAGGAACTCAGGTCAGATGTTGTGATGGGATGTGTTTTTCCTGCCTGCAGGTTCCTGAGATCCAACTGGAAGACCATTTCTTTAAAAATGAAAACAAACAAGTGGTTAATATAGTAGCATAAAAGACAGGTTGGCCTGTTATTTTTTTATGTTTTGTTTTAGTTTTTGTTATTGTTGTTGTTGTTTTGAAACAGGGTTTTTCTGTGTAACAGCCTTGGTCGACATGGAACTCACTTTGTAGACCAGGCTGGCCTTAAACACATAGAGATCCACCTGCCTCTACCTTCTAAGTGCTGACATTAAAGGCATGTGTAACCATCTGGCTTTGGTTTAAAAAAAAAACTTTAAAATACCAACCAGGATGCCACCCTAACAAGTCCTAAGATTTCTCTGTGCATGTTGGCATAGCCAACAAACTTACAGTGAAAATAATAACTCTGAACTACTCAACAAGTTTAGATACAGCAAGAAGTCAGTATCTGAAGTTCCCAATTTAAAAACAGAACAACAAACTCAACAGAGAGGGAAAAGAAAGCACTTGAATTACTTCTGGCATGAAAAGGTTCAGTTTCCCAGTTGTCTGTCTCAGCAGCTCTTTTTTTTTTTTTAATTTCTTCAAGTATCATCTCAATCATAATCCCCTCCCTTCTCCCTGTTCTGGTTCCACCCTCCTATCCTCTTCCCCTCACCCTCCTATCTTCTTTTTTTTAAGTTTAAGGTATATATTTCCCCCCAATAGTTCCCCCTTTTAGTCCAATAAAAGGCTTTTTTTCTTATAACAATAAATACAATACAATAAGAATAATTAGGACACAATTATGAAAATTATAAGGTATAACATGCATTCCCAATGTCCAATCCATACATATTTGACAAGTGATATTAATATTTTATTATCTATCTATCTATCTATCTATCTATCTATCTCAATGAGTTTGAAGTTCAATACCTCAGTTTCCATCAACTTAAAAACATCTTAGTAATTTTTAAGTAGGCAGGAAGTTAATAAAAACATTATATATATTATATGTATTATATGTTATATATTATATATATGAATAATGTTCAGAGTAAGTTAACCATTTTCTTTGCCAGCAAATTGGCTTTCCTAACTGAAATTTAGATGTTGTATAAGGATATACCCACACAAATGTTTTTATAACCCACTGAGATGGGTGTCTCTCCAAGACATGCACAGCC
>CAJQZJ010033173.1:453467-518102 GCA_907164525.1 Lophiomys imhausi
TGGAGATTCTTCGATGCTCATCTTCTACTTGGAGGAGAATAGGGGGTGCTGTCAGGAGTTGATATGTCTTGATATAAAAAAATCTAAAGTTACGAAAACATCTTTGAATGCCATATTCTGCAGCTATCTTGAGGTTTTTGAAGAGGCCCTATCTATCTCTTATATTAGGATAAGCAGATGTTGCTTGTTTCTTAGCTGCTTTATTTCTGATTAGCTTAGAAAATAACTATAATAGGCTGTCGTACTACCTAACAAAATGACCGGCTTGCATAACTATTAGTTTGCATTTCTTAATTATCCTAAACAGTTTATGACAATTAGTAGTAAGAGGCTGAAACATCACATTTCATTTTTTTTCTTTACTTCCTAACCCTTCCATCCCATTTCTCTGGGTTGGGGTGTCCTTATATAACAGTCCTTCATCTCAGTTGAGAGGTCGTATGAGGGTCAAGAGCCTCCTTATTCATTGGGGGTCTACGAGGCAGTACCACCAGTGAAAAGTGTCTCATTATCCTGGAGAGAGAACTAAAAAACAAACAAACAAATAAGCAGACAAACAGATAAAAAAGAAAAAAAAATAGGAAAAAATATTTTAAAAAAATAAGTAAAAAAATAAAAATAAAAGGAATGCAGGGATGGTTCAACATACAAAAGTCTATCAATGTCATTCACCATATAAAAAAGATGAAAGAAAAAAACCACATGATAATCTCACTAGATGCAGAAAAAGCATTTGACAAAATCCAACACCCCTTCATGCTAAAAGTTCTGGAGAGAACGGGCATACAAGGACCTAGAAATAATAAAGGCAATATACAGCAGGCCAGTGGACAACATCAAATTAAATGGAGAGAAACTTGAAGCATTTCCCCTAAACTCAGGGACAAGACAAGGATGCCCACTTTCACCATATCTCTTCAATATAGTACTTGAAGTTCATGCTAGAGCAATAAGACAACAAAAGGAGATCAAGGGGATAAATATTGGAAATGAAGAAATCAAATTATCAATTTGATTGCAAACCCTATTTGCAAATTTGGTTTTTTGACAATATAAAAATTATATAAAAATTGAGATTTAAAAAAATTGTTTTGATATTTTAGAACTAAACATACCTCTCAATATATATATTTCAAGATCACAAAGGATAATTCACTTTGAATTTCAGCATGCTGTTTGCAAGTAGATTTTAAATTTAAATCATTGAAAATCCTATGTGTCTGCCTCTCCCTTCCAAGGACTGGGATCAAAGGCATTTACCTCACAATTGTTGGGAATAAAGGTGTACACCACCACCCCTGGATCTAAGTTTTTCTCTATTTGGAGCTTGCTCTGTGTCAGGCTAGCCTTGAACTCAGAGATCTGCATGTTTCTGTCTCCAGTGTGTTGGGATTAATGGTGTATGCCTCTCAAGCGATAGGATTAAAGGTGTGAACCATCACCACCCTGTTCATTGTAACTCTAGAATTTAAAAGACAACTAACTCTATAGTGATCCTCCTATCTCTGCTGGAGTTAAAGGCATGGTCTAACACCACCCTTCTCAAATATTTTACCTTAGCTCCAAATTACTTCAGCTCTCAGAAGTTTAGAAAGCCTGGTTGAACTGTAGTAACCTTTAGTTTACTTACAACATTTTAAACCTCTTAACTGTCTTTTTAATGCCAAACAATAAAAATATCCTTTATATATAGGAAAAAAACTTAAGGTGATATCCAAGACTGTGTAAGCTATGTGGCAACCTGCAGTCTAACATTCTAACTTGAAATGACCATTTTTCCTCTCATGCCAGTAAGGCAACCATGCCTTTGGTAAATTATCATTTGAAAATTTTATATCTTATTTTTATCATATTTTAAGCTTAGTTACCCTTTATTTAAAAATTAATTTGTTTTTTCAAGTTACCTCTAGAACATAGTTTCTCCTCTGTCCTCCACTTCCAACTCATCCCTCCCTCCCTTCCCTCCTTCCCTTCCTTCCTCCCTCCCTCCCTCTCTCCCTCATTATTCCTCTTCTAGGTACTCTCCTTCTCCTCAGATGAGGTAGGCCCTTACATATCATACTCCCTCAGTTCATTAGTCATGTGAGGGCCAAGAGCTTCCTCTTGTACTGGGGCTTGATATGGCACCCCTTCTAGGTTGTTCCACTACCCTGCAACAGATTCCATGACTCACTGCTGAGTGAATTTTTTCCTAGGATAGATATGCTATGTTCCTCTCTGTTTGGGATATATTGTTTGTCCTGTGATATATGGTTAATATCCACTTATAAGGGAATACATACCATGTTTATCTTTCTGGGACTGAGTCAGCTCACTTAGGATAAGCTTTTCTAGCTCCATCCATTTGGTTGTGAATTGCATGATTTCCTTATTTCTGATAGCTGTGTAGTATTCCATTGTATAAATCTCTGTTCCTGCTGGAACAATGAAAGCAGCATGATGTACGGAGGTGTATACACCAAGGTGGCTGCATTTTGCTCATTTTTTTTGTTTTTTAAAATCACACAAGATAACAAGAAAACAATACTATAGAAAAATATCAATCTGCTTCAATAACTGCTCTTTAACTGTGTACTAAAAATCCTACCCAAAGTAATAAAACAAGACAAGGAAACAACAAATATAAAAACTGGGCAGGAATAAGGAAAATTAGTTTGATTGTAGATGATATGAACATCCTAAAGCATTCACAGAAACAATCGACAACAAATGCATTTATTAAGTACAGGTAGGGGGTAATCTAATTACCAACCTGACAATCATGAATGCCTCAAGAGGGAGTCTCAGTTAGGAATTGTCCAAACAAGGTTGGTTTATGTGTATGTCATATCTTGATTATGTTAATTGAGGTAAAATAAGTGGCCACTGTGGGTGGCACCACTTCCTGGGCAAGAGATATTGTACAAAGAGTGGAGAATGTGAATCTGTAAATATAGGGCTTTTGCTTCAAGTCACTCTTGCCTTTAATTTCCCACAGTAATGGGGATCCAAGATGGCAGCAGCCCGCATGGACGCATTTTGAACATGGGGAAAAGAGCCATAAAAAGCACAGAGTTATTGGACACTGTGCAAAAACTGGAGGGACTAGACCCGCCAGGAACACACCCAGCCCCCAAGGGACTGTTAAAAGTACCAGGGCAAGGCTCTCCCCAAATCTCTCCCAGACACGGAAGCCACTGAATCCGGGAATCGGGAACTCCCATCTAGAGAGACGCAGGGTAAGATTGACTCTAATACACAACAGGCAGAATCAGACCCCACACGGGATCACTCACCAGCCTACTAGGCACCCCACACCTCAGGTGGACCTTAGAGCTATTTAGGAAACATTGCAGGCTAATTGAAGTCTTAGCAACAGCAGAAGCAGGGTGCACAGCGGGAGGTCCACAGCTGCAGCAGGGCCGGATTGGGTAGAGACCCCACGCGGGATCACTCACTAGTCTACTAGGTCCCACACACCCCACGCGAGCCCTCCACCTATCTAGAAAAGGTTTCAGACCCCTGTGAGCCTTGGCAGCTGGCTACAGCAGCGCGCCGAGGGGGCGGGGGGGGGGGGTGGGCGGCAGGGCAGAGGCGCGCGCCCGCAGCGAAGGAGCTGGGTGGAAGCGAGCACAGTGAAGTGTCAGGGCTGTGCGCACAGAGGCAGAGCTAGCTGAACAGAGGCTGAGGGATCCAAAACGTGGAAGCCAGAAGTCAGGGGACAACAGCTGTATTCTGGAAAATCCAGACATATTAGGCATGGAGCCAGGCCCTCTCAGTCTCCTTGGGGACAACCAGAGTCCACAGAATCCATGCCTGGGCAAACAGGTCCATACCATAAGAACCACTACAGGCTGATCACTCAGTGTGCAACATAGAGAAGTCTGACCTGGGAGCAATGAAACAATCCCAGGCCATTCCTCATTACCTGGGAATAGGCTGCACCAGCTCACAGTGCTTCAGGCTATTAGAAACACAGTGACCCTGAGATCCCCCTGTAAGCAATGACAGATCGCCAAGCAATTTGACTGCTACACCAAAGCATCCCCTGTGGATCCAAGTCCAGAAGACGATGAGAGCAGACAGCTAAACACTTCCATATGGCCAAAGGTCCAAGAAAAAACAGAAATCAAGGAAATATGACACCAACAATGCAAAACTATCCTACCTCATCCAATTCCGACAACCTCACCACAGCAGAAACACATGAAAACGATGACAATTCTACATTATGGAAAGTGATAGAGTCCCTTCAAGAAGAACTTAAATCTATGAAGGAATTCAAAGAAGCCAAAATTTTACAAGTCAAAACAACAAATAACACCATTAAAGAGCTCCAAGCCAAGGTGACTCAGCTTGAACAGGAAAAGGACAGGGCAATGAAAGATTTCCAGGCAAAAACAAGCAAACTGGAGCAGGAAATGTACAAAACGAACAATATTATTCAAGACATGAAAATAGAAATAAAAACAATAAAGAAAACACAGTCAGAGTTAGAAGAGGAAATGGAGAATCAAGGGAAGAGAACAGGAACTATGGATGTGAGTATCAAAAACAGGATGCAAGAGATGGAAGACAGGATCTCAGGCATGGAATATTCGATGGAAGAAATCAGTACAACATCCAAAGAAAATGAGAAGGCTAAAAAATCTCTCACCCACAACATCCAAGGACTCAATGAAAAGACAGAACCTAAGAATTATAGGCATAGAGGAAAGAGAAGACTCCTGACTCCAAGGTCCAGGAAATATCTTCAACAAAATCATAGAAGAAAACTTCCCAAACCTGAAAAAAGAGATGCCAATAAAAATCCAAGCGGCTGACAGAACACCAAACAGATTAGATCAGAAAAGAAATTCTTCTTGCCACATAATAATTGAAACTCCAAATGTACAAAACAAAGAAAGAATATTAAAAGCTGTAAGAGAAAAAGGCTAAGTCACATACAATGGCAGACCCATCATAATTACACCTGACTTCTCCTCAGAAACTTTAAAAGCTAGAAGGGCCTGGACAGATGTCCTATAAGTCCTGAGAGAACATAGGTGCCCAGCCAGACTACTATACCCAGCAAAACTCTGTATCAACATAGATGGAGAAAACAAGATATTTCATGACAAAATAAATTTAAACAATATCTATCCACAAACTCAGCCCTACAGAAGATCCTAGAAGGAAAATTCCAACCCAGAGAAGAAAACTACACCCAAGAAAACAGAGGGAATAGAAAACCCCACAGCAACTAAACCAAAAGAGGCACAGGACGTTCTCCTATACCAAACTAATGGGAAATAACAACCCCTGGTCACTAATATCCATCAATATCAATGGACTCAACTCCCCAATAAAAAGACACAGGCTTACAAATTGGATCTGTAAGCAAGACCACTCTTTTTGCGGCATACAAGAAACACATCTCACTATCAAAGATAGACACTATCTCAGAGTAAAGGACTGGGAAAAGGTTTTCCAAGCAAATGGACCCAGGAAGCAAGCTGGAGTAGCCATCCTAATATCAAACAAAACAGACTTCCAACTGAAGTTAATGAAAAAAGGCAGAGAAGGGCATTGCATACTCATTAAAGGGAATATTCATCAAGAGGACATCTCAATATTGAACATATATGCCCCAAATAGAAAGGCACCTATATTTGCAAAAGAAACACTTCTAAAACTTAAAGCGCACATTGATCACAACACATTAGTAGTGGGAGACTTCAACACCCCCCTCACAACAATGGACAGATCATCAAGACTGAAACCAAACAGACAAATATTGAGTCTAACAGAGATCATGAACCAAATGGACCTAACAGATATCTACAGAACGTTTCACCCAAACACAAAGGAATACACCTTCTTCTCAGCACCTCATGGAACCTTCCCCCAAATCGTCCACATAGTTGGACACAAAGATAGCCTCAACAGATACAAGAAAATTGAAATAACCCCTTGTATCTTATCAGACCACCATGGAATAAAGCTGTTCCTCAACAGCAAAAGAATCAACAGAAAGCCTACACACACATGGAAATTGAACAACTCTTTACTGAATGACTACTGGGTCAGGGAAGAAATAAAGAAGGAAATCAAAGACTTCTTAAAATCCAACGACAATGAAGGCAAAACATACCCAAACCTATGGGACACAATGAAAGCTATACTACGAGGAAAATTCATAGCACTAAGTGCCTTCAAAAAGAAAATTGTGACAGCTCATATTAGCGAATTAACAGCTAAACTGGGTGAATTGGAAAAAAAAAAAGAAGCAAACATTCCCAAGGGGAGCAGAAGGTAGGAAATCATCAAACTTAGGGCTGAAATCAACAATTTAGAAACAAAAAGAACTATACAAAGAATCAATGAAACCAAGAGTTGGTTTTTCGAGAAAATCAACAAAATAGACAAACTCTTAGTCAAATTAACTAAAAGGCAGAGGGAAAGAACCCAAATCAACAAGATCAGAAATGAAAAGGGAGAAATAACAACAGACATTGAGGAGATCCAGAGAATATTTGGGTCCTACTTTAAAAATCTATACTCCACCAAATTTGAAAACCTAAGTGAAATGGACAATTTGCTCGATAGATTCCATCTACCAAAACTAAATTAAGATCAGACTAACAGATTAAACAGCCCAATAACCCCTAAGGATATATAGAAACAGTCATTAAAAATCTCCCAACCAAAAAAAGCCAAGGGCCAGATGGCTTTAGCACGGAATTCTACTGGACCTTCAAAGAGGAGCTAACACCAATACTCTTCAAACTTGTCCACCAAATAGAATCAGAAAGAACACTGACAAACTCATTCTATGAGGCCACAGTCACCCTGATTCCTAAACCACGCAAAGACCCAACAAAGAAAGAGAACTTCATACCAATCTCCCTCATGAACATAGATGAAAAAATACATAATAAAATACTAGCAAACTGAATCAAGAACACATCAAAAGTATCATACATCATGATCAAGTAGGCTTCATCCCAGGAATGCAGGGATGGTTCAACATATGAAAGTCTATCAACGTAATTCACCATATAAACAAGATGAAAGAAAAAAAACCACATGATAATCTCGCTAGATGCAGAAAAAGCATTTGACAAAATCTGACAAAATCCAACACCCATTCATGCTAAAAGTTCTGGAGAGAATGGGCATACAAGGACCATACTTAGAAATGATAAAGGCAATATACAGCAAGCCGGTGGCTAGCATCAAGTTAAATGGAGAGAAACTTGAAGCATTTCCTCTAAACTCAGGTACAATACAAGGATGCCCACTTTCACCATATCTCTTCAATATAGTACTTGAAGTTCTTGCTAGAGCAATAAGACAACTAAAAGAGATCAAGGGGATACAAATTGGAAATGAAGAAGTCAAATTATCCCTGTTTGCAGACAGTATGATAGTATACATAAGCGACCCCAAAAATTCCACCAGAGAACTCTTACAGCTGATAAACACCTTCAGCAAGGTGGGTAGATACAAAATTAACTAAAAAAAAAAAAAAAAAAAATCAGAAGGCCTTCTATATACAACAAATGGACTAAGAAAGAAGTAAGGGAAACAAGCCCCTTCACCATAGCCACAAACAATATAAAATACCTGGGGGTAACTCTAACCAAGCAAGCAAAGCACCTATACAACAAGAACTTCAAGCCCCTGAAGAAAGAAATGGAAGAGGCCTTTAGAAGATGGAAAGATCTCCCATGTTCTTGGATAGGTAGGATCAACATAATAAAAATGGCTATCCTACCAAAAGCAATATATAGATTCAATGCAATTCCTATCAAAATACCAATACAATTCTTTATAGACCTGGAAAGAGGTAGTCTCAATTTCATATGGAACAACAAAAAGCTCAGAATAGCTAAATCAATCCTGTACAATAAAAAAGCATCTGGAGATATCACCATCCTAGATTTCAGGCTATACTACAGAGCAATAGTAGTAAAAACAGCATGGTATTGGTATAGAAACAGACCAGTAGATCAATGGAATCAAATTGAAGACCCAAACATGGACCCACACACCTATGGCCAACTAATTTTTGACAAACAAGCCAAAACCGCATAATGGAAGAAGGACAGCATCTTCAACAAATGGTGCTGGTCCAACTGGATGTCCACTTGCAAAAGAATGATATTAGACCCATACTTATCACCTTTTACAAAACTTATGTCCAAGTGGATCAAAGACCTTAACATAAGGCCGGTCACACTAAATCTACTAGAAGAAAAAGTGGGAGAATCCCTCGAACTCATTGGCACAGGTAACAACTTCCTGAACAGAACACCACCAGCTCAAGACCTGAGATCAACAATCAATAAATGGGACCTCATGAAACTGAAAAGCTTCTGTAAGGCAAAAGACACTGTCATTCGAACAAAACGGCAACCAACAGACTGGGAGAAAATCTTCACCAACCCCACATCTGATAGAGGGCTTATATTCCAAAATCTACAAAGAACTGAAGAAACTAAATGCCAAGAAACCAAATAATCTAATCAAAAAATGGGAGATGGAGCTAAATAGAGAATTCACAAAGGAGGAATCCCTGAGGGCTGAGAGACACCTGAAGAAATGCTCAACATCTTTATTCATCAGAGAAATGCAACTCAAGATGACTCTGAGATTCCATCTCACACCTGTCAGAATGGCTAAGATCAAGAGCTCAAATGACAGCACATGCTGGC
Organism: Lophiomys imhausi; assembly: GCA_907164525.1. NCBI lineage: Eukaryota > Metazoa > Chordata > Mammalia > Rodentia > Muridae > Lophiomys > Lophiomys imhausi. Next base: position 462,146 of record CAJQZJ010033173.1, read on the forward strand.
AAGGGTGTGGAGAAAGGGGAAGCCTCCTCCATTGCTGGTGGGAGTGCAGGCTTTTGCAACCACTATGGAGGTCACTATGGCAATATCTTAGAAATATTGAAATAGCTTTGCCTCAGGACCCAGCAATACCACTTCTGGGTATACATCCAAATGACTCCTCACGGAATCATAGGGAAGTCTCCTCATCTATGTTCATAGCAGCCTTATTTGCAATAGCTAGAAACTGGAAACAACCCAGATGTCCCTCAACTGAAGAATGGATTAAAAACTATATTACTCAGGTTTCAGAAACAATGAAATTATGCAATTTTCAACCAAATGGATGGAACTAGAGAAGCTCATCCTGAGTGAGCTAACCCAGACTCAGAAGGATGCTCATGGCATCTATTCACTTATAGTAGGATTTTAGCTATATAGTACAGGATATCTATACTACAACCAACACACCAAAGGAAACATGGGCATAGACTTTTTTTTTCTTTTTCCTTTCTTTTTTTGTTTTTGTTGGTTTGTGTGTTTGTTGGTCTATTTTTTTAGTTTCCCCTTCCTAGCAAGGAGACACCTTTCACTGGTGGTACTGCCTCGTAGGCCCCCAGTGTATGAAGAGGCTCTTGGCCCTCATATGACTCCTGAACTGTGTCGAGGGACTGTTATGTAGGGACACTCCACCCCAGAGGAACAAGAGGGGAGGATAGGGGGTAGAGGATGGGAGGGCGGGCCTGGGAAGGGGGGAAACAGGACAATATGATGGAGATGTAACCTGAAGAAACAAATAAATAAATTTATTAATTTTAAAAAAGCAGGTAACAGGTTTAAAACACTGTAAATAAATTAAAGGTTACAGCCGTTCAACCTGGTTTTATAAACCTACAAGAGTCGAAAAAACTTAGAGCTAAGATAAAATACATGAAATGGGTGGTGTTAGCCCATGCCTTTAACTTCAGCAGAGATAGGAGGAACACTATAGAGTTAGTAGTCTTATAAATTCTAGAGTTACATGGAACAGGGTGGTGATGGTGCACACCCTTAATCCCATCATTCAAGAAGATTACACCCTTAATCCCAACACACTAGAGACAGAAACAGGCAGATCTCAGAGCTCAAGGTCAGCCTGATACAAAACAAGCTCTAAATAGAGAAAAACTTCAATCCACGAGTGCTGGAGCACATCTTTAATCCCTTCAGATGGGAACCACAGGTCTTTGATCCCAATATTTAGAATGCAGAGACAGACACATAGGATTTGGAAGGACTTAAGTTTAAAAGCTACTTACAAAAGGCCTACTCAATACAAACAAATTGTCCTTCGTGATCTCAAAATATATACACTAAAGGCTTGTTTAGCTCCAAAATAACAAAATAATTTCTTCTTTAATCCAGATTGAGAGATAACACTTTATATATTGTCAAAAAACCAAATTTGCTTCAGGAGAAATATTGCCTGACCACCCGTCCCCCAAAAAGGTAATTGTCCCAGAGTTAGGATTAGGGCAGGGCTCTGTTCTTATCTTTCCAGGAGATTTAAAACATCCATTCAAGGAATCCAGGGACAACTGGACAACGGAAACCTCAATAGAAAACAGATCAGACACCAAAGCAGACGAGTGGCCCAAATGACCCAGCCTTGCAGACTTTCCTCAACAGCTGTTTCCATCAAAAGTTTACAACCACAACAACTCAAAATTGCTAAGATCATTCAGCTCCACAGACTGCCCCAGCCAGAACTTCAGTAAAGCCCTGAAGATCAGCTTCTGTCTAAAAACTTCCTAGGACATCTAAACAGCTGAGCACAAAAGGACTGAACATAAAAGGATTGTATTAACATTTTTAACCATTTTTCCATTCTGGTTTGGGCCCCAAACAGGTTTACTACGACCCAAATCAGCAGGAAGTCATTTTAAGAGAGCAACATCCCATGCCCAGAGGGTGGGGAGGGTGTTTCTCCACCCCCCCCCCTTTTGGTTATTTGATGGATAACAGAAAATTTTGTTGTTTAGGGGAAGAGACTACAAGCTGTTAAATGGTCTTGTTAAATGGGCTTTGGAGGTTAGACCCAGGGACTTCCTTCTTTTTATTTTCTGTATCCTTCTTTCTCTCCTATGTAGGAGTTTACAGACTTGAGAAAAATGGGACATAGACATAGTATGGGAAGGACCGAGAAGAAGGGACAGATTATTGAATATGCCCTTATACCTTTGTATATTGATACAAAATTAGTACTATATTTGGCTAAAGTGGTATTGATCATTGTATATTGTGCAAAATTAAGATTGTATTGGACTACATCGGTATTGATCTTTGTATATTGATACAAAATTAAGATTATATTTGGCCACAATGGTATTGACCCTTGTATATTGATGCAATATTAAGATTGTATTGGGATACTTAGGCATTGATCTTTGTATACTGATACAAAATTAAGAGTATATTTGGTCACATTGGTATTGATCTTTGTATATTGATATAAAATTAAAGTATTGCTTCTTAAAGGTATTGTACCTAGTAATGCTTAAAAATGAAATGTGAAGCTCTGGCCTCTTGATACCAACCATCTTAAACCGTTTACGATAGTTAAGAAATACAAAATCCTAGTCATGCAAGCATGTCATTTTGTTAGCTACTATGACAGTCTATCACAGATATTCTCTAAGCTACTCAGAAATCAAGTTGTTAAGAGACAAGTAACATTTGCTTATCTAAATACAAGAGATAGATAGGGCATCTTCAAAAACCCCAAGAGATCTGCAGAATACGGCATTCAAAGATGTTTTCTTAAATTAAGATTTTTTTGATATTGAGACATGTCAGCTCCTGACAGCACCCCCATTCTACTCCAAGTAGAAGATGAGCATCGAAGAATCTCCAGTGTGAGATGGTTGAATTAGTGGCAAGCCTATCTCTTGGCATGAAAAACCCCTTGCTTCAACTGTAGACAGACTGCTGTCCAAAAAGGACAAAAATTGGAAGCAGGTAAGTCGACAGCCTAGCTCTGCCAAGACAGGGTAGGTAAGTCCTTCATAATTCCTGCTCTACAATCAATGTCTGTCAGAGAAACTGGACCAAACGGCTGAAGATTGATGCTGTAACGTATGGAGAGAAAACGGGAACTGTCCAGGCAGCCACTGATATGTCATTTCTTAGTTTGAGAAGATGCAGGCCCTGCACTTCCTACATAATCAGATATATTTATCCCTCTCAGGTCTCTGAGGTGGTTGAAGAATAGATAGCTAGAGTCTCATAGTTAAATTTTGAGTTGTTTAGAAATCAAGAGGGTGTTCTGGATCTAAGAAGATGTTTTTAAAATCGTGATGCAAGTTAGTATGAAAGCTGAGTCAGATATAGAACTTTAAACTCATGGAGATGGTTAGATAGTAGAATGTTAAAGTCAGGGGCCAAATACATATGGACTGGACATTGGGAATGTATGCTAAGCCATTTAACTCTCATAATTGTGGCGTATTTATTTATGTTGTTTTGTATAGTATTTACTGTTATAAGAGAAGGAACCATTTGTTGGACTGAAAGGGAGAGCTGTTGGGGGGAAGAGGGTGGAAGGGTGGGACAGGAGGGGGGATTAGGAAAGGGATTGTGACTGAGATGTAACTTGAAGAAATAAAAAATAAAGTATAAAGAAAAATATCACAATACAGTGAGACCAGTAATAAAACCATAGGAATTAAAATCATAAGTTTTAGAAACTAAAGGTGAGTTTTTTGTGGTTAATACTGTTTGGTTGGTTTTTGTTTGTTTGTTTTTTGTAAAGACTTTTGGATACATGCGTTGTCTAGGATTGCTGGCAATGCAGCAAGCATGTTTCATAATGAAGAGGCCTCAACAATGAGGCTCAAAACCAGTCCTCATTATGGTGGACTGAGAGGCACCACAAGACATGGAGAGGGCCTGAATGCTATGTTAAGTTCTTTTTTCTCCCCTTTAATAGTTATACTCACTCATGCACACACAATGAATTGTCAGTGTTCATCTTTATTAATTCCTCCACTCATTTTCCTTGATACACTCCACCTCAAGATCTGTTCTCCCTTGCCCCTCTCCCCTCTGAAAGGAATAAGTTCAGCTTGGTTGCTTTTTACTTGTTTGCTATTACTTTTTTTTTTTTTCCAGTGCTGGGGATTAAACCCAGGGGCTCACTCATACTAGGCAAGCGCTTCACTACTAAGCATCTTTATTCTTAGTCATGTTTTTAATTTTTAATATATTTTATTACATCTATTTCATCATTTCTTCACTTGGGGGCGTGCCCCTGTGCCATGTCACACTTGAAGAGGTCAGAAAACAGTTTGTGGGAATTAGATCTTACCTACCACTATGGATGCCAGAAATCAAACTCAGGTCATCAGGTTTGGTGGTAAGCAGTTTACCTACTCAGTCATCTTGCCACTCTTGCCATAAATGTTTATTCCTTTTTTCATGCATAATAAAGGGTTTTGTTGTGATATTTTCACACATATACACAACCTATTTTAATAATATTACAGGCCCTGTTAGTGTCCTGTCTCTTTCCCACTCCTTGTAGTCTTCATCTTTTCAAATAGCCACACTTGTGTTTATGTGTGTGTGTGTGTGTATATATATATATATATATATATATATATATATATGAAATTGGACACATATATGTATATATACATATGTAATATATGTTATATAATGTTTGGTGACCCAATGAGTTTCATTAGGGCTTCTTTCAGGAGCATGACCACCTTACCAATGGCTAAACCACTAAGGAACACACTTTTCTCTCCCCCCCAGCAACCATTAACTGTATATACATCCTTAGGGAGGGATAGGTCCTCCCTATAATCCCCTTTCCCTTTCGTGACAGGATGTTCACAGGTCCAGTGGCCAGGTCATGCCTGGAAGCCAGCATTCCACAGCATTTCTATTCTTTCCTCTGGCTCAAGGCTGGGTGCCAAGCCAGTGCCCAGTGATCTGTCTGTCTCTGTCTTCTCAGTGCTGGATCACAAGTGCATTCTATTGTTTTTTTTTTTTTTTTAAGAGAAAGAAAACACTCCCAAACTTTTTCATTAAAATAATTAAATGTACAAATGCCATAGGGTTTCAACTGAATAAATAGGGCTAATTAGACCTGATGGCACGTCTGAGTCACCAATCTGTCTCAGGCTCAGCACCATCTCAGGTGAGGACATGATCCAAGGACTCCTATACCATTTCACTTAATGATAATAACAACGTATGGTCTGCACAACTTCAGGGTTCCTGTACATTTATCCTTCTTCAGACTCAGAGGTGGTCCCATTACTGGAAAGTGTGTGGAGGTGCTTGGGGTCCAATGGCCTGGCAGAAGTACCACTCACTGAGGTGGATCACCTGAAGGAACACAGTGCTGGTTGAGCATCACTCACTGGAGTTCCCACTGATGAGTAAGTACCCAAAGGCTCATGGAGAAGGTGGAAGGTCTTGCAGTGAATCCTCATGTGCTTCCTCAGAGAACTTGCATGAGTGTAGGATTTGTCACAGCCTCGAGTCTTACAGTAGTAGGGCTTGTCGGTGGTATGGACATGAGAGTATTTTTTTTTTTTTGATCACTGCTATTGGCAGACTTCCTGTCACAGACAGCAGATTCACTTTTGAAGGGTTTTTCTCCCTTTGTGGATCCACACACATAGAGTGCTCCCAGAAGCAGATGTGGCTGCTCTGCTCTGGCCCATCATAATATGGTTCTCCAGTTCATGCACAGTCCTGGAAGTTCTGGAGCAGGGCTTCACACTGCTGGTCAAAGGTGGTCACTAGTCTCTTCATCATATAAGGACAACAGTTAGAGTGGAAGAGGGACCTCCCGAAGAGTCTCTTTTAATTAATTACCCTCTTAAAGGCTCTTTCTTTAAATACTATTGAATTCTCAGATGAAGTTTTTCCAGATGAGATTTGTAGTGATAAAGTGAATGTGGCTTTTAAGGAAGCAGATCAATATGTAGACCTGCAGAGCTCAGTAACCAATGATCCATGCAAGATATGTAGTTCCATCTGGGCAGGGATAAAATATCCATTCATATTATAAGATTGACCGATGAATTAGTGTCACCAGCAGGGGAGAATTACACTAATACAGTTTCAGTTATTACAACTAAACTTAAGAAATTGCTACTGTTCTACTTTTGACAAGAGTTCAAATATCTGAAATACACGAGAAAGATATGAAAATTTTCCTCTTTTCCAACCACATCACGTACATCATTTTTCACATGCTTAAATTGAAATAATATATTACAACAAATGACAGAAAAGATCCCACTGTTATATAAGTAAACCTGACATTAAAGAGATCTATGAAAATTTAAAAAGAAAATGCCAATTTTCGTAGTAAAGGTTTTTGTTTTGAAAATATAGATATTTTCACAAAAATGTGTCATTAATAGTAGCATGCAAAAATGTGTAGTTACTCTTAAGTGACTTAATAAACATTTATTGTAGATTTATAATACAGAGACTGGGGGATATAGCTCAGTTGGTAGAGTGTTTATACAGCATGCACAAAACCCTGAGTCTCATTCTCAGCACCTCATAAATCAGGAATGATGGGGCACACCTGTAATCTAGCACTCAGGAGTAGAAGCAGTTGAGTCAGAAGTTCATGTTTGTCCTAAGCTCTGCAGTGAATTTGAGAGCAGTACATGCTACATTACAGCTTGACACACACAAACATATGTGGTGTGTGTGTGTGTGTGTGTGAGAGAGAGAGATAGAGAGAGAGAGAGAGAGGAGAGAGAGAGAAATTTATAATAGAGGAAATAACTATTGAACAAACCAGGAATTATTTTTAGGAGTATAAAGAGAGGTTCTGTCCCCAAAAGTTTGAGAACCATTGCTTGAAAAAACAAAATACTTTAATCCATAAAACACACTATGGAATATGTCAAAAGGTAGAAGGTTATCTGAACTGAGCAAAAGATGAAGATCTGACAGCAGCCGTGGCAGCCCCTCTGCTGTGCACTCCCCCAACCCCCATGCATGGGCCTTTTCAGATGCATTTGCCACCCTTTAAAAGTTGTTGTTTTTTTTTAATTAGCATGTGTTTAGAGAAGTTATAAGTATGTGCACGCAGGTGTTCAGGGAGGTGAGAAGAGGGCTTTGGATCTCTTGGAACTGGAGTTGCAGGAAGCTCTAAGTCACCCAGCATAGGTGTTAGAAATAAAACTTGGGTCCCATGTAAGAGTAGAATGTGCTCATAGCCACTGACCCATCTCATCAGCCTGAATATGCAGTTTTGAAACAGCAGCAGCACTACATAAAGACAACAGGATGCATAGAATGATTTGGGAGCCATGTGCAGTCATTGTTTGACTTCAGAGGGTCTCTGGTTTCACGACGACTGAGGATAAAACACATTTGTGAATATTCCAGTCCTTTAGATAAAAAGTACTATATTTGCATATAACCAACACTCATTTTCTTACAAACTACAAAACATCTCTAGATCTCTATTAATAACCAATTCTATAGAAATGTGCATAGATATTATGTTGTGTTAGAGAATAAAGACAAGGAAAAAGACTATAAATGGTCAATACAGATGCAATGGTTTTCGATTATTTTTGCCTGTGTGTGTGTGTGTGCATGTAGCATGCACGCATGTGTATTTGTGTGTTTGCATATGTGTGGGAGCACATGTATATGCATGCATGGGCACATGTGTGGAGGCCCAAAGTCAATGTTAGTGTCTTCCTAAGTCAAGATTTACTTTATCAAGACATCGTGTGCTTGCTAAACCTGAAGTCTGACATTATCAAGGAGTCCAGCTTTCCAGCTTTCCCAGAGCATCCTGTCTTCACCTCCTGAGTGCTGGGATTTCTAGTGACTGCCCCATCTGCTTGGCTTTTGCTTGGATTCCAGAGATTGGAGCTTTGGTCCTCATTCTTGCACAGTTAGCACTTTATCCAATAAGCCATCTCCCCAGTCCCCAGAAAGATTTCTAATCGTAGGTTGGCATGTTTCATAGATGTGGAACTCAAGGATTTGAAGAGACTTAAAATGTATGTCACTGGAATAAAAAAAGATAGCAATAAATAGACATGACCACTGATTTCTCATGCTTAGGACAATGACTACTTCATAACTGATTTGTAATAGAAATTTGTTGCATAACAATGAAAGGATGTCATGCTTTTATTCACTGTGATTAATAACTGGCCATGAAATAGTTCTTGTGTGATCAGAGCTGTCCTACAAAATATGGACTAGATATTCAAATCGTAGCATATAATCTGTTGCTGAGGTGTTTACAGCATGCACACAGAACCTTTCTGTGTTGAGAGAGGTTATAGCAACAAGTGGCAGAGTGCTCAGGGAGCTGAGATTTTAGCTAGGACTATAGGTGTGAAAATTATACACAGAGAAAATTCCAAAATCTACCTGCAGAGAAGTGATAAATAGAGATTATGTGAGAAAAGGCTAGCTGGTGATTTCAATGCAGTCTGTACCCCAGAACTCTGGAGGTTGGAGCAGGAAGACTGAGAGTTCAAGATCAGCCTGAGACACATAGAGAGTCCTAGACCAGTCTAGACTACACAATGAAACTCTACCTCAAAATTAAACTAATTAAAATTTAAAAATAAATAGAATAACATGAAACTATCAAAAATCTAATAACTTAAATGTTTTAACCAGAGCTAATTTTAAATATTTTTGAGTAGGTGGAAAAATTCAATGTAATCTAGTCCCATTTTATAATTTTTGAATTGAGAAAAGTCAAGTCTAAGGAATTTTGTGCCATGTGACTCATCCAAGGACAGATGTCAATTTGTCATTTATTTATTTGTTTGTTTGGACAAGGTCTCTCTCCACGGCCTAGACTCTCTTCAAACTTTCAGTCCTTGCCTCAGCTTCCCAAGTATTGAGATTATAGGATGTGTCACCCCATCTGCTGGTAGTTTTGTTTTTGTTTTTTTTTTAATTTTTAATTTTTTTTGAGGCAGGGTCTAAGTAGATCATGCTGGCCTTGAACTCACAGAGATAATATACTGCCTCTGTAAACTGATGAGGTTACAAGTGTGTACCACCATGTCTGGAAGTTCTCATTTAAAATATATGATTTCTGGGGCTAGAAAGCTGGGTCAGCAGCTAAGAGCATAGATTGGTCTTGCAGAGGACTAGAGTTCAGTTCCCTGGACCGGAGTCATGCTGCCTGTAATTCTATCAGAGTATGTAATCCTAGAGGATTTGATGCCACTGACCGTCCATGGAATGTGCACTTATGTGTACACCCCTACATGAAGACATACATACACATAATTAAAAACAAAATAAATATTTAGTTATTTATATGACTCATAAAGGTCATATATGAATTTAAAAGAGATTTAATTACTTGAAAAGTTAGTTACATGGAAAAATGAGATTTTGTTTTGGAATTCTGCTTACAAATTCGTGTTTTGAGAGTAATTATTATGAATACAGCAAAAGCATTTGTTTGCTGCTCCCAACTTGCTTATTTTATTCCACTCTGCTAGCATTCATCTAGGCATTCAAAACTACATATGGAACTAGTCAAGGTCGTGCACACCTGTAATCCCAGCACCCAAGAGTCAGAAGGGGGAGCACAGGATGTCCACGATTAGCCTTAGCTATGTAGTGAATTTCAGGTTAGCCAGGATTCCATAACCATATCTGTATCTCAAAACAGCGGAGGTTTTTTTAATTAAAAATTAATAATAACATAATCTCATATATTGAGTGTCTGGTATGTGGCAAGCACACTTCTGGGCTCTGGAACAAAAACCATAAAGACTCCTGGATGTTTGGAGTGTAAACTGTACCCAATGGGCCAGAGATAAAGAAAGCTATTGGGTGAGAAAGTGGGGAACAAAATGAGAATATTCCAATTTTTAAATTATTGCACATAAGAGGCAATAGAATACAAAGAGATAAATATTAATAATATGAATCTTCTCTCTCTCTCTCTCTTCCTTTCTTTACAACAGGGTCTTGCTCTGTAGCTCATAGTAGCCTCAAATTTTTGATACTAACTTTTGATACTGCCTTCTTGCCTCTCAAGGGCTGGGATTAAAAGTGTATGCAACCGTACCAGGCTAAGAATATGATTTTCTTTAATTTTAAAAGACATTCTCATTGCTACCACCAACAAAAGCTTATAAATAACTTTAAAATGTTATATCTGATTTCTGAAACTCTGTGAACCTGACATGTGGTGCTAGATTCTCCCTTTGTGAAACATAGTTCCTACAGCTGCACGAGGCTTCGGCCTTCTAGTCCAACCTACCTTCGTAACATCCAGCCAAGGAAGCTGGTCCCTTACTGAACAGTTTGGGAAGAAGAAAGTTCAGTGTTTTAGTGACCAGTGGAGCACATTCTCATTTGTCCTAAATGTTATCATTGTTATTATTCTACAATGTCCATTTGTGGGGGGGGGGGTAAAAATTAAAGGTTTGAAGGCAGTTGTACTGCCACCACCTTGAGAAATAATTATCAATAGTAATTTTATGTATGCTTCAAATATATATATATGTAATGATAAATTAATTCAGTAGTATTAGCATCCTGACCTTTTTTATTTCATATAATAAAAGCATATTTGCACTAAAAAATATAGTACTAAATCATTTCAATAGCTGTATAAATACTATGTCATGAGTTACTAAGTCTTTATTCTCAGTGTTTTTCACTGTTGTAAATGTTTCACTAGTTAGGATTTTATGTATGTGTGTGCGCACCCTTGAAAGAGTTTAAATGTCTGGGACACAGTACAGAAACAGAATGCCTGCCTGAATCTGAGTTTCTGTACCTATTTAAGTTTCGGGGTAGGCACCACAAGTTCTGGGCCAGAAAACCTGTATGTTCGTTTCCCCTTCTTCCAGTTGCGTCGATCAAGCCCCTTCCACAAGCCCTCACACATTGTTGTTTTAAAAAACTGAACAACTGTGAGATTTCAGTTTTTTAAAACAACAATAAATCTCACAGTTGTTCAGTTTTACCAATGAAGATTCAGGAGCCAGGTGCTGGGTTGAAAACCTGCTAGCTCAGAGAAGGAAAGAAAGCCTCAGCTGACACTCCTATTCCACCAACGTCCCTGTCAAAAGCCCTAAGCTAAAAAGCCCAGAAGAACCTAGAGGAAGAAGCCTTGAAGGAGAAAACCTTCTGAAGGAGAAAACCCAAAGGAAAAAGAACCCCCAACTCCTCCACACTGTCTTAAATACCCCTCAGTGCCCCTCTTTTCTGTTTAATCCCTGTCAGCTGGTTTCTTCCTCTGCCTCTTGACCTAGGGTTAAATTTATTTAATCCTGTGTACCCAAAGCTCTTGGATTAAAGAGATGTGCTTAGAGGTGAGCCACACCATAACCACTTGTTTACAATAAACAGAAAGTTCTTGGATTGAAGGTGTGTGCTAGGGCAGATCCACACCACGAGTGCTTGGTTACAGTAAGCATAAAGCTCTAGGATTAAAGACTGATCCATCCCACAATAGAAACAGATTTTCAATTCACAGTCTCTGGGTTCACAATGGGATCTAAAATTCTGTGACACCCCTGATGCTGTTCTTAGGAGAATTTGGCCTTCTCTCTGTTTCTCACTCATTCCCCTCAGAACAAGCTTCCTAGCATTTGCAGAAGCTGTGGTGTCCCCTCCAAAATCTTCTTTTTGAGACCTGGACCCCCTCCAATATGGAATGACACACTTCTATCAACCTGCAGCTGGGGATCAATAGTTCTGCCTTATCCTTCATTGCTCAACATTCTGACAGGTGAGTGGGAGGAAGCTATAAAGAACAGGCTTACAAATTTCGCTCCACATTTATCCAGATGTGCTGCACAGCTCTAAAGAAAGTTTGTAAATACCAACCAGTCCTCTTCCCTGCCACAAAGGAACTGGGCCTTGATCAGAGAGGTGTGGGCGGGGCTGGCCCTGGCATTTCCCCATGGTACCTGTGGCTTCTGATGCTGGTAATTGAAGCCAGCTCCCTGCCATAGGGCACCACCACCCTAACCCATCCCAGGGCTGGGGCCCACTGCTCAGGAGGCTGTTCCACACTGAGCATCTCTGAGAGCCCTATACTGTTCCTCAGGTCAAACTCCCAGGTGTGTTTCAAATGTGAAAAGGTGTGTGGAGGCAGCAGCAGAAACAGCCCTGTCTCCCACCCTACCCTTCAGAGCTGCAACACTTACAGCGACTCCTTTGATTTCTCTGATAATTTTTTTCAGGAGGAATGTTGGCTGGCTAATTAAAACAGGGTGCATATGAAGAATATTAGGGTGCAAACACAGTCACCTCAGAAGAAGACCGACTGCCACAATCCCACCTAGTCAGGGAGCTAGGTAGCAGTTTACTGGTTCCCTCCTATAGTGATCCCAGAAGTTCGCTGTGAGAAACAAATGAGCCTGGACCAGAAAAAGAAAGGCTCAAAGCAGTAAAACACCCATCCCTGGGTGGCTGTGAAATGATCCTGTTGCTAACATAAGATCTCTGAGATCAGGTAATGCCAGCCTGGTTCCCACTATACCCTGAGAACCTAGGCCTCTAGATCAGTTATCCCCGAAAGAATGCAGCTGTTCTGTTCACCGCGGGGGGGGGGGGGGGGGGGGTTGTTGCTGGCAGGAACTGGAGAAGAACCGGTTTCCTCACCATGGGATCTACTTAGATGTCCTGGCTGAGCTGGGTGGGCCCAAGACTATGACTAAACTTTGAAGAGTGGGGCCCGTCTTATAAAAAGAAAGGCAAACAGCCTATGGTTGAAGAGTGAAACGCTGTGACATTCCTTGTCAAATCTGTACCTCCTGCCTTTGGGCTGGTGCCTGGTATCTGGCTTGGTATCACTTTGGCAGGTAGCTGGTTGGAGTAGAGTTCATTTTTGCCTTTTACATATTATATGGAGCATGTTCTACCTGCTGGAGTTCAAGAAACCTGTCAGGGCTGGATCCTGTGGCTGCCCTCACAAGACTCTCAGATATAAAGGGAAGAGAAGTCCTGCTGGTCCTCTTTCTACCACAACAGGCCATGTGTATCATCGGTCATGTTTCAAGCCAAGTTCTGCCCCTGCACCCTATGAGATCTTGTGTCCCTGAGACCTAGAGGGTCACACAGTGTCAGGTCCGTAAGAGCCACTCAGGAGACAGTTTCCATGCTCTGGAGTGGGCTGCAGGCCATTTCAGCAAAATTCCAAGTCTCTGGACGTACTGAGCCAATGGCAAGCAGGACCCCATGCCTCGTGGACCCTATCTCTGTCCTGTAGTTTGTCCCCGCCCCAACCCACGTTGGTCTCCAGGGGAATACTGCTAAGGTTCCCTTGGAGACCTTTAATAGACATAAGACTTAATGTAGGTCATGAGATGGTACAGCATGTAAAGGTGCTTACTGCCAAGGATAACCTGGATTGAGTCCCTGAGACCCACATGGCAGAAGGAGAGAACCGAACTCAACACAAGCTCCAAAGTGCACACACACACGCACACCTGTGCCCGCACACACATGTGCATGCACACACTTGCATACACACATGTTCAAATAGATGGAATTCATGCTTTTCTCAAGGCAGTGAGTTCTTTCTCTCACTATCCTGAGCTGTTACCATGAGTGAAAACATTTATAAAACAGGTTGTCCCACACCTTTGATCATTTCCTCAGCTGCTGCTCACTGCTCTCGCTTGTTCTCAGGTCATATGTCACCAGGAGAGCTTGGATATTTCAGCTTCTAAAACCTTGAGTCAATTTTTTCTCTTTATAACTAGTGCCCTAGTTATAGCAGCACATAAGGGATTAAGATATACTGTGAGGAGAGGGAGGCTGGAGGGGCCCTTGAGCAAGAAGTCCAACACTAACGTGCTTCAGTTTTGGGTCTGGGAGTCACATTCCCTAGTTACACACACATACACATGTCCATATTCTCTATCTCTCCCTCCCGCCTTCCCTCCCTTCCTCCTCCTTTCATTTAAAATTTAAAATTTCACTCAGTTACTCTAGATTAACATGCATTTTAAGAAATAATAAGGATCTTGGCTACTGGCTGGAGCACACACACAGATCTGAACAGCAACCTCTGCCCTCCTGCCCCAAATAAAACAAGAATGTCATGTACAGGACATTTTTGGCAGAAAAACCAATGTCAGGACCTGTCTCTAAGTCACAGTAATGGTATATTTATCAAGGAAGGATGCTATAACACATTATTTAAGGGTGTGTTGACTGGATTTTACAACTGTTAAATATTTAGACATGGGCTACAGGCCTCTGTTAGCAATCCTGTCCCACACCCCTACAGAGGTTAAGGGATAGATCTAGGAACAGAAGTGCGTTTATTCAGAAATGAGCTCATAATGTTCTGAAACCCAAGAAAGGGGTGTTGGGATGGTGTGTAGAAAACTGGGCCGGTCCAGGAAAACATTTTCATGGAATGGTGGACATAAGGGAGTGTGGTTCTTTGGGATCCACTGACACATGTTCAATGTTTCTCTGATTTGGAGTTTGCTTCATTTCTGGTTCTTTTGAGAGTTCCCTTCGCATATCAGTCAAATTCTTTTTGGAAAGACCTCCCATGGGCCTTGGCTGAATTTAGAGGCTAAGGAGGTTGTGGGCTGATGCGGAATCTAATTAGCTGGAAATCTGAGCCTCAGGCAGAGCCAGGAGAACCAGAGCAGGCAGAGTCACTGACATTTCACAACTCTGCTTGTTGTTATATCACCTACAAAACCAGCGAGATCTGGCGGCCTCAGTCATGCAGAGCCTACCTGTGTTGCAGCCTTGTGCCAACAGTACATAATAGCTCCTACAAGGCAATCGCATAGTATTGTTGAATGATTAGATAAATGTCATCTAGCATGGTTCATAAAACAAACCCTGAATAAATTGTTGTTAGGTAATTTTTGTTAATGCTTAAATAGTTACTATGTTAATGATATAAATATAAACAATTGTTACTTGTTTGTGATAAATAAATAACAAACAAATGTTATAATTATCTAAATGGAAATACACATAATAGACTATAAATAAAAAGTTGTATTTAACTAAAATATTAAATGATTTTAAAAGATTTATCATATATACTTAAACTAAATTTAGTATTAGGAAGCTTGAGCACTGTCAAGGTTTGAATTGGCTCATGTATTTGAACATTTGGTGTCTAGTGGGTGGCACTGTTTGGGGAAGTTATGGAACCTTTGAGAAGTATGTCACTGGGGACAGGCTTCGAGGGCTGATAGCCTCACCTCACTTCCTGTTCCCATGCTGATGAAATTGGACCTCTCTGCTTCCTGCTCCTGCTCTTATGCTATTGTGAACTCTGCCTCTCTGGAACTGTAAAGTGAATTAACCGTTCTTCCTTAAATTACTTTGGGTCATGGTGGTTTATCACAGCAACAAACTAATTAAGAGCAAACACTCTCACATCTGAAGGGTGAGAATGGGATAGTTTTTGTGCTAATGTCAAGTGAGTCCATTCTAATGTCCCTACCCCACCTCACCGTGCACGGCTACCACATAGAACACCATTTTTCAAGTTGCTTGCTATGTCCTTGATGTACCTTCCTTTTCTTGACATGTTGATATTGTGTTTGTAGAAGGAATTTTATCCACCAAGATAATAACAGCTGTGCTTCTTGTACAGGTTTGCCGAGTAAAAGAGCATTAGGCTGCTTCTATTTGAACACTTGTTTCAGGTTCCTGAGAAATTCCCCGCTCCATCCTCTCAGGGTACTTGATGGACGCATTCAGGCCTAATGGTAACACTGCTCTTCTGCTACCAAGGCATCCAAAGACTCAGTGTTTGAGTGTTTCCCACTTGTGGGTTGGTTTGGAGCTTTCATTTCTCAGTGTGACTGGCACTGATGGGAGGGAGACTTCGTGGGAAGTGCTGCCCCCATGGAGTCATCTATCCTACCTGAGGCAGTTCTCTCTCTTGTGAAACTGGATTACTTACCTTGAAGTCAGTTGTTATGAAATCAAGTTTGGCTTTCTCAGCATTCCTTTGCCTCCTTGGTCATGGGATCCTTTCGACTTTCTGTTGTGAGTTCCAGCAGCATGAGGCCCTCATTAAATATGGCTTCTCAATATGGAACTTTGCTGGCTTCATAATACAGGGCCAAAATAAACATCCTGCCATTATAAATTACCTAGATTCATATATTCTGTTACAGTCACAGAAAACAGACTAAGACAACTATCCATTTGGTCTCTTGCCAGATTGTACTGATGTACTCCTTATCCTGTCTCTGTAACAGGGAGGCATTAGGCCAATCTGATACACTTGTACACAAATGATAAAATACATGGGCCAATGAATATAATTTAGAGTCCAAAAACAACACACATCTATGACTAATCATCAACAATATCAAGACAACAGAATGCAAGTGAATGGTCTCTCCTGCCAATGGATATCCACATGCAAAAGAATTAAGTTGAACCCCTAATTTACATTATATATAAAAATTAGTTCAAATAGATCAAATATAAATCTAGAAGCTGGAACTATTCAACTCTCAGAAGAAAACAGAGGAGTAAGTCTTTATGGCCTCCTCTTTGATACTAGACTCTGAGAAATGGCTCAAAAGGATAATCAACAAAAGAAAAGAAAATGGGATTTCACAGAAATTCAGAATGGAATCAATGTGTGGCAGCACATGTCTCTAGTCCTGGTGCTAGGGAAACAGAGACAATAGGATCTCTGTAAGTTTGACAAGCCTGTTCTACCTCATGAGTTCCAAGCCAGCGAGTGATACCTAATGAGATCCTGTCTCAAAAAAAAAAATGAATAAAAAGACATTATTGAGAAAATTAAATGACAACCTTATACAATGAAAATATTTGCAAACCGTGTATTTGTAAGAGATTTGACCAGGATATGTATTAAAAAAAAAAAAAAAACAAGAGCCAAAAAAAACCCAAAACAAAACAAAACCCAAAACCCCAACTTTATAGTTCAACACAAAAAGACACAATTAAATTCAAAAGTATTAAAAAAAATTGATGACTATTTCTCCAAAGACAGTGTTTTAATGGGTCAACAGGCACATGGAAAGGTGTGTCACTTGACATGGTGGAGATGAACATCAAGACCACAGTAAGATCCCTCTCCAGGATCTGGATTGGTAAATGGACAGAACTGGTAAAGATCATACCAGTGAGTAGCCCAGACCCAGAAAGAGAAACATTACATGTTCTCTCTAATTGGAAGCTCCAAGTTCCAAATCTTCAGATGTGAGTATACATCTGAATAATGAGTAATGCAAACACAAAGAAAGCAAAAAAGGACGTTGGGAGGGTAGGTGAGTGAGTGAGGGAGCAACAGTGAGGGGGATAGCAGGGGACAAGTGATCCTGATGGGGAGAATGGGAAAATGGGGGAGGGCTATAGTTAGGGAGAGGGGAAGGAGACAAGTACAGAAGGAGGAGGGAAGAGAGTAAAAAACAGTAAGAATATCAGGAAAAATCATAAGGAATCAAACTATTAACTGTTTACCTAAAAGTGCCTATAATACATTTAAGTCAGTATATAAATATACAAAGATAGTTTAAATAAAAATTTCCCATCTGGACTGACAATGTTCCCTCCAAGAGTCAAAGACCATCTGACAAAAACCTCAACACCATTTATGAGAATCTCTTTTTAAATTATTGTTCACAGTTGTCTAAGAGATGCCCAAAACATACAACCAAGTGCTATTACCTTTGGTTGCCTCCCAGATGTAAAAGGTTTACCTCTATTGTTGAAGATACCACACACTTCATACATAGGTCCTAGAGGCCCCTGTAAAATAAATAATTAAATTGTTTGCCAGTATTTAAATTATTTAAATTGGTCGGTGGTGTTAATCCTTAACTCACCATTATAAATGAACACACTCAGACACCTAATGGATTTTAATAAGTCTTAGCCTGGATTGAGCAATCTTATCCCATCTAAGCCAGCCTTCAATTCTATTCTCCAAATGCGAACCTATATATACATATGTTCCCTGGGCTGTTATGCCAATGTTCCAGGCCACATGCAATGAGGTTCTTTTCTCAAACCCATGGTGTGTGTCCTCCTTCCTCCTCCTGGCTTCTTCTTCCCATCTATTCCCCTGCTTCAAAAGCCTGAGCACCTTAGCCCCACCTACCTCTCTCTTTGCGCAGTCTCAGGCCTTAGCATTTATTCAACCAATCAGAGATAATGGTTAGCAAGCAAAGTAACAGTGAGCAAGTAGGCCACTGGGAGCAATTAATTAACATTAGAATACATAGAAGATCACTGCATCATTTCCCTCTTTTGTCTAATAAAAAGGCTGTTTTTAAAACTACAGTAACTACCAATATGAAACAATCAGGAAAACCATATATAAAAGTTACATACATAATGCTTAGCCTATTTGTATCAGGAAAACTTGAACAAAAAATTATCTGTCCTATCTTGGTGAGTCTAAAATTCTGAACCTAATTATTTTCTATCATATCCTACATTTATAAACCTAAAGATTTATAAATTTTATATCTATCTAAAGACTTAAGAAGGGATAAAGTTATTATTTGAGGGAGTAGGAAGAACAGGAAAGCAGCTTTTAAAGAGAAAAATGACAGTTTGCTGCCTAGACAGTCCCAAATATCTCTCAATACCATTGGAGCATCATCTTCAGCCTTCTGGTCAAGCATATCTCACAGACATAATTGTGTAGTGGGAAATAAGAAGGATTTGTCCACTCTGTCTCTGCAGAATCAGGCCATCAACTTACCTGCATTTGAACTTTGGTCCAACTTTGGACTGTATATAGTCTGTTGAGAGAGCAGGGGCATTTGCCCAGTAGGAATTATTTCCTGATGGAGATTTTTGATGCTCATTTTCTCCTTCCAAGTCAAATGGGAACTATCAGTAGCTGATTGTCTCATGTCAAAGAATTCTTAAAATAATAAAAACATCTTTAAATGCCATTTTCTGAATGCCTCTGAGAGTTCTGAAGATAATTATTGATTTATTTATAAATCTGTCTATCTACCTATCTATGCATCTATCTATGTATCTATGTTATGTTTGAATAGGCAAACTGTATATTGTTAACCATTTACCTGTTTAACCTAGTAAGCATATTTTTGTGATGAATTAAGACTAGTAGTATTTGACATGACCAGGAGCTTAATTGGCCAGCCATCAACCTGTATTACCCAGACTCCTAAATAGATTGCAATAGCAACCTATAAAAGGATGAGAAGTAACCCTGAACTTTTAAATGAGTTGCATAGGCACTATAACTTATATAAAAGTTGAAATTATGCATAATGTTTGTCAAAATAACCTTAAGTCCATGTCAATATACAAAATTCTATACCAATGTATTAAAAGATAACCTTATTTTGAGAATATTAATAACTCTAATTTGTAGAGAAGATTCAGTAACCTACCCTTATAGCTTATCATTCTGAGAAGAAGAGGCCAAGGGGAAGAAGGGGGAAGACACGATGGGTAAATGGAAGAAGATCATTTCATGTGGCCTGGAATGTCAGCATAGCATGGAGAATAACAGTCCAAGGGGACATATGCATATCTGGGTTTTATCTGGGGAATAGAATTATAAGCTATCTTAGATGGGCCAAGATTGCACTATCCAGGCTAAGGCTTGATAAAATACATCAGGTGTCTGCATGTATTCATTTCTAATGGCAGGTTAAGATTTAATACTGATGACCAATTAACTATAATTTAAATACCGGTAAATAATTTAATTATTTACTTCTACAGGCCCCTGAACTGGAATTGACCTGGAAGCCTTCTCCCTGAGGACTCGCTTTCATGGTACCTGCTAGCTTCCAAAGGGGGAAAGCAACTCACAGTTCTACCTATCTATGACTCCTATGAACCACAACAATGATCAGCATGGCATAATCTTCAGGGTACAGGAGTGGCCCTTTGTGCTAATCAATAACTCTCTAATTGTATTTAAGATCTGCTCAACAAGAAGAAGAAAACCAGGCCTGGTACTATAAATCTAGTCAGCTACCCAGGGCTAGAGAACTCATGGATCTTGAAAGAGAACCTACAATCACCAGTTTACTAAACTAGCATAATCCCTAACAACAACCTCTAAACATTTCTCCCTATACCCTCAGAGAAGTACAGTCTTCACTCTTCATCAGCACAACTTTTTTTCAACAAATGGGGACCATTATAGAAAACCATAACCCAACTTGGCAAGATGGCGGCAATAAGCTTGGACACATTCTGATCATCAGGAAGACCAACTGGACCACCAAAGAGATACACTCCTGCTGAATGGCAGTTGGAGGGGCAAGCCTATCTGGGCTTGCCCTGCAAAGGCAGGGACAATAAAGAACTCTGTACTGGATATATAGACACTGGAAGAACAGAGACACTAGACACAGGACACAGCACTCCCCACTGCAGTAGAAGTACTGACAGATTGGATCTTTTCAGGACGCCAGCTGGTGGCTTCAACTTCCAAACAGAGGCCCTCCTCAGTTTCCTGAGTCCACAGCTTCTGTGCAGGCATTCTGACATCCAAAAGAAGACCAGCAGAGCCACTACCGTAAGACTGAGGGCAATTCTCCCTGGAATTTGCAACATGGCAGCAAAGGTGCATCTTGAATCTGAGAATCTCCTGAGAGCAGAATGGAAGGTCTACAATCATGGTCCTGATGCCTAAGCCACAGGGGGACTACAACTCTAGCCTAAGCCACAGGGGAACTTCAGCTCTAGCCTACAGTCTGTGGGCTGCCAACCCCCACAGACATCACTAAGAAGACCAGCTGGATCTCAGTAACCTGCAGGAGGGAATAACACATCCCACTCCAACCTCTGACCTGAGTACCCAGTTGGGACACATTAGGAAGGGGTGAGCTGTGGGAGGCCCACTGATAAGCAGCCCCCAAAACAAGGTCCCATTCAGCCTGTGGAGAGCTACAGATCACCAAGATTATACAGTCCTCTGCACCAAAACTCCTTCCTTGGCACCAAGTCCAAAAAGCACCAGGAATAAACAGCTAAGGACAACCAGATGGCTAAAGACCAGCAAAAGAACAGAACTGACAAAAGTCAGGGAAATATGACTCCAACAAAATTCAGCTATGCTAATACAGTAAGCTGTGACCATCACACTACAGTTGAAACACCTAAAAATGCTGACAATAATGTGAGGGCAATCTGGCTGTGACATCTCTTACTCCATTGACTGCCAGGAATGAAAATGATAACAAATCTATACTTAGGAAAATGATAGAGGCCTTACAAGAAGAAAATAAATCCTTGAAAGAATTTAAAGAAATCACAATTTTACAAATGAAAGCAATGGAGAATTCCATTAGAGACCTCCAAGCTAACTCAGTCAAACAAGAGTGGGAAAGAGACAAGGCTATGAAAGATTTGCAGGCAAGGACAACCAAATTGGAGCAGGAAATGAATAAAATAGTTGAAATTGGAAATGGAAGCAATAAAGAAAGCACAAGCAGAGACAATCCCGGAGGTGAAAAACCAGGGAAAGAGAACAGGAACTACAGACATGAGTATCAAAAATAGGATACAAGAGATGGAAGACAGAATCTTGGGCCCGAAAGGCTCGATTGAAGAAATCAGTACAACAACCAAAGAAAATGAAAAAATCTAAAAAAATTCCTCACTCACAACATCCAAGAAATCAAGGACTCAATGAAAAGACAGAACCTAAGAATTATAGGCATAGATAAAAGAGAAGACTCCTGACTTCAAAGTCAAGGAAACATTTTCAAAAAAAAAATCATAGAAGAAAACTCATTAGCACAGGGGACAACTTCCTGAACAGAACACCAACAGCTCATGACCTGAGATCAACAATCAATAAATGGGACCTCATGAAACTGAAAAGCTTCTGTAAGGCAAAAGACACTGTCATTAGAATAAAATGGCAACCTACAGATTGAGAAAAGATCTTTACCAACCCCACATCCAACAGAATGCTAACATCAAAAATTTATAAAGAACTCAAGAAATTAAACACTAAGAAACCAAATAACCCAATAAAAAATGGGGAACAGAGCTAAACCATGAATTCACAAAAGAAGAATCTCTAATGGCTGAGAGACACTTGAAGAAATGCTCAACATCCTTAATTATCAGAGAAATACAACTGAAGACAACTCTGAGATTCCATCTCATACCTGTCAAAATGGCTAAGACCAAAAACTCAAATGACAGCACATGCTGGTGAGGTTGTGGAGGAAGGGGAACACTCCTCCATTGCTGGTGGGAGTGCAAACTTGTACAACCTCTGTGGAAATCAGTCTGGAGATATCTTAGAAAACTTGGAATAGCTCTACCCAGTCATACCACTCCTGGGTATACATCCAAATGATTCCTTACCAAACCACAAGGATATCTCCTCAACCATGTTCGTAGCAACTTTATTTGTAATAGCTAGAAACTGGAAACAACCCAGATGTCCCTCAACCAACAAATGGATTTTAAAAAACAAACAAACTATGGTACATTTCCACAATGGAATACTAGTCAGCTATCAGAAACAAGGAAATCATACAATTTACTGCCAAATATATGGAACTAGAAAAGCTCATCCTGAGTGAGCTAACCCAGACCCAGAAAGATGCACATGGAATCTATTCACTTATAACTGGATTTTAGCCATACAGTACAGGATAATTATCCTACAACCAACAGACTGAAAGGAGCAGGAACATAGACTTTTTTAATTGTTAGTGGGACACTTTACCCTAGTGAAGCTGCCATGTAGGCCCCCAGTGTAAGAGGAAGCTCTTAGCCCTCATATGGCTGCTGAATTGAAGGGAGCTGATATGTAGGGCACCCCATACCAGAGGA
Organism: Lophiomys imhausi; assembly: GCA_907164525.1. Classification (NCBI taxonomy): domain Eukaryota; kingdom Metazoa; phylum Chordata; class Mammalia; order Rodentia; family Muridae; genus Lophiomys; species Lophiomys imhausi. The sequence goes on from CAJQZJ010033173.1 coordinate 484,928, forward strand.
GTAGGATAGGTGGGAGAAGAAGTGGGTTTCGGGAGGGGGGGGGAGAGTGGGCCCGGGAGGGGTGGAGGGAGGGGACTGTGATGGAGATGTAAATCAACATAATAAATAAACATTAAAAAAAGAAAACCATAACCAATCAAAATGCAGAACTGTGGTGTCCACTCCCAATGGATACATCTACAAAACACTCCTGCACCTAAGGCCCAGGGAACATTACAGAAGAGGGAATGGAAAGATTGTAAGAGCCAGAGGATGGGGAGTTTTCTGTGAGAGTGTCTCTCCTAGGAATGTCAGAAGCTACATCCATAGAGTCACCAACATGATGGCCCAAATGTGAGCTGAGCAAGGATGACAATAAAAGACATACTGACGTGGATGGAAAGCTCTCGAGGTCTCAATGGTACAATAGAACAGGGGAAACAGTCTTCCTCAGGGGAGAGCACATCAACTGGCTATCCAGTATCAAATGGTTAGCCCTGAAAAGATGCATACAAATAGCATTCTACAGACTAAGCAAGTTGTATGTATGTATTTAAGTGTGTGTGTGTGTGTGTGTGTGTGTGTGTGTGTAAAAGAGAGAGAGAGAATAATAAAAAATCATGAATTTGAGAGACAGCAAGGAAGGGTATATGAGAGTGCTTATTGATAGGAAAGGGAAAGGGAAATGATATGATTATATTATAGTCTCAAAAATATAGGAAATATTTTTAAGGCCACAGTAAGACACACTTCATATCCACTAGGATGACTGCTGTTAAAGAAAATGGGAAATAACAAGTGTTATCAAAGGCATGGAGAAAAGTAGCTCCATGGACATTGCTGGTATGGATGGAAAATGATGCGGTCACTATATACAACCATTTAGCAATTCCTTAAAAAGGTCAACATAGGATTCTAGTAGAGCAGTTCCCTAGAAATACACACCAAAATAACAGAAATAGGTGCTTAGTACTTGTCCACAAATGTTCACCACTGACTATGAATGTCATTGTCAATACCACTGACAATGGACAAAGTGTAAAATAACTCACATGTTCATCAACAAGATACATGAATAAGCCAGATGTGTTTTATGTAGTCAATTACTAGCTTGATGGTGGTTTGATAAAACACTATGTGTGTTCGCATGTTCACGTAGGTACACACACATGAGGGGTGTGTGTGTATGTGTGTATGTGCATGTGTGTGCAGGGCAGAGAGCAATGTTGGGTATCTTCCTCAATTGCTATTCACTTTATTTTTTTTTTTTGAGACAAACTGTCAGTGTAAATGGAGTTTGCTGACTCTTTAGACTGGCTGTCAGCAAGCTAAAGGATCCTTCTGTCTCTCTCTGCCTCCCCAACACTAGGACTACAATTATGTGTCCATGACTGGCTTCTTATATAGGTGTAGGGGGACCAAATTTAGGTCTTCATGCCCACCTGGCAATCACTTTACTGAACAATCACTCTAGCCATTGATTTAGGGGTTTCGACTCCAGTGTGAAAAGTATATACATTCATTTTGAAAGCCTTCCATGAACTTGGGGTTTTCTTCTTTTTGGAGGCTTATATGCAGAAATATTCCCTCTTATGTTGCTGGGCCATGGCAGCAAGTCACAGCTTCCAGTGGCTCATGGTAACAACAGATGATCCATGATGGCATATGTGCGGCTGAGCTAAGACGCTATATGTAAAACAAAGCTCACTTTCAGTTTACCAAGTTCTCACCTTGTGATGGATTTATTGGGACATAGCACAGTTACACCTGAGAAGTATATGTGTATAACACCAGCATATAATGGAACTTCAATATTTCAGTGCCCCATGTATCACTTGGAATTGGAGAGAACCTCAAAAACATGCTAAGTGAAAGAAGCCAGACTTAAGAAGATGTCACCGAATGTAGGATTCTATTTGTACAGTCTATCAAGAGTAGGTGAAGCAATGGAAGCACAGAACCAATTGGCGGTTGGCAGGAGCTCAGGAGGGTGGGGTAGGGACCAGCTCTTGTACGGGTGCAAGTTTCCTTTAAAACTGATGGCAGTGACTTAGATCTAGATGTATATACAGGTTGTTGCTCTACACGAGGATGTGTACTAAAATGCCACTCAATTCTACACTTTAAATGGTTGCTTTTATGCTGTGTAATTTTTACCTCTATAAAATAAGAGAAAGAAACACTGTGACAATGTGCACTATATCCTTAACTACCCCCAAGTGTCAGGCCTTGGGCTCAAGCCTAGCATGTGGAACCTCTATAGGCTCAGCCTACCACCTCATAGCTCTCAGCAGAATCCTACAAATCTAAGCTATATCTGAGTGGGCAGGATATCTGGCCTTGTCTTGTCATTTACTGAGGCTTAGGAAATGTCACACATCTGTCTCCCTTCTTGCCTTCTCCATCCTACTGTAGATAGGTTTTCATATCCAGTACCAGCATGCGTTATGGAGTTTGCAGAGTCCCATGTAAGATGAAATTGTGAGGAACTCTGTTAAGAGGTACTAGTTGGTCTGCCTGTTCCAGTGCCTGTACCATACTGTTTTAATTACCACAGCTCTGTAATTTATCTTGAAATCCTGAATAACCATCCTTCCAGCATTGTTCTTTTGACTCAGAATTGCTTTGACTGTCTGTAATCTTTTGTGGTGCTCTATAAATTTTAGGGTTTTTCTCCCATTTTCTATTCTATAAATAATGTTGTAGGGGAGGGATTTTGACTGGGATTGTATTAATTTGAACATTGTTTTTTGGTAGAGTGGTCATTGTCAGAATACTGATTCTACTAACCCATAAGTATGGAAGGTGATTCCATTTTTTAGTGCCTTTCTCAATTTCTTTGATTCTCCTAGAGACTTCAAGTTTGCATTGTAGAGGTCTTCCACTTCTTTGGTTAGGTGGACTCCTAACTTGTTTTCTTTGAGGCTGTTGTGGATGGGGGTGTGCTCATGATCTCAGCATGTTTGTTGCTGGTGTGTAGAGAAGCTATTGCTTTTTGTAAATTGGCTTAGAAGACCCAAACATGAGTACAGTTTAGCTACAGCTCTATGGTGTTTGACAAAGAGGCCAAAAAATATACACTGGAGAAAAGGCAGGCTCTTCAACAAATTATTCTGAGAAAACTGAATGTCCATATGTAGAAGAATGAAATTATATCTGTATCGTATCTATCACTCTGCCCCAAAATTGACTATAAATTGGTCAAACAACTCATGTAAAAATTGAAAAATTGAAACTGCTAGAAGAAAACAGAGGCGGTGTCCTACATAATATAGGTGTGGGAAAGGGCTCTCTGAGTATGAACCTTTTACTCAGGAATTAAGGCCAACAATTGACATGTGGGACCTCATAAAACTAAAAACTTCTGCACTTCCAAGGAAACAATCAATCAAATAAAGAGGAAGCCCACAGGGTGGGAGAGAATCTTTACCAGCTAGACATATAGAGATGATTAATATCCAGAATACACAAAGAACTCAAAAAACAAAGAATCAAGGAAACAATGACCCAATTTAAAACTGGGCTCTGCAGACCTTGCAGAGATTGAGACCTTGGAACACTCATGCCTAAACAGGAGGTGTCCAGCAAATCCCTCTCTCAGAGCTCAGAGAACCCCGTGGAGAGGAGACAGAAAGAGTGTAAGAGCCAGGGGGTGTGGAGGACACCAGGAGGACAAAGCCCTCTCAACCAGTGCTTCTCAACCCTCCCAATGCTGTGACCGTTTAATTCAATTCCTCATGTTGTGGTGGACCCCCCCCCCAGCCATAAAATTATTTTCATTGCTACTTCGTGACTGTAATTTTGCTACTGTTATGAATGTAAACACAATGTAATGTCTGTGTTTTCTGATGGTCTTAGGCGACCTCTATGGAAAGGTCACAGCCCACTGATCTAGAAACTTCATCAGCAGTCTTTAGGGCTATCCTAAAGACGGGACTGCTCCAGTGCCGTGTGTACCTCATCTTGGTTTCCTGATCCTCACTCCATTGCTACATATGCTCTATTGACTGCTCCCCAGGGATGACTGATTGCTTCACCTTCCTCACAGAGCCACTTTCTGCGGCAGCGCAGTCAATATGCCCAACCTTTTCCTCTCGGGCTTCCCTCTTGTTGCCCTAGGGATTCAGTTTATAGGAGCTCCTGTGCAACCCCAGCCCCGACTCCCAACTCTGGTGGCCGGATGTGAACAAGAACAACAGGATAGGACCGGGGCCTGCTCCCGAAAGCCCTCCCAGAGCATGGTGCCTCGATTCCCTGAGCTTCATCAAGCTGGCACATGCTGCTATCTCTCCTTTTTTAGATGAGTAACAAGCCCTGGCAACGCGTTCATTTCCAGTACACTTATCACGTGGGGAAGTTTGACTTCTGATAATGCCCTTACCTGCTTAGGATCAGGATTTGCTCTCTTTGTGTTGTTGGCTGAGTTTCGGTTTCCTTTCCTGTCCTTCCTATCAGTTAAGTTTCAGTTCTGTTTCTCAGTATATTCTCTCTTTTCTGACAGCTCCCACTTGCTGTCATTGTTCTTCTCTGCTTTTTAACCTGATTAAAATAAACCAGTTATTTCAAGGCAGAAGCTCCCAAACAGGACCTTTCAACATATCAAAAGCTCAGTACTGTCTATCCATTCTAGATCAAACAACACCCACTTACTTTATTAGATCACATAGCGTTTATGTACGCACAGGCTTGCTCCTGGGAAATTCCACGGAGTGAATAGATCACCGAGAATTTCCAGTGTTCCAGTGAATTTGAGGGACCCACACCCGGTGTTTGTACCTTTGCCTGGAGAAAGGACTGAGTGAAACTCCCTGAGCTGAAGAGTGTTCAGATCATGAGATGGAGAAGGATCTCTAGTCTCATTTCTTCTCTTGGTGAACAGTTACCTTATGCTCTGTGGAAACCCAACCTCTACCAGGTTCTCGGTTTTTTTCAAGCTACATGACATTCTCTTACAGCAGATGTATTTGCTCAGGCATTATTTTTGAACACTAATATAAAGATGATCCTACCATGAATATATTTTCATATGAAGAATTTTTTCATTTCCTTTTTTCTGATTTAGAATTATTTCCTCAAGGTGTAATCACAGCTGCAAAAAGTTACAAAAAACGTTTCGATGCTGGGATATTAAATTTTTTAAATGGTGTGTGTGCACCATGGTGCATATGTGGAGGCCAGAGACCAATTTATGGGAATTGATTCTCTCCTCCTACATGTGAGTCCCAGGGTTTGAACTTGTATCGTGAAGTTTGGGAGGAGGTGCCTCTCCCCACTGAGCCACCTTCCCAGCCCTCACTGTGACATTTCCATATACATATATCAATGGTTTTTTGCCTTACACTTATCCCTCCACAATCTGTATCTCTCCTCCCCACATTTCAGTTTTAAGACTCTTGATATTTATTGTCATTACTTTACAAAATGAAACCAGCATCATACAGCCTAAAACAGCCATTCAACATCCCTGGCAAAATCAGGGATTTTTTTTTTTTTGTTTTGTTTTGTTTTTTGTTCAAAGTATTATTGCTAAAAGCAGTTTGCACATTTAATTTGTCCAAAAATTTCACACGTGGCCATTTTGAATTAAAAAAAAATCAAGCTTTATGTCTATTTATTAACATATTAACATATTAACAGAGGCACTAATGAGAGTAAAAGTATATAGTCCGGAAATAGAGGAGAATTACACAGTCAACAGGAAGTTGAGTTGCCCAGCTGGGAGACAAATGTTACTGCAACTCAGAAAGAGAATAGCTCCAGGGACTGGCATGTTTGGGGAACACAGGTTATTTCTTTCTGGAACTAGAAGGACCTGGCATCATAGAATGACAGGCCTCTGCTAGAGCCAAAGGGAGGAAGGCTATCTTTTATGCTGGGAAGGCAGCCCTCACAAAGCCGCTGGAGCAGAGAAGTGAGATTTGCAAGTGACTCTGCGTATGCTAAATTCAGACGCTCCATTTCTTGAATCCAAAGGAGTCAGCCACACATGTAAAGTAATGTAAATTCCACACAGTTTGAAAACGACAAGACCCTAACACCTATTCAGCTAAGTGTCTCCCACATCATTCATTTTGCAGAAGGAAAGAATGCAAATGATGGGTTAAGATCTTATGTCTATCCCAAGGACATTACTCCTTCTACTGGTGCCTTAGTACTAATCCTGGGCTCTCAAATGCTTTCCTGGTGTTATGTTTAGACAGACAGGTGCACCTGTAAGCCCAGCTATGTGCTGGGAAAAAAACAGGAGGATTGCTGGGGTTTGCTGACTCAGCCTAGCTGCAGGCCCAGTGAGAAAATATGTCAACAGAGTAGACAAGGAATAATAGAGCAGGACACCCGCTACCCTCCCCTGGCCTCCACACAGTAAAAAGCATGTACACCTGCCTATACATACATGTGTACATACACCCCTCTGTCTTACTGTCTCTGTCTCTCTCTCTGTCTTTCTGTCTGTGTCTATGTCCCTCTCTGTCTTTCTGTCTGTCTCTTGTCTTTGCCTCTCTCTCTCTCTCTCTCAGGAAGAGACAAAGAAAATTCTTAACAGAACAGGAACAATAATGGTCATTGGACAAGGGTACTAACAAAGAATGATTATGGAAATTTGAAAAGGCATCTGAGTTCTGAATAGCTTCAAAGATTAGTTCCAGGGGCCAAGATGGCGGCGACCTACACTGAGGCATTTTGAACGTGGGGGAAAAAAGAGCCATAAAAAACACAGAGTTATTGGGCACTGTGCAAAAACCAGAGGGGCTAGACCCCCCGCTCCGGGAACATTCACAGCTCCCAAGGGACTGTTAAAAGTCCCAGGGTAAGGCTCTCCCCCCATCTCTCACAGACACGGAAGCCACTAAACCCGGGATTCGGGAACTCCCATTTGGAGAGGCGCCTGGTAAGATCGACCCCAACTCACAGCAGGCAGAATCAGAGGCCACTTGGCGATCGCCCACTAGCCTACTGGGCTCCCCACACCTAAGGAAGAACTATAGCCACTTAAGAAACTTTGCGGGATAGTGGAAGTCTTAGCAAGGAAGAAACAGGGCGCTCGGCGGGTGGTCCGCAGCCACTTGAGAGGCGGAGGTTCCGAGAGAGCGGGAAGCTGGCGGGCAAAGTAATCAGGGTGGGAAGTACGCTCAGGCGGGCGGGCGGGGCCGAATCCCCGCGCACCCATGGCAGGACAACCGGGGAGGGAGCCCGGCACAGGTGGCGGGCGGGGCCAGGGATCCGTGCACCCACGGCTGAGCTGCTGGGGAGAGAGGCCCACTCAGGCGGCCGGAGGATCGGGGCTCAGTGCACCCACGGCCGAGCAGCTAGGGAAGGAGACCCGCGGCTGGGCAGACAGGGAGGTAACCAGGCACAGGGGTCAGGCCTGTGGCGAGAAGCCTAGTGAGAAACCAGAAGTCAGGGGACCATAGCTGTATTCTGGAAAATCCAGACATATTAGGTGTGGAGCCAGACCCTGTCAGCCTCCGTGATGACAAACAAAGCCCACAGAATCTGTGCCTGGGCAAACAGGTCCATACCATCAGAACCATTACAGGCTGATAACTCAGAGTGCAACATAGAGAAGTCTGAATTGGGAGCAGTGAAACAATCCTGGTCCATTACTCACAACCTGGGAATAGGCTGCACCAGCTCACAGTGCTTCAGGCGATTAAAACCACAGTGACCCTGAAATCCCCCTGTAAGCAACGACAGATAGCCAAGTAACTCGTCCCCTGTACCAAAGCATCCCCTGTGGATCCAAGCACAGAAAATGACAAGAAAAGACAGCTAAATGCATCCAATGGTCAAAGGTCCAAGAAAAAATAGAAATCAAGGAAATATGACTCCAACAAAGCAGAATTATCCTAGCTCATCCAATTCGGATGACCTCACACCAACAGAAACACATGAAAACGTTGACAATTCTGCATTATGGAAAGTGATAGAGTCCCTTCAAGAAGAACTTAAATCTATGAAGGAATTCAAAGAAGCCACAATTTTACAAGTCAAAACAACGAACAACACCATTAAAGAGCTCCAAGCCAAGGTGACAGAGCTTGAACAGGAAAAGGACAAAGCAATGAAAGATTTTCATACAAAAACAAGCAAGCTGGAGAAGGAAATGTACAAAACGAACAAAACCATACAAGACATGAAAATAGAAATAGAAACAATAAAGAAAACACAGTCAGAGTTAAAAGAGGAAGTGGAAAATCAAGGGATGAGAACAGGAACTACGGATGTGAGTATCAAAAATAGGATGCAAGAGATGGAAGACAGGATCTCAGGCATGGATGATTCGATGGAAGAAATCAGTACAACATCCAAAGGAAATGAGAAGGCTAAAAAATCTCTCACCCACAACATCCAAGAAATCAAGGACTCAATGAAAAGACGGAACCTAAGAATTATAGGTATAGAGGAAAGAGAGGACTCCCGACTCCAAGGTCCAGGAAATATCTTCAACAAAATCATACAGGAAAACTTCCCAAACCTGAAAAAAGAGATGCCAATAAAAATCCAAGAGGCTTACAGAACACCAAAAAGATTAGATCAGAAAAGAAACTCCTCTCGCCACATAATAATTGAAACACCAAATGTACAGAACAAAGAAAGAATATTAAAAGCTGTAAGAGAAAAACGTCAAGTCACATACAATGGCAGACCCATCAGAATTACACCTGACTTCTCCCCAGAAACTTTAAAAGCTAGAAGGGCCTGGACAGATGTCCTACAAGCCCTGGGAGAACATAGGTGCCCAGCCAGACTACTATACCCAGCAAAACTCTCTATCAACATAGATGGAGAAAACAAGATATTCCATGACAAAATCAAATTTAAACAATATCTACCCACAAACCCAAGCCCTACAGAAAATCCTAGAAGGAAAATCCCAACCCAGAGAAGAAAACTCCACCCAAGAAAACAAAGGGAATAGAAAACCCCTCAGCAACTAAAACAAAAGAGGCACAGGACCACCACCTATAACGAACTAATGGGAAATAATAACCACAGGTCACTAATATCCATCAACATCAATGGACTCAACTCCCCAATAAAAAGACACAGGTTTACAGAGTGGATCCGCAAGCAAGACTCTTCCTTTTGATGTATACAAGAGACACATCTCACTACCAAAGATAGACACTGCCTCAGAGTAAAGGGCTGGGAAAAGGTTTTCCAAGCAAATGGACCCAGGAAGCAAGCTGGAGTAGCCAACCTAATATCAAACAAAACAGACTTCCAACTGAAGTTAATGAAGAAAGACAAAGAAGGGCACTATATACTCATTAAAGGGAATATTCATCAAGAGGAAATCTCAATACTGAACATCTATGCCCGAAACACAAAGGCACCTACTTTCGTAAAGAAACACTTCTAAAACTTAAAGCGCACGTCGATCACAACACATTAGTAGTGGGAGACTTCAACACCCCACTCACAACAATGGACAGATCATCAAGACAGAAGACAAACAGAGAAATATTGAGTCTAACAGAGATCATGAAACAAATGGACCTAACAGATATCTACAGAACGTTTCACCCAAACACAAAGGAATACACCTTTTTCTCAGCACCCCACGGAACCTTCTCCAAAATCTACCACATAGTTGGTCACAAAGATAGTCTCAATAGATACAAGAAAACTGAAATAACACCTTGTATCTTATCAGACCACCACAGAATAAAGCTGGTCTTCAACAGCAAAAGAATCAAAGAAAGCCTACACACACATGGAAATTGAACAGCTCCTTACTGGATGACCACTGGGTCAGGGAAGAAATAAAGAAGGAAATCAAAGACTTCTTAAAATCCAACGACAATGAAGACACAACATACCCAAACCTATGGGATACATTGAAAGCTGTGCTACGAGGAAAGTTCATACCACTAAGTGCTTTCAAAAAGAAAATTGTGTCAGCTCATATTAGTGAACTAACAGCTAAGATGGGTGAATTGGAAAAAAAAGAAACAAACACTCCCAAGAAGAGCAGAAGGCAGGAAATCATCAAACTTAGGGCTGAAATCAACAACTTAGAATCAAAAAGAACTATACAAAGAATCAATGAAACCAAGAGTTGGTTCTTTGAGAAAATCAACAAAATAGACAGACCCCTAGCCAAATTAACTAAAAGGCAAAGGGAAAGAACCCAAATAAACAAAATCAGAAATGAAAAGGGAGAAATAACAACAGAAATTGAGGAGATCTAGAAAATATTTGGGCATTACTTTAAAAATCTATATTCCACTAAATTTGAAAACCTAAGTGAAATGGACAATTTCCTCGATAAATTCCACCTACCAAAACTAAATCAAAATCAGATTAACAGCTTAAACAGCCCAATAATGCCCAAGGAAATAGAAACAGTCATTAATAATCTCCCAACAAAAAAAAGCCCAGGGCCAGATGGCTTTACCATGGAATTCTACCGGACCTTCAAAGAGGAACTAACACCATTACTTTTCAAACTCTTCCACCACATAGAAACAGAAAGAACACTGCCAAACTCATTCTATGAGGCACTGTCATTCTGATTCCTAAACCACACAAAGACCCAACAAAGAAAGAGAACTTCAGACCAATCTCCCTCATGAACATAGATGCAAAAATACTTAATAAAATACTAGCAAACCGAATTCAAGAACACATCAAAAGTATCATACACCATGATCAAGTAGGCTTTATCCCAGGAATACAGGGATGGTTCAATATACGAAAGTCTATCAATGTAATTCACCACATAAACAAGATGAAAGAAAATAAACCACATGATAATCTCGCTAGATGCAGAAAAAGCATTTGACAAAATCCAACACCCATTCATGCTAAAAGTTCTGGAGAGAACGGGCATACAAGGACCATACCTAGAAATAATAAAGGCAGTATACAGCAAGCCAGTAGCCAACATCAAATTAAATGGAGAGAAGCTTGAAGCATTTCCTCTAAACTCAGGGACATGACAAGGATGACCACTTTCACCATATATCTTCAATATAGTACTTGAAGTACTTGCTAGAGCAATAAGACAACTAAAGGAGATCAAAGGGATAAAAATTGGAAATGAAGAAGTCAAATTATCCCTATTCGCAGATGATATGTTAGTATACATAAGTGACCCCAAAAACTCCACCAAAGAACTCTTACAGCTGATACACAACTTCAGCAAGGTGGCTGGATACAAAATTAACTCAAAAAAATCAGAAGCCCTTCTTTATACAACAAACAAATATACCGAGAAAGAAATAAGGGAAACAACCCCCTTCACAATAGCCACAAACAACATAAAATACCTGGGGGTAACTCTAACCAAGCAAGTACAGGACCTATAGAACAAGAACTTCAAGCCCCTGAAGAAAGAAATGGAAGAGGCCTTTAGAAGATGGAAAGATCTCCCATGCTCATGGATAGGTAAGATCAACATAATAAAAATGGCTATCCTACCAAAAGCAATATATAGATTTAATGCAATTCCTATCAAAATACCAACACAATTCTTTATAGACCTGGAAAAAGCTATTCTCAACTTCATATGGAACAACAAAAAGCCCAGAATAGCTAAATCAATCCTGTACAATGAAAAAACATCTGGAGGTATCACCCTCCCAGATTTCAAGCTGTACTACAGAGCAACAGTAATAAAAACAGCATGGTATTGGTATAGAAACAGACTAGTGGATCAATGGAATCGAATTGAAGACCCAAACATGGACCCACACACCTATGGCCAACTAATCTTTGACAAAGAAGCCAAAACCACACAATGGAAGAAGGACAGCATCTTCAACAAATGGTGCTGGTCCAACTGGATGTCCACTTGCAAAAGAATGAAATTAGACCCATACCTATCACCTTGTACCAAACTTAAATCCAAGTGGATCAAAGACCTTAACATAAAGCCGGCCACACTAAATATACTAGTAGAAAAAGTAGGAGAAACCCTCGAACTCATTGGCACAGGTGACAACTTCCTGAACAGAACACCAACAGGTCAGGACCTGAGATCAACAATCAATAAATGGGACCTCATGAAACTGAAAAGCTTCTGTAAGGCAAAGGACACTGTCATTCGAACAAAATGGCAACCAACAGACTGGGAGAAAATCTTCACCAACCCCACATCTGATAGAGGGCTATTATCTAAAATCTACAAAGAACTCAAGAAACTAAATGCCAAGAAACCAAATAATCCAATCAAAAAATGGGAGATGGAGCTAAATAGAAAATTCACAAAGGATGTAGAGAGCTGCGACGTGCCGCGCCTTAAAAATGGCGCTGGTCTCCGCCTTCCACCAGCCCGACGGTGAGCGCTCTCGATGGTGGGCGGGTCCATGTTTGGCTAAGACCGCCCATGTGGCTTTACTTGATTGGCTATATGTGGGCCTCTAAGATAGCACCATGTGGCTTTACTTGATTGGCTATATGTGGGCCTCTAAGATAGCACCATGTGGCTTTACTTGATTGGCTATATGTGGGCCTCTAGGATAGCACCATGTGGCTTTACCTGATTGGCTGTTCATTTAGTATTTAGCCTGTGGGTTGGGTCTGCCCGGCCCTTTTTTCGGAAGACTGTTTTCAAGGGACCTGAATATACTGCAGGAGAAGAGCTTTTGTGAGTCGCGTCGTTCTTGCCGGTCGAGAGGGACGCGACAAAAGGAGGAATCCCTAAGGGCTGAGAGACACCTGAAGAAATGTTCAACATCCTTAATCATCAGAGAAATGCAACTCAAGACGACCCTGAGATTCCACCTAACACTTGTTAGAATGGCTAAGATAAAGAGCTCAAATGATAGCACATGCTGGCGAGGGTGTGGAGAAAGGGGAACCCTACTCCATTGCTGGTGGGAGTGCAGACTTGTGCAACCACTATGGAGGTCTGTCTGGCGATATCTTAGAAATCTAGGAATAACCTTGCCTCAGGACCCAGCCATACCACCTCTGGGTATACACCCAAAGGACCTCTCACGGAGACATAGGGAAGTCTCCTCATCTATGTTCATAGCAGCCTTATTTGTAATAGCTAGAAATTGGAAACAACCCAGATGTCCCTCAACTGAAGAATGGATTAAAAAACTGTGGTACATCTATACAATGGAATATTACTCAGCTATCAGAAACAATGAAATCATGCAATTTGCAACCAAATGGATGGATCTAGAGAAGCTCATCCTGAGTGAGCTAACCCAGTCTCAGAAGGATGCACATGGCATCTATTCACTTATAGTAGGATTTTAGCTATATCATACAGGATATCTGTACTACAACCAACACACCAAAAGGAACATGGACATAAACTTTTTCTTTTATCTTTTTCTTTTTCCTTCTCCTTTTTTCCTTTTTTCTTTTTCCTTTTCCCTTCTCTTTCTCCTCTCTTTTTTTGTTGATATCTTTGTTTTTGTGGGTTTGTGTGTTTTTTGGTCTTTTTTAGTATTCCCCCAGTAGGAAGGAGACACCTTTCACTGGCAGTACTGCCTCATAGGCCCCCGGTGAATGAAGAGGCTCTTGGCCCTCATATGACTCCTGATTTGTGGTGAGAGACTGTTAGGCAGGGACACTCCACCCCAGAGGAACAAGACGGAAGGGTCAGGGGATAGAGCATGGGAGGGTGGGGCTGGGAAGCAGGAAAAGAGGACAATATGATAAGGATGTAACCTGAAGCAACAAACAAATAAATTTATTAACTAAAAAAAAAAGGGCAGGTGGCAGGGCTGAAATACTGTGAATGGAATAGAGGATACAGCCGTTCGGCCTGGTTTTGCAGACCTCCAGGTGTCGAGAAGACGTGGAGCTAAGGTAAAATACAAAAGAATTGTGGTGTTGGCCCATGCCTTTGACTTCAGCGGAGACGGGGTGGGGGGAGGGAGCACTGTAGAGTTGGTGGTCTTATGTATTCTGGAGTCATACGGAGCGGGGTGGTGAGGGTTCACACTCTTGGTCCCACCATTCAAGAAGAGTACACCCTTGGTCCCAGCATACTGGAGACAGAAAAGGGCAGATCTCGGAGCTCAGGGTCAGCCTGATGCAAGGCAAACTCTAGAGAAAGACTTCGATCCAGGAGTTGTGGAACACATCTTTGATCCCTTCAGATGGGAACCACAGGACTCTGATCCCAATAATTAGAGTTCAGAGACACACACATGGGATTTGGAGGGACCTAGGTTTGGAGACTACTTACAAAAGGCCTTCTCGATGCAGGCAGATTGTCTTTTGGGATCTCAAAATATATACACTGGAGCTGGTTTAGCTCCAAGGTGACAGAATGATTTCTTCTTTAACCCGGATTGAAAGATAACGCTTTTTATGTTGTCGGAAGGCCAAATTTGCTTCAGGAGAAGTATTACCTAGCCCCCCCCCCAAAAAAAGAGGGTAATTGTCCCAGGGTTGGGATTGGGGCAGGGCTCTGTTCTTATCTTTCCAGGAGAATCGAAGCGTCCATTCGTGGAGCCCAGGGACGGCTGGACAGCGGAAACCTCAGCAGAGAGCAGAATCAGGCACCAAGGAGGATGAGTGACCCAGTTGATTCAGCCTGGCAGACTTCCTCAATATCTGTCTCCATCGGGGGCCTGCAACCACGGCAATCCAATGTCGCTGGGACCGTTCAGCTCTATACAATGCCCCGGCCGGAACCTCAGTGAAGCCTGCAAGATCAGCTTCTGCCTACAAACTCCTTAGGTCATCTAAACAGCTGAGAACAGAAGGACTGAACATAAAAGGATTGTACTAACATTTTTAACCATTTTTTCCATTTGGGTTCGGGCCCCAAACAGGTTTACTATGACCCAAATCAGCAGGAAGTCACTTTAAGTGAGCGAGGTCCCATGCCCAGAGGGTGGGGAGGGTGTTTCTCTGCCCTTCTTTTTGGTTATTTGAAGGATAACTGAAAACTCTGATATTTAGGGGAAGAGATTACAAGCTGATAAATGGTCCTGTTTAATGGGTTTTGGAGGTTAGACCCAGGGACTTCCTACTTTTCCTTTTCTGTATCCTTCTTCCTCTCCTAGGTAGAAGTGCATTGGCTTGAGAAAAATGAGACATAGACATAGCACAGGAAGGTCCAAGAAGAAGGGGCAGATTATTGAATATGCCCTTATACCTTTATATATTGATACAAAATTAGTATATTCGGCTAAAGTGGTATTGACCATTGTTTATTGTGCGAAAATAAGATTGTATTGGATTACATCGGTATTGATCTTTGTATATTGATACAAAATTAAGATTATAGTTGGCCACAATGGTATTGACCCTTGTATATGGACGTAATATTAAGATTGTATTGGGCTACATAGGCATTGATCTTTGTATATTGATACATAATTAAGAGTATATTTAACCACAATTGAATAGATCTTTGTATATTGATACAAAATTAAAGGTAACGCTTCCTAATTGTATCATATCTAGAGATACTTAAAAATAAAATGTGAAGCTCTGGCCTCTTGATACCAACCGTCTAAAACTGCCTAGGATAGTTAAGTAAAACAAACTCCTAGTCATGCAAACATGTCACTTTGTTAGCTACTAAGACAGCCTATCACAGATATTCTCTAAATTACTCAGTGATCAAGTTGTTAAGAGACAAGCAACATTTGCTTATCTAAATACAAGAGATGGATAGGGCATCTTCAAAAACCCCAAGAGATCTGCAGAATATGGCATTCAAAGATGTTATCTTAAATTAAGATTTTCTTTTTTTTTAATATCGAGACATATCAGCTCCTGACAGCACCCCCTATTCTACTCCAAGTAGAAGATAAGCATTGAAGAATCTCCAGTGTGAGATGGTTGAATTAGTGGCAAGCCTATCTCTTGGCATGAAAAAACCCTTTGCTCCAACTGCAGACAGACTGCTGTCCAAAAAGGACAAAACTTGGTAGCAGGGAAGTCGACAGCCTAGCTCTGCCAAGACATGATAGGTAAGTCCTTCATAATCCCTGCTCTACAACAAATGTCTGTCAGAGAAACAGGACCCAAAGGCTGAAGACTGATGCAGGAATGTATGGAGAGAAAATGGGAACTGTCCAGGCAGTCACTGGTATGTCATTTCTTAGTTTTGGAAGCTGCAGGCCCTGCACTTCCTATATAAGCAGATATATTTATCCCTCTCAGGTCTCTGAGGTGGTTGAAGAATAGACAGCTAGAGTCTCATAGTTAAATTTTGAGTTGTTTAGGAATCAAGAGGGTGTTATAGATATAAGAAGATACTCTTAAAATTGTGTTGCAAGTTAGTATGAATGTTGAGTCAGATATAGACCTTTAAACTCATGGAGATGGTTAGAAGGTAGAATGTTAAAGTCAGGGGCCAAATATGTATAAACTGCACATTGGGAAGGTATACTGGGCCATTTAACTCTCATAAATGTGGCATATTTATATCTGTTGTTTTGTATAGTATTTACTGTTATAAGAGAAGGAACCATCTGTTGGACTGAAAATGGAAACTTCTGGGGGGAAGAGGGTGGAAGGGTGGGATAGGAAGGGGGAATAGGGAAGGGTTTGTGACTGAGAAGTAACTTGAAGAAAAAAAAATAAAGTATTTAAAAAAAAAAGATTAGTTCCACGTCTCCACTAGGTTATTTTGCATAGAATGATGAAATAATATAAAAATTGGAATTATTTTCGTTTGCTTATTTAAAAAATTTGTAAATGCAAGCATCACATCCAGTCAACTTGAGCTTTTTTACTTCACACAAGTCACCCTGATAAATTTTATGAGGAATTAACAAACAGTAAGGATGTGAATGCACCACCAAGTGACACATTTTGTCTACAAGTGCAGAAAAGCGATTGGCACAGACAACTTGTATATAACTTCTGTGACCTAATCAGAGTGGGCACTCAGTACATATTTGCTAGCATTTGGGAGGCACATTCAAGGCCAGCCTGGACTACAGAGTAAGATACTGTTTCCAAATTCACTTAAATGAAGGAAAAAGAGACTGGACCACTCACAGGTGGAATGGCCAGTGTGGAGACCCTGCATGAGGAGTGAGTCAAAGGATGTCTGCAAGGACAGTTCAGGTTTAGAACAGGGATGAGATAATAACTATCCCAGACAACGAATAAAACAGGAGCTCAAGTGCCTATTCTTGGCAAGGAAGATAAACATGTTCTCTAGCTGCTAAAAATTAACTTTCCAAAATAGACAAATGTGGTTGAGCCAGCCATATAGCATAAAATAGCATTTCCATTGCATAATATTAACACACATACATATATAACATAAAATTAGCAGTATACCTCACCAAGAGATAATGTTAAAGCAGAAGAAAAAATGTATTACAAAAGATGACAAGTAAATTATCTATTCTCTGAAAAGCAAAATAATAAACTCTAAACAGATAACCAATCTTAAAAACTATGCTCCAATTACAATGTTATATACTAGAAACCTCAGAAAATGCACACACCTGAGAAATAGTAACTAAAGGTCACATAGTTGTGAAATCCCATGATTTTAGACATGTCTGCTTGCTCCCTTTGTAGAAGGTATATAAGTTCAGTAAGTGTGATTGCACAGGACAGAGATGTTTTATGTGTGCATGGACCGTCTGTCTATACATGATACCTCTACCACAAATAGCCATCTGCATATTTTCCACAATGAAAGAATTAGATCCATTATTCTAAGTACTTCACCATAAAACACAAAGACTTCATTTTCTGTTTGGAAATTTCTAGACTTCAAAAAAAAGACAGCACTATTCACAGATTCAGAACACGTGCAAAGTATTTTTATTAGAACTTTCTTCCTCTCCTGAAACATCCCTGCTTTTGAATGAAACCAGGCTCCTTGAATATTTAACCCAAATCCTAGAAGTTGTTTGTAGATGTATAAGATATGTGATAACTTTAGTGTAAAGGACAGAAGGTGGGCACATTTTGCCATGAGTGTTTTCATCTTTGAGGTTTTACATTTTGCACAAAGCAGAAACAACATTTAGACCATGAAAAGTTGTGACATTCTATTTATTTTGCATGTCTGTGTATGGTCACATTTCCACAGAGTGAGTGTGTATGAAGCCAGAGGACACCTTGTGAGATGGGCTCTCTCTATGGGTCTGTTACTAAGCTCAGGTCATCTGACTTGGTGTTGGCTTTTTGGGTTTTTTTTTTTTACGTTTTTATTTTTGAAATTATAATCATAACACTTGTCCCTCGACTTTGCTTTCTCCAAACCCTCTCATATACCTGTCCTTACTCTCTTAAAAATTCATTCCACAGAGAAGACCACCTCTCTCACTCCCAGCATTCCTCAGTTGCCTCAAGTTTTTTGTAAGGTTGAGATTTCTTGTGCTTTTCCCTGTCCATTTCAGGCACGTCCATTGATCTCATCCTTGTTCAGCTCCCATTTGTGCAAATATGCTGGTAAGACTTTATGGATGTAGCTTCTGATGTTATTAGGAGACACACTCTCACAGAAAACTCCCTGATCCTCTGGCTCCTACAATCTTTCTGTCCCTTTTCTGCAATGTTCCCTGAGCCTCAAGCAGGAGTGTTTTGTAGATGTATCCAAGGGGAGTGGACATCACAACTCTGCATTTTGATTGGTTGTGGGTTTTTGTAGTGGTCTCTGTTGCAAAGGGAAGTTTCATTGATGAGGAGTGAGGACTACACTTATCTGACATTATAAGAACAAATATTTATAGATTATTGTTACCAATTATGCTGGTTTATAAGTTAGTAGTTGTAGATTATCCTCCAATGACAATGAATTCACTATCACTGAGAAGTTATCTGGGTTTCCAGTACCAGACACAATTTCCTTCTTACTGAGTGAGTCTAAAGTCCAATTAGAAAGCTGGTGGTTGTCACCAAGGTATATGTGCCACCCCTCAGGGTCTGGGCTGATAGTGATCCAAGAGTGAAAGTCCTCCTAACAGAAACTCCAATACCAGACATGAGAAGTCCTCTTTTGAGTAGTTGTCCAAGAGACTCCCAAAACATAGAGCCTATTGCTGTTGCCGGTGGTTGCTCCCCAGAGATACAATGTAAGTCTCTATTGCTAAAGACACCACCACACACTTCACTCGGGGCCCAGATGCTCCTGAGCGGGAACTGACCTGTAAGCCTCCTCCCTGAGGACTAGTTTTCATGGTATCAGATGACACCATGCACACTTCCAAAAAAGGGTTGCAACCAACAGTCCTAACTAGCTCTGATACCTATCAACCATGCCAGCCACCAGCAAGGTATGGTGTTTTTTTTTTTTTTTTTTTTTTTTTAAGACAGTCTTTCATTGGGACCTGGGGCTTGCTGATTAGGCTAGGTTGGATAGCCAGTGAGCACCAAGGATCCACCTGTCTCTGCCTCACTAGAGCCGAATTGTCAATGTACACCACCATGCCCCACTTTTCATGTGGGTGCTAGAAATCAAACTCAGGTCTCCATAATCACAGAGTGCAGACCTACTGACTGAGCCACCTCTCCAGCCTCTGGAAACAATTTTTAAGGCAAGTACAAAGATGAATGGCAATTATTTTCTCCAAAAAGCATAAAATGGATCGAATTGTCAGAAACAATACAAGCAACATCAATATTCAAACTGAGCACAAACAGCAGCTGCTACATGTTTTTAGAAAGCCTGACTCCTTGGTTAGCTCAGATAAATCTTTAAACAAACGAGTAAAAGAATCATAGCAACCAACACAGTTACAGGTGCTAGAACTTAATGTTATGTTATAATATACCCTCTAAATGAAATGTTCCGACTTCAAGAAAACATTAGATTTAAAAAAGAGAAGTATAACTCAAACAACCAAAGGAAATAAGGTTGTCAAAATTTAAAGGAAATGACAATATGCCACAAAACATAAACTATTAATAAAAGTATAGAAATTGATTTAAAAAAATTTTGTAAAAATGTAACATGTGAAATTTTAAAAATCCATTGAGGGGGTCTCAGTCACAGATTTAATGTTACACAAGAATAAATGAATTTTAGGATAAGTCCAACAAGCTCATTTGATGTGAATAATATTTCAAGGGAAATACTTTCAGTGTAATAGATAAAAAGTATCAAAATATACAGGTTGTACCTAAGGCAGTACACAGAACTTCAGTTGGTGGAAAGAAACACTGTTTACAGAAAAGAACAATCCTCTTAAATTAGGAAACATAAAACAAAACTCTAAACTTCAATTCTTAGTACATAGAAGACAGAAAAATAAACCCAAACTAATCAAAAAGAGGTATATAATAGATATGAGAAAGAGAATCAACGAAGTAGGAAATAGAAAAGCAATGGAGAAAAATTCAAGGTAGAAAGGTTTTGAGAGAATATCAAAATATGTCAGAACTCTAGGTGAATTAAGGAAGAAAACAATAATAAGACAGACAGAGACACATACACACATACCACAAGAATGAAGGAGGGGCAACACTACTGAACTTATACATTTTTAAATTAAATAAAATGGGTAAAGGAAGCTGAACAGTGGTGCTGCACACCTTTAATCACAGTACTTGAGGGGCAGAGGCAGGCATATCACTGTGAGTTTGAGGCTAGCCTGGTCTATAGAGTGAATTCCAGAACAATCAGAACCACAAAGTAAGACCCTATCTCAAAAAACGGAAAGGGAAGGGGTGGTGGTGGTAAAAGAAATTATTGTGAAGAACTTTATGCTAACAGATCAGGGAGCTGAAATGAAATGGAAAAAATTCCTATAAAGATAAAATTCTTAACAATCTGAATTCTACAAGAAATAGAACATCTGAACAGATCCATAGTGAAAAACCTGACGTTGTAATTTAAAATACTCTGACAGTTAAAATCTAAGACTTTCATGGGTCTGACCTAGGTGCTCTGCATATATGTGATGGTTATGTAGCTTGATGTTCGTGTGGGATTCCTAACAATGGGGTCAGGGGCTGTCTCTGACTCTTGCCTGCCTTTGGGACCTTTTCTTACTACTAGGTTGCCTCCTCCTGCGTTCATATGAGGCTTTGTGCCTAGTCTTACTGCATCTTGTTAAGTCATGTCTAGTTGATATCCCTGGGAAGCTCTTTTCTGAGGAAAAATGGAGGAAGAGTGGATCTGGGGGGCAGGAGAAGGTTGGTGAGGGGTGGGGGACTGGGAGGAAAGGAAGGAGAGGAAACTGTGGTCAGGATGTAATATATGAGAGAGTTAAAAAAAAAAATCCAAGGCCCGGTTATTTGCCTAGGGACATTCTACAAGTCATGTACAAAAGGAGAATAACTTCAACTCTCTCACAAAACAGGAGCAGAAGGAATATTTTCAAATTATTCTGTGGTGTTGGGCCTAAGTGCCTAAGCGAGACTCGATTTTGGAGATCTGTATAAAAAATGCAGAAGTCCAGACCCTTCTGCACCACATCATTCTGGCATTAACCCTGGCTGACTACAGACACGCTCATTTAGTTTATTGGCCCTCTCTATACCTTATCTCTTACTTCACTGCCTACGTAAGCTCACACTACACTTTTACCCTGCCCCCCCTCTCCTACTCTATAAAAGAAACTCCATGAAACAATAAAAACGAGATCCAGCCTCCTTGAGTCTCCCAACTCAGTGTGTCCTCCCTGGGGGTGATAGGGGGTCTAAGTGTCGACACTCATCATCTTGCTTAGCCTGGGAGTGAGGGACGGCTGGTCCAGCCCTTTGCTCCATCGCCCAAACCTGCTTGGGGAGCTTCCCCGGCACTGTGGCACTGTTAATATGTACTCAAACCAAAGACATTAAAAACACACACAACCTCAAAGGAAGTGACTGTCAGGGGGAAAAAAAACTTGCATTTTTATATTTCTCATAGGATTAGGCAACAGCGGAATATTAACAAGGTGAAACCAATAATATACAGATTCCACCAATGGAAGTTTATCCCAGGAATACAGGGTTGCTTTAATGTCAGAATGTCATTTAACATAATAACGCCATTTAATAAAATAAAGTTTAAAAAGCACATAATCCCCCCAGCCTCCTGGCTCTTCCCGTGTTCCCAAGGATGGATCCCGGGTTCCAGGGACTCATGGTTCTAGCTCTTCCCACCCACCCAAGGACTGCTCTGAGGTTCCAGGACCACGCAGTTCCAGCCTCAGGTACATAGCTTACCTGCCTTCCTTAGGAGACCCTCAGATCTCAGGATCGTACAGGTTAGGTAACCCCACCCCAATCCCTGGCCCATGGGTCCAATTGGGACACAGTCAGCAGAGGAAAGCTGCAGCTGTTCGTGAGATCCAGCCTCCAATCGATGGCCCATAGAAGAAGGATTCACATAACGGTAAACACTACATCTCTTCCTGGTAACTTTGGGCCTAAGACAACAAACAGTGCCAGCGTCTACCACTTCTAGGGAAGACAAAAAAAGGCACAGTGATAAGAAACTTTAATAAAACCATCTTTATAGGCTTATGATCTTTAATGTGAATCTGAAGAAATGAACATACATGAGTATAAGTATGCACATGGAGGTAGGCTCACACATACACACACACACACGAAACTACTAGAACTATTGAAGAAACCAGTAATTGCAGAATAAAATTGTACTACACCAAAACCAATAATATTTCTATATATTATCAATGAATAATACAAAATTAAAACTAGAAACCTATTTTTTTCAGTGTAAAATGTGGCAAATCCAAACTATAGTGGAATATATCTTCTACAATAACCAACACTCAGGGGCTTGCTCAGAGGGTAAAAGCCTCTTGTCCACAATCCTGGAAACCACATGGAGAGAGGAGAAAATCAGCTCTTACAAGTTGACCTCTAACCTCCACAGACAGCATGGCATGCATGTGTGCATGCACACATTTAATAAACAAATGGTTTTTTAAAAGCAATCAGTTATGTATTTCAACGGTAAATACCCCAAGTGCAAGATCCTAGAACTGTCTACAAAACTCAGTCACAGAAAAACATTGGATAGGATTGGTGGGCTGGGATATGACTCAGTAGTAGAGCACTTTCCTACCCTGTGGGGGACCCCCAAGTTCAACCCCAAACTACCAGGGGGAGTGGATGAACTGCATGGTAAATGACAGAGAAACGGTGCCTAATTTGTGTTTTGCTCTGTTACTTAAAATTTTAGTAGTAAATACATATGGCTTATATAGTCAGGAATTCAAAGGCTAACACTAAACTCTTTGGGTTCATTCAAAGTATCTCACACATCATTGGCCGTGTAGTAAGTGAAGCTTGGCTTTGGGGTGGCCAATCAGACTTTGAATGTGTGGGTTACTTTCTAGCGTAAGACGCAGGGGAAATGACCTCACCCCACAGCCTCCATTTCCTCATCTACACAATGGCACTGTCTGAAAAGTGTTATGAAGATGAATGGGTGCTGCACAAAGTCGGTAGTAAATTGACACTCTGCTCAACATTCAGTATGTGGTCATTCACACCATTGTGGCTGCTTTGTTGGGGAAGTATGCTTTCCTATGAGGAAATGATTTTTTTTTTCTTGGCTGTCATTTCCTTCCTTTCTGTGACTTCTTCAAACCACCAGCGTGAGTAACACAATCCAGAAGGGTTGGGTGAAGAAAACAGAAGCCATCACTGTACCTACCTATGCATGGCATCAATTCTTAAGGCTGCTGCTTCCAGGAACTAGGTGTCATTCAGGGGAGATGTGGTATAGCTTTTACCAGAGCTGCTGTACGCAGGGAGCTGGCAACATCCCTTGACCTTAAATGTTTGGGAGACCTTGCAGCCAGAGGACTGGCTGCAGCAGAAAGTGTGCTGGGGTGGGCTCTGGAAGAAGTGATCATGTGTGTGAGTCTTCATTTAGCACCATGTGATCACCTCCTACAGTGACTAGCTTGTCTGAGTCACCAGCTGCCACCAGATGCTGAGAGGTCAGAGGCCAGCAAATGACATGGTCAACGTTCTTTAGTGGCTTCTCACTTTTCTGGCATCATTTCCAAAGTCTTCTCATAGGCCCAAAGTGGTTTTGCAGGCTGCCCAAATCTCAATGGCAACAAGTACACCACCACAAGCTTGCTAACCTTATAGTTGTAGTAAATTTGAGAACCAATAGACTTCTGTAAATAAAAAACACTTCTTCTTACACCTGTCTCACCAAAACATAAGAGAAAAAAATCCAAAACTAATAAGACCTTTGAGACTTAGATTGAAAATTCTATCAATGTTGCAAAGAATGATAGGAAACTTAAAATACCACTATAGTCTGCAGAAAACATAATGAACCTTGATTCGGGGTTTAATAACGAAATAAGCATCTGTCAATGTTTCAAATAGAATCATAAGATCAGTATTACACGCAGAACTAAACCCTGAAACAAACACATCAGGAGTATAGTTTAATTTGTTAGCTTAGCTTGTATTTTCATAGCTCCAGCTGATTTTGATAACCAACTGAAAAATGTAGAATATTATCTTCCTACATAATAAATTAATTGGCTGACTTTAATTTTCAAATGGATCAAATAGATTTGCCATTTATTTTAGTGATCAGTTTTATTTTTATTTATTATTATCGTTTGGTGTGCAGGTCAGAGGGCAACTTTCAGGAGTTGGTTTTCTCCCTCTCTCATGGCTTCCAAGTAGCTGCAACCAAAGTTAGGTCATCAGACTTGTGTGGCAAGTGCTTTTCCCCAATGAGACATTTCACAGTCCCCTGAATGTATATGTTTTAAAAAGTAATCACTTATATACATACAAGTAACATTATAAAAAGGCTGACAAGCCGGGTGTGGTGGTGCCTGCCTTTAATCCCAGAATATGGGAGGCAGAGGCAGGCAGATCTCTGTGACTTCAAGGCCAGCCTGGTCTATAGAGTAAGTTCCAGGACAGCCAGGGTTACATAGAGAAACCCTGTCTCACAAAAAAAAATAAATAATTAAAATAAATAATAAATGCTGACAAGATTAAATTTAGGAATATATATATATATATATTCATGTAACAATACTTAATGAAAATAGGTCATGAATTTAAAAGAGAGCAAGCAGGGTATGAGAGCATTTGGAGGAAGGAATAAAAGGGAAAGGGAAATGATATAATTATAATGTTAAAAATAAAAGAAATAATTTTAAAACGTAATCAAGTTTACTTAGGACTTAAGTAAATTTAGTATTTTCTTTGTGTAAATGTTTATAACCATTCTTTTAAAGTTGATAAGTAACGTTAAATACTCTATGTACTTAAAGAAAATTTCTCAACACTTGAGAGGCAGAGGCAAGTGTATTGTGTATTCAAAGTCAGCCTGGTCTACATATTGTGTCTTAGGCTGGCTCAGGCTACATAGTGAGATCCTGTCTCAAGAAAAGGGAAGGGGCTCATGTATCCTAGGCTGGCCTCAAACTTGCTGTGAGACTGAGGATAACCTTGAAAATTTGGTCATCCTCCCTCCCAAGTGCTAGGATTACAGCTGAGTGTCACTCTTCCAGATTTTATGTAATCCTGGGGAATGAACCAGGTCTTCTTTTTTTTTTTTTTTGGTTTTTTCGAGACAGGGTTTCTCTGTGTAGCCCTGGCTGTCCTGGACTCACTTTGTAGACCAGGCTGGCCTCGAACTCACAAAGATCCTCCTGCCTCTGCCTCCCAAGTGCTGGGATTAAAGGCGTGCGCCACCACCGCCCGGCTCAGGTCTTCTTTATACATGCTAGAAACATACTTTCTAAGCTGAACTACATTCCTAGCTTGTTCCAACTTGTAGTATTGTTATTGTATTGTTTGGGATCAATATTATGTACATTTATGTGATGTATAAATTTAAATTTAAAAGACATGAACAGCAGGTTGAGTCATCATGACAGGCCATATCACTTACCCAGTTGGTAATACTCAAGAGAGTGGTCAGTCTGACTGATCTATAAGGATCTGATAAAACAAGGATATTCAATTCCAATATGGGGACGGTGTTGTGGTGGGGGTGGGTTACAGGCCTGCCTCCATCCCCCAAAGTAGCTCACAAGGAATTAGAATTACAAGGTGAAATTTTGACAGAGGAAAGAGAGACATTTTATGAAAGTAAAAGATAAGCCAAAAGAACAGAGCTTTTGAGTGCTTTGGGTGCTGGAGCTTTTCCAGGGCAGAGTGGGTGTCCCCTGTGACACAAAGTCACATCCATGGATGCAGGAGTTGTCTGTGCTGATGAGTGCGTCCTCAGCCTTACCATGTGCACATGCTGTCCACTTTCCCAGGGTCAGATTACAAGTAGCCTCCTGAATCTCTTTTGAAAAAAAGCAGATAAAACAATCAACTAATGAAGAGAATTTAATTCTAATTGCCCAGGCAGGGCAGCATCCTCTTGGCACTGCACCCAGCTTTTGTGTAATATGATTTTCTGCAGTCTCCCTTAGGGTGTCTGCTGAGGGTGACCTTGGTTGGACTTGGCTCTGTCTCAGGTTGCCTCTGTAACATATTGACAGACTGATTCCTGGGACACCTTGTGAGTCTGCAAGTCACGATCAGTTGGTTCTGACCAGCTTTATTCTCTTAAGGTTTCAAAAGGCTTATAACGAGATAACACATTCAGAAATTCAGCTCTCCATCAAGTTTTTTTTAATTTTTAATAAATTTATTTGTTGCTTCAGGTTACATCTCCATCATATTGTCCTCTTTCCCCCTTCCCAGTCCCCCCCTCCCACCCCCTACCCACTAACCCTTCCATCCCACTCCTCTGGAGTGGAGTGTCCCTATATAACAGTCCCCTGCTCCAGTTTAGCAGTCATATGAGGGCCAAGAGCCTCCTCATACACTGGGGGCCTACGAGGCAGCACCACCAGTGAAAAGTGTGTCATTGCCAGGAGAGAAAACTAAAAAACAAACAAACAAAACAAAAAGTCTATGTTCATGTTCCCTTTGGTGCGTTAGTTGTAATATAGATATCCTGTACTATATAGCTAAAATCCGACTACAAGTGAATAGATGCCATGTGCATCTTTCTGAGTTCATGAAGTTTTGAAGCCCTTTTTACAAACCTATTTTTGTTTTGAAGGGACTTTGAACAATGTTTTGTTCTATTTAGAAGACCAGTTAATTAAGCAACTTTACATGTGTTAAACTATGTTTGCACATTCAATACTGTGGCAGCAGTGTCGCTAACAAAAGAGATACATTCTGAGAAATGCATGGCTGGCTGAGGTTGCTGCTTGAGCATACAGAATGCACTCTCAGATGGCTTCATGACACAACCAAGACACACAACAGACACAAGTCTGGTGCAAGTGTGCCACAGCACTCTTTTTATTTATAAGTAGGGCACTCCAAAACAATGACAAAGAAGAGTATACGTATGCCAGAAGTAATTGCTCATCATCATCTTCAAGCCGTGTGCACACTACACAGAGTTGCATGTAGCTGGCAGCACCATGGGGTTATAGCAAAATCATGACAAGGAAGTCAGGGAAGTATTGTGTTTCCACATTACAACAGCTTTGAAATTACTCAGTGGTAGGAAGATTTCAGCTGCATTATAGTCACATGAACTACTAGCAACTGAATCATGTGTACATGGTCCATGACTCCACTGCTTTCATGAGTCCTTTGGGTTGTTCTTGGGATCTCTAGTTTTTCCATTTCATTTTGAAAAAATCTCACATCAACAGAAAACTAAAATAGTACATTGTTTACCCTTCTTAGATTTTGTTAATATTTTACCATATTTACTTTGCCTTTTCTATTACTTTTTCCTAAGCTATAAATTGTAGGTACCACAGCATTTCAATCTTTGGTGCTTCGGCATATCTCTTGAAGAGATGGGCTTTTTCCTATAAGCCACAATGTTACTATTTTGCCCAAGAAAGTCAGCATTGGGGCAAAAAAAAAAAATGTCTAATGAGCTCATGTTCAAATTATCTAATTATCTCCCAAATGTCTTTTAGGTTTTTGTTTTTTTCAATTCAAGGAACCAATAAAACCAAGCATTACATTTAGTTGTTGTATCTCTTGAGGATCCTTTCATCTAGAACAGTACCCTCCCTCTATTTGCTTTGATGATGTTAATATTTTTACATATTCACGTCATCACAAATAATGTCCCAAAGTCTAGGTTAGTCTTATTTCTGCATGATCATAATCATTATACATATTTTGACAAGAATACAAGATGCATTTCTAGTAGCACTCTTGACATGACAAAGGAAAATATTACTGTTCCATTATCGCTAATACTAGCTGTGGTGTCATGACTTTGATGGCACTCTTTAGATTTATTCCAATAAAATACATTTTTTAAAATTTTAAGATAGTTTTTAGATTTATTTATTTTACATATGCAAGTGTTTTGCTTGTGTGTGTCTGTGCTCCATGTGCGGGTACCTGCAGAGGTCAGAAGAGAGCATCCATCTTTTCCCACCCAGAGTAATGGAGGGTAGTAAGCTGCCATGTGGATAATGAAAACCGAGGGTCTTCTTTAAGAACAAGAGGTGCTCCTCACTGCTGAGCCATCACTCTAGCTTCTATTTTCTCTGTTTTTAGCAGAGGTAATGGACAACATGTATTTGTTTCCTGATAGCTTTGTATCCAATAGTAAGCATGTCAGAACCAATGATTACAATTGACAGTTACAAAATGTTACTTTCAATGTTTTCTGTGCTTTTCAGCAGAGCTTTCCCAGAACCATACCCACTCTTCTTTTACCCCCATGGATTAGATTGTTTTAAAATCCACTAATATTATATTAGTTTCACACTGAAATTTCCCCAAACTTGGAAAGTTGGAATTCGTCTGTCCTTGTGACACATTCTATTTCAAACTCAGTAGAATTTTAGATTTGTAGATTTCTAATAGAAGTCACTAGTTTGAGGACTTTCCAAACCAAACAGTTTAAGATCAAGTTTGCTTTTCAAGAGTCTCTAAAGATCATGGATTTAATTTTTTCAAAAAATTTTAATGTACAATGTTTGAGAATATAGCCATTCTGGTCAAGCTAGGGCGAAGGAATCTTTCTGATAAACAGAGTCAAAACTCAGGGAAATTGCATTCAACTCAAGGCTAGGCTTCCAGCAAAGATGTCTCCCACCACATCTGCGACATGGAGTCCCAGGCTAGCAGTGAAAATACTGTCACAGGAACAGTGCTTGGGATTTTTGCTTTTTTCTCTACTGTCTTGTAGTTTTACAAACCCTGACTAAAACTTACCTTTTATATTTTAATATGTAAATTTTCCTTAACTTGTATCTCAACAAATAATTTGTCTGTATTATTTTCAAGGTCTTTTGATCAACTTTTCAAATATATTTTAAAAACTAACATTCATATATAATGCTGTATGTGACCTAACTAAACAGAAAATTATTTTTGAAATACACTTATGACAATTTAAATGATGAAAAGGGCAGACTAAAGTACAATGATGTTGACATATGAATTTGTTTCCTAGGCATCCATGCTTCCCTTCCTTCTTTATGATGGTTTTTGATGTATTTTCTAGGGAATCCTTATAATTCAGAAGAAGATGACTCCACTTTTTTGGAATCAGAGATTGATCAAGAGTAGGTGGAGTAAGGGAGAACTGGGGCCTGGTCTGAAGATGCTGATAATTTTATCTTTCCTGCTAGACATGAATAAAGACTCAAATGTCCCAGAGGCTTCTGGCCCTTACTTCTATTCTGTTCATTCATTTGTTTATTTCACAATCATTTATGAATGTCTTCCATGTGCTAAATGGGATGACCAGGTTAGCAGCTGGTAAAATATGAAGTTGGAAAAGACATGGCCAGTTAATTGACATTTATATCCCAGCCAAGTGTACTTCATGGCTCATACTTATAATCCTACTACTTGTTTAAGGCCAGTCAAGTCTACATAGTGAGACCTAATCTCAAAAAAAAAAAAAAAGAAAGAAAAAGAAAAGGTATTTAGTGGAAGAAACAGGGAAACATGTTGGAAAGTCAACAGACTAATATTCATGACTCACAGAACAAACTTTAGACATGCATCAGACTGGCTATTTCATATAACATCTTGACTAAGTAGAGGACTTCAACATACAGCTCCTTAAATTACGGGTAGGCATATGTCTGTGCATGAGAGTGTGCTGTTCATGGAGGACAGAGGCATCAGATCCCCTGGAGCTGGAGTTACAGGCAGTTGTGTGCCTCCTACTGCTTGGAACTGAACTCCTGAATTCAGGTCTTCTTCAAGAGCAGCATTCACTCTGAACTGCTTAAACCATCTTTCCATACCCTAAATACATTCTTTTTTAATAGAGGGGATAATGTTAAGTATATCAGTCTATACTGAACCACTTTTGGGGTTTGGGTAAATTTACTTGCTGTAAACCAACTGCAAATGGTAGAATTTAAAAGTCCCTTCCATCATTGCTGGCATCCAAACCCAAGTACAACCTTCCCTTGCAACCAGTTTTCTTGTTGAAGAGAAGTACATACTTGGATGTAAAAAATAATAGCATCTTTCATGTTGCACTAAATGTGCATCAAGATCATCTAAAGACAAGACAGCAGTAGTTTGAGCCCCAAAAACTGGTTTTCATGGGCTCTCTCTTCTTCTGTTCTCCAGAGGCCCAGAACCAATAGAACGTTATAAGAAGAGTGCTTAGATTGGCTTATACAATATGGGATAGGTCGTTCAACAATGGCTGTCTACAGCTGGAGAGGCTGAGAAGCTAGTAGCTTCTTGGTCCACAGAACTAAATGCCTAGCAATCTCAGCTATTGGTCTTTAGTTCTCATTAGAAGGGTAAAACTGGGCTAGGATGTCAGGGAAGGAGGCACTGGCAAGAGCAGAGAGGTTCTCACCAGAAAGTGGGCAAGGCAGGCAGGCAAGGACAGCAGCTTTCCCCTCACACCACTTTTAATTGGGCCCCTTGCTGGCAGATACTTGCCTCCTCCCTGGGGGGTGGTGTCACCGTAGGGGAGGGTCTTCCCCTCAACCAGTCCCTACAAAAATTATACTCATGATTGGCTCGAAGCACATCTCTGACAACCAAGCTTAGCCATCAAAATCCCAGTATGAAAAATTTGGATAGAAACTACACACTCACCATTACTAAAGCCTATCCGATTTAATTACACACAGGAACATAAAATGTCTGAGAATTCAGAACAGGTTTATGCAGCCAGGTAGGAGTTCATCTTTCTAAAGGGTCATGAGAATCATCAGGGTAGTTTTCCCTAGTTGAACACTATCCCTATTGCCCTGGGCTCTCCCTTACCCCGCAGCCATCCTTCACTCCTGCTCACCGCGTACTCTCACTTATCACAGGGTGAAAAAAAAATTGGACCCCTGTGTGATTTGCAGGGTGGAGAGAGGGCCCTGAAACAACACCCTTTGGGGACAAAATCCTCAAGCTGATGGAGGATAACCTAAATAATAAATAGTGTATGTTATTTATAGATGTTATTATCAACTGTGTTTTCTAATGCTGGCCAAAGCTAGAAAGACAAAAATCATCATTACTAATTGCAAATTTAGTTCTGATGAAAATGTGGACCGGGTGTTGTTAGTCCACACTAAGTAGCTGTTTGATGCCAAGGAAGATGTAATGATGTAAAAATGCAAAGCCTGGACCACGTGTATAAATCAATTTGGAGGTAGAGTATTTGTTCATTACACAAGGCATCCAAGTATAGTGTGTGTGTGCAGGGATTCCCACACTGTATCACTTAAAGCATTCCATCCTAAGCGTCAGAAACATGGCTAAGAGAACAGGCAGGAGCAGTAGACTCAGGACTGTTGGTAGTTGAGGGTGACAGCAAAAGGGGGCAAGGATCATTTTATACTGTTTAAGTTATAACCAAGAAGTATAAGGAACAGAAAACTACATGACAGGACAGCGTTCATGGATTTCCGTTAACCTGAAGTACTCAGTAATTCTCCATCTCCCAGTTTTATCACTGAAGCTGATCTGGGGTTCAACTCGCCTTTATCCCAAATGATAACGCTGCAGAGCTGTGAGATAAACATGATTGTACACTCTCTTGGGCTCTGAGAGGAATAACGGCCACTTGAAGGATTTTTTTTTAGAGGGTTAGGCTGTATATATATCACTGTAAGACAGTCACAGGGGTGTGTGTCTCCAAACCTTAAACGTGCAATATTACTTAAAAAGCTAAAACCCTGTCAAGACAGGAAATTCACACCAACACAAGGATTCCAAATGTTTGGGGATAGGAATTACGACATAGCCAATAAATGATTCTGAAAAACCATAGACCTGGAGCAGTAGGGTGTCTTTAAACTGAACCTTGTAAGCCAGAAGTAACAATTAGGCCCAAGCACCCCACAGCAACACGGTCCCCTACGCCGGATAGCCAGTCCAAATCAGCACCTTGCAGCCAGCCTGAGTGTGGCGCTCGCCGCCCCCAGACCACTGCGCTTCCCGACCTAGCTCCCGGATCTGGGTCCAACAGTCCACACCAATAATGTTTACCAGTTTTAGGATGCGGTAATTTCCCGTGGATGACTTTCGCCAAGTCTACTAGGCGACGGAGGCTTGCGACCGTCTAGTCTTGCTCCGGGGCGGCGGCTGACGCGAGATGGTCATCAGTCAGGGCAGGGCCACATCTCTCAAGACAAGGCAAGTCGATTTCTGTCCTCCCACGTAAACCTCGGACGCCTCTCGCCGCTCTGGGTCTAGCTCACCTCGCCGTGGTCCCAAGGTCCCCATGTCCTCAGCCCGCTGCAACCCATCAAGCATTAGGACCGCGAGGGAGCTGCCAGAGCCCCGCAGCCTAGCAGGAGCTGGGCGTGGCTTCTCCCAGAGGGCGGCTCCGGACAGGGGAGGAGGGACGGACGAGGCGCTCGCGTCACGCCGGCTCTGGACGTTGATTGGCTGCGGTGCAGTGCGCGGAGCCCGCCAGAGTCTCCGCCCAGCCCCGCAGCTCCTCCTCCTCCTCCTCACCAAGCCGCTTTGCCGGCGCCGGCTCGAGAAGGAACCGCTGACGCCGTCGCCGCCAGCCCAGTGCGGACGCGGAGAAGGAGGACGCGCTCGTCGACTCGCTCCTTTCGCACCGGACCCCGGCGGGCGCGGCGCCCGGGGGAGGAGCCGCCGCGGGCACGCCCCGCCTCCGACTCGGGACGACGCCGCCGGCCGGTCACCGCCCCCCAGCCCCTCGCCGGCGAGACCCGCCCCCGGCCCTCCCCGGCGGCATGGAGGGGCAGCGTTCTTGACGGGCCGGGCCGCCGCCCATGCGCTCGGCTCCTCCCGCCGCCCCCGCTCCCCCCCGCTCGCATGTCCGCGCCGCCTTAGCCGAGGATGCTGAGGATGAAGCTGCCGCCGAAGTCGACGCACCCCAGCGAGCCGCCGCACGACGCGGAGG
>CAJQZJ010033173.1:518502-583766 GCA_907164525.1 Lophiomys imhausi
GCGGGCCGACGGCGGGCGCGGGCATGCCGGGCGGCGGCGAGCGCGCGGCGGCGCTGCGCGAACAGGAGCGAGTGTACGAGTGGTTCGGGCTGGCGCTGGGCTCGGCGCAGCGCCTGGAGTTCCTGTGCGGGCTGCTGGACCTGTGCAACCCGTTGGAGTTGCGCTTTCTCGGCTCGTGCCTAGAGGACTTGGCGCGCAAGGACTACCACTACCTGCGCGACTCGGAGGCCAAGGCCAACGGCCTCTCGGACCCAGGGTCGCTGGCCGATTTCCGAGAGCCCGCTGTGCGCTCCCGCCTCATCGTGTACCTGGCGCTGCTGGGCTCGGAGAACAGGGAGGCCGCCGGCCGCCTGCACCTCCTCCTGCCCCGGGTGGACGCGGTGCTTAGGAGCCTGCGCGCGACTCGGGCCGAGGGCTCGCAGGGCAGCGCGGAGGACGAGCCGGGTGGCGACGGCGAGCAAGACGCGGAGAAGGAGGGCCCCGGCCCGGAAGGCGGCGGCTGCGCCGAGCTCGGGACTGGAGGCGGGCTCGGCTTCAGGGCCCAGGAGGAACTGCTGCTGCTCTTCACCATGGCTTCGCTGCACCCGGCTTTCTCCTTCCACCAGCGGGTCACCCTGAGGGAGCACCTGGAGAAGCTCCGCAGCGCGTTCCGGGTGGAGCCCGTGGACGCGGAGGTGGAGCCCTGCAACTTTGCGGGCTCCGGAGCCCAGGTAAGGCGCTCGGAGATCGGGAGGAGTGGCGGTGCGGTCGCAGCTCCGACCCCCAGCCTCGTGCAGGTGTCTGGGAATAAGCGCGCAGTGCTTCTCGCCCCCGGGGTAGACCTCATCGTTTTCTTGGGCGACTCAGTTCCAGTCACCCTCATGCACATAGAGCCACCCGCCATGCCAGAATGCTCTAGAATTCCCCGCTAACGTGCACGAGTTGTCACGGAAGACGTGAAGCTCCCTGACCTTAGACCTCGGGTGAGGAGGCTCATGGGACATTTGGGGATTTGGGCGCTAGGCGCAGGGGAAGAGCCAAGAACTAAGAGGGGCCTGTCAAACGCAGTCTAGCCCGGCGTGGGCCGTTTCCTAGTGTGTCAGCCTGCTTAAGCCCGCCTTACCCCTTGCACTCCTAGGTTAGTTACTGCCCTTGCCTATGGCATATGGGATTTTTCATGTTTAGTGTGTGCCAGTTAGATGGTTCGAATAGGTCTTTTGGTTTCTTCTCAGAGATCTTTGAATTCCCCGAAAAAAAGAAAATATGGAGACCTATGAATTGGCTGACCTGAGTACTAACACCGGTTATCTGAGTAACAGGCCTGGGATGGCCCAGCTAAGCCTTTAACAGACTGCCAAACAAGCTTTCCTAAGGGCCTTGATTTCTGCTTCCAGAGTAGAGTTTTTAGGTCTTTACTATAGGCATTAACGTCGTCTGAAAGACTAATTAAAACACCACATTTAGTACGTAGGCACCCACTTGTCGCAAACATTAGAGAATTTTTACAGTCTTGAAAGGAATTTAATTAGGCCCAATAAACCGTTTACGAATGGCGATTTAATGGAGGATGGGCTGTGTTTCAGTTGCAGTAAGAACTATAGATTAAGATTTTATTTTTGTGGACCAGATCTTTCCAAAGATACTGATTTGGATGTCAAGCTTTTTTTCCACTTTAAGGGGGATTTCCCTTCTTGCTTGAAAGTTAACATGTATCAGCAGTCATTCACTATCCTAGAACTAAAATTGAGCACTATGTTTCACCAATGATTGTGTACTCATTACCCCAGAACCCAGGGCGCTTAGGATCCATTTCAAAGGGCCATAGAGATAATGTAGGCTGAGTACTTCATTTTTTCCACTAGGCGTTTGTGAAGTGACAAGTTTTATGTTTTATTATAAATCTTACAAAACCTAGATGTAGTGCCTTGTATTTTCTTGGTGATCGTAGAATCTACTATCTTTAGTGTGTCTAACAGTATACATGTGTATGCTTCAGCCTACTCGTTAGGTTTGCCTGAAAAGATATACCACAAAATTCTTAAATCCAGAGGAGAGAGCATGAGTTGGGGAACATGTTTTCTTGTGACAATATAAAGGTAACCTTGAATTTGGTCTGATGAAAATGCCCCACAATGGAACAATTTACAACATTCCATTCATACTATACTTGCACAGGTACATCATTGACTGCAGAATTTTACCTATGAGGAGTCTCCTTTCCCTTCACCTTCCTTCTAACGCGAGTATTGTAAAGTAGACTGAGAGGATAGGTAATCAGAGTAATGAGATTTTTATCTTGACTGCAGTGCATGGCCTTTTCTGGCTACTAGTGAGTGCTGGGAGGAGTGGCAAGAAGATTGGGCACCCTGCCATTAATTTCAGCACATCATCACTTCTCAGGAAGTGGGAGTAGGGAATACATCCTACAGCGATTTCTATGTGCTACACATATGAGACACACTTGGTGGTGTGCCGCCCAAAGTTCTCCAGTAGTTGTTTAGGGTTAAAGAACAAACCATTTATGTCTGATAAAACAACTAAGATCCCACCTTTTGGGTGTCTGTGTGTGTATGGAGGTGGGGGGGGGCACGTTATTGTGTGGTCCCCAAGTCCCCAGCTGATGCTTGTTTTTGGCCTTGACGTGCGAGCGGATCTTGTTGCTCACTGGCTGTTGTCGTTCCTGAGGCTGCTGGTGTAGGTAGGCTGTTTAGTGCGGATTCCCGCGGCCAGCCCGGCTGTTGCTCGGCCCTCGGTGACCTAAGCGCACGCTAGGTAGGGCGCGGATCCCGCCGGGAGGAGACCGGCGCGGCCACTCGTGGAGGCGTGGAGCCCAACCGAGGGCGCCGGGTTAGCGCGCGCCCGGGGCTGCCCCTCCTCCGCCCGTCAAGATGGCGGCCGCGCGGCCCACGTGACCAGCGCGGTCCCGCCCTTGCCCCGCCCGGGCCGCAGCCTGGGCGTAAGGCTGGCAGTGCAGGCGGAGAACACGTGGGCCCGAGGAGGCTGCTGAAGACTTAGGCCTGACAAAAGGGAAATTCCTGGGACTGCCCTTAATTGCCCCGGAAGTAACTCTGGCTACAGGTATTCAGCTTCTCATTGCTTAGGAACCATATTTGTTTTTATTAGTGTTTATGACCAAGGGAAGTTTATTCGCCCTCAATAGATGAAGGAAAATAAACTCTTAATTTTTTGCTGAAGGATATTGGTTCAGAATACTGTATGTAGTTTTAGAATTGTGCCTAATAACTATAAAGTAGATTTGTTTAATTAAAAAAAAACTAATGACATTTAGGGGCAGAACATGTACTTTAATGCCAGCTTTATGTTCTGTGCCCGGAAGATGAACAAGTCCAGCACACAGAGTCATAACCATGGGCGGTTTTAGTAGTTGCTGACAAGTCCACCAGGTATCCCAAGAGTGTGCTTACTGTCCCATGCCAGAGAAACAGGAACAAACAAGTACACGTATGGTTTTACTCTTAGAAGTGACAGTTCATAGCTTTTAAGATGGGATTTGGATGACTCTGTACTATTACATCACATTAAAACTTCAATATTGGCATTCCTTTTAGGAGACTTGCACATAAATCTCACTTTTTTCCCCAGCTGCAGTAGACCATTAACTTGTCTATGTTTCCACAAATAGGCCAAGGAACAGTAGTGGGAATACTTCTCAATGCTGTCCTAGGAAATGTGTGTAGTTCTTAGAGTTCTCATATGTGGAAAATAGCTGCAAACACCTGATGTTAAACATAGTTCTCTTCCTGTTATTAATAAAATAAACCATAACCGGTTAGGAACAAAAATGTGTGTAGCTGTAGGCAGTGACTTTATTCCTTTGTTTGGATGTATAGGCGTTCAAACTTTTCATGCCCATTCACACCTGTGCAAGAAACCAACCATGCTGGCTATCATGGGGATCCATAGTGATTGGTGTTGTGGGGTTAGCCCTTTTTGATTGTTCTTGGGGCTTGATTGTTGGGCCTGACAAATAGTACTAATGTTTAAATAAAAGGTCTTGTGTGTTTTAGTGTCACTTAAAATCATAAGCCAAACTTGAACTCATCAACATTAAGTGGCCATGAGTCCTTTACCTACTAAAATTAGTAAATTTAGTAGGGAGAAAACATGAAATTGTTCCTTTTTTTGTAAACATGTAAATTGGCTACATTGTCCTTGAACAACCTAATATTTCTAGTCATTTCGCAATACAGATAATATATGAGTTGTGTTGGAACTTGAGAAAAGAAAACTTTACAGTGGGTTTTAGCATAAATTTTACTTCTCCAAGAAAATGTGAGTGTATTTGTGCCAACCAGAGTCCATAGAAAAAGCAGCTACCTAGAAGTTTGGATACCAGGATTGTTGTATTCTATGCTAAAATGTTTGTAAGAGATGGCAGTAAAAGAAATAGCATTTTGTTGTATTTGTAACAGTTTCACACTGTAACCAAGGCTCGCCTCAAACTTGGGAGATCCTCCTTCCTCTGCGTCAGAAGTATGGAATATAGGTATGAGATGTCACCTTGGCTAGAAATCATTTTTTAAATCTGCTAGTAATACATACTGTGTTTGTTTTTTTTTTGTTTTGTTTTTAGGCCATTGCTAGAATATATGTCATGGTGAAGTGTTGGTGGGACGGTAATGGGTCCTGCCTGAGGTGTTCTCTCTTGTTGGAAACGCCTATGCTAGTGTTGGTGGGACGGTAACGGGTCCTGCCTGAGGTGTCTTCTCTTGTTGGAAGCACCTATGCTAGGCATCATTAGCACTCGAGCTGGGTCTGCCTCTTAGGTGGTAGATGGAGGTGGGAGCAGAGACAGCCATGCTACTCATGTGGAGTGTCGGTCTGCTTGGCTACAGCAAAAAATGAAAGCATCAGTTGTGATATAAAACGCTGTTGGAAGAGGCTTCTTACAGTCAAGTAGTCGTTATTTTAGTTATCAGATGATTTCCTATGCAGTGGTTTTCACCTGGGATGCAGAGGTGTAGAATTAAAGCAGTGCTCTCCCTCCAGCGAGGTAAGACAGGACTCTTACAGACACACACACACTGCTTTCTTTACTTTGTGGAGCAGGGTGGGAAGGTCATGGTGTAGAGCTCGCTTTGTGGGGAGGGGAGGCTTTATGGGAGAGCAGCTTACATTTCTAGCTCTGAGACATTAACCAGCTGACATGAATCTGAGCTTGAGTGTCATGTATAAAATGGGGAGAGTGACTTCTTTCCATGTGTGGTGATTGCATTAGGAGCAAGTTGGGAAAATCATTCAGATTATTTTGAGCACATCCTCGGGCTAGTGCAGTTTTCTTTAACACTTAAATCATGACTTTTTATTTTCAGGAAAGTGTGGTCTTTCTGTATTTCAGGCTTTTTGTTTTCTTACTTAAGGCTCACAGGGTAGAGTGCTCTTACATTCTTATTACTGTAATTCTCAATAGATTGATGTTGAAAAGACAGTATTTGAGAGATAATTTATTTAGGAAAGTTTTTTTTTTGTAATATTTACATTGTAACAAAATAATAAAACCCCCAAAGAAGAAATCCTTATCAGTTACAAATAATTTCTTTTAGTATTGCATTTGGGACTATAAATGGAAAGAAATACATTTTTTGAATTTAAATTATCATTAACTCCAGTGCAGCTGTAATCTACTTACACTTTTCACCACTTTTTACATTTAACTAGGAAATTATAATTTAATTTAAACTTACGTGGAGTCAAGCATGGTGGGACATGCCTGTCTATAAGCCAGCAACTTAGGAGACCTAGGCAGGCTGGCCTGTACTGAAAAAAGCTATTTTATAGTTTGGTTAAGTTATATAATTCGTTAGTTCAGAGCACAGGTTGGGATCCATGCGTACTTAAGAGCATTTCTGCATTGAAGCTGTTGTATAATTTTTTTTTTAGCTTTTTCAGTATTTTCCATTCTTTGAGAAATATTAAGCTAATAATTTTTTTTAAGCCAGTCATTATGGCTCATACTTGTAAAGCTTATAATCTTAGTATTTGGGAGACTGAAGCAGTGAGTTTGAGGCGAGCCAGAGCTTTACATGGAGACCATGTAAAAGAGGAGGAGGAAAGCAAGAGACCAGCGATGCTCTGAGTGAATAAGCTCTCCTTACCTCACTGTGTGATAATATGTTTACAGAG
Organism: Lophiomys imhausi; assembly: GCA_907164525.1. Classification (NCBI taxonomy): domain Eukaryota; kingdom Metazoa; phylum Chordata; class Mammalia; order Rodentia; family Muridae; genus Lophiomys; species Lophiomys imhausi. Next base: position 524,626 of record CAJQZJ010033173.1, read on the forward strand.
AATTTTCTGCTCATGTGGTGATTCTGGTTTGTCTATGTAAATAGTCAGTGTGAAAGGGAAGTGGCCTGTGGAGTGTTTGGTAAGGGTAGTGGAGTCCCAGCCCTGGATCCATTTCCTTTTCTTCTGTGCTCCAAGGAATAGTTGACCTTTGATTCCCTGCCATGTGGCTCATTAGCTGTGTTGGTACTCATTCAAGGAGTAGTTTATCTGAGGTTTTACTTTACATGTCCATTTTGCCTGCATGTGTGTATGTGTGCCTGGTACTCGTGGAGGCCAGAAGAGGGCATCAGGATTCCCGGGAACTGGAGTAATAGGTGGTTGTGAGCTGCCGTGTGGGGTCTAGGAGCCAAACCCCAGTCCTTTGCAAGAGCAGCAGCAAGTACTCTTACCACTGAGCCATCTCTCCAGCCCACATCTAGATTTTGAGAAGGTCACTTTCCAGGCTTCGCAGTGCCCACAGGATAAGATGGAGATGTCCTCCTCATCTTGTTCATACAACTATCCTGAAGATGAGTGTGCAGGGAGGAAAATGCATGAGATCGACCGTGAGTTAGCCAAAGTATGGTTAGCACAAGAGGTTATGGTGGATGAGCAGAGTACAGAGGGCTCTGAAGGTCAGATTGAAGGGCTGACTTGTCACCCGTTTGCATGGGAGCCAATGAAAATTATGTGTGTGAGACTGTGCTGTATCTTCCTGAAGGTCAACTGTCACTTTTAACTTTAAACTGTATAAAAATACTTAATTCCAAAATTATCTAGCTCTTTTAAGTGGTACCATTAAACTTCAGTCACCATGATGTGTTTGATTACCTTAACTGTCTTCCCTCTTCATTCTGACTCTGTCCTTCAGTCATGAAGGACTGATACCATGTTCTTTTGGATCTTGATTCTAGATAGTTACTATAATCCCCTAACTAGTTCCCCTGTTTTCACCTTGTCCATCTCACCTCTTAGGTACTGCCACTGGATACTAAGTCAATCTTCAGTGCTATTACATTTCCTTTCAGTGATTGATGGACCCTGGGTTTTAATAGACCCTTAACTCATAGTCCTAGCTGCCCATTCTTTCTTTATACACCTTGCTTTTCATTCCACAAAGGGTTCATGCCATCCCTCATCTATGATGATCTTACTAGGTTATCAGTCTTCTAAGTCTCTCAATTCAGAATTCTACTATCACATATATTCTCTTGGAGTTTGGGTACTTCTAGAATTTTTACTACTATTTTAAACATATATGATTGACCTTCCTTGCTAGGTCTTTAAATGATTTCTTATTTTTTGTCAGCATTGCATATGTTATAATTGCTCAGTCATAATTTCTTAAACCTAGGCTTTCACATATAGCTCAGGAAGCATTGCTTTAAGACTGAATGCATTGTACAGTGATTTTTTTTTTATGTTCTTATTTGCACTCCCTCTTTAAGCCTTTGCATGGGAGACGCACAAATCGATATAGACCTGGAAGTGATGGCTTGCTAATTGGAGAGCCACAATTATGAACTGTTGTCTTACTGTGTTTTGTCTCCAGCTTGTGATTTTTATGAGAGGTAGAGGGAATGAGATGAGGAATGGAAAATACTTTGCTTGTGTTTAGAAAGTTAAAAACTTGACTTTGGTCACTGAAATGAACATTCTGTAAAGTCATTTGGATTTTTTATGCTTATTAGTAAGACTGTCCAATTAGTAAGTTCCAATAGATTCCTAGAGTAAAATTGATTTTTGGTTGTTTTTTTGTTTTAAGTGGTCCCAGAGGGGAAAGTGGTTATGTGTGAACCTAAGGCTGTGGTGTTTAGAGTACTACTTGAGAAAAAGCCCATCCTAAAAGGCTGTTGCATGCTGCAGTTGTGAATTGAACAGGTGTTACTTTTGGAAATGGTTTGGTTTGTTGACTTTGTTTGGGGGTAAGGGGCCGTCCTCACAGGTGCACTTAAGTGTCAAATCCTAATACAGTATTTCCCAGCACTGTATACACTTAACTGCCTGTATATCATTGTCAAGACTCTTAAATTTATATGCTTAAATTTTTACATGGTTTCAAGAATGTAAAAGTAACTTGTATTCACCTGATGTAATTGTCCTCTCTGGGACCTTAATACTGAATATCCTCACCCTTTCTAGTCGTTTCTGAACTCTGGCTGGCTGGTGCAACTCTGCTGTTCTGCCTCAAAACTCCTCTCCAAACTAACTGATTCAAACTGTCTCTTGGCTTCTGACTGAACTGCTCTGCTTGGCCTCACACTAACTTTGGGAATATGTTCTAGTCTTATGGCTCCTTCTCATTCTCTGGCTCATTCTATCTTCACCTGTGCCTAGCTTGTTCTCTCTATGTACAATTGTCCCAGTTAAACTGCCTCTGCACTCCACAAACTGAACTGCCACCAAGTGAACCAGCAAGAACTCAATTCCACTCCATTGCCTCTCAACTGGGTCACAACTGACTGACCTGACCTCAACTCAACTGAACTGCTTCTCTCTGTGTTCTCTTAAGTTGCCTCTCTTTCCTGTGTTGTTCTCCTGAGAGTTGGATGTATCCTATCCTGTCAAATCTTTCTCTGATTCTTAACTTTATCTGTCCCTCAATTAGACACCATGGGATTAAAGGTATGTACTAAGGGGCATGTCTGTATTCCAGCTGGATCACACAGACCTAGAAGGTCTTTGGATGTGATCAAGCAGCCATTTTGCTGGATTAAAATTCCTCCACATCAGAACTCTTCTGATTGAAGGTTAAGCTGCAGCTCTGCTGTAGGGCATAGAAGGCCTGGTGGTACCTGGGCTGTCATACTCTGAGTTTAGTTTGCTTCCTACTTAGGACTCTTTGGTGTTGTCACTCTGCATTCTCACCTCTCTTGTGTGGTAAGGTTGTAAAGTTAAAGGAGTCCCACAGTTCTAGTTAATAAGCTACCAGAAAGAGTCTGTAGTCATAGCAGAAGTCTACCTGCATGTTCCGAGATGTGTCCATTTTATTGTTGCAGCTCAGTTCATATACAAGACATGCTTTTCTTAATCTGGAACTTGTTTGTATCAGGTGCTGTGGGGTAATTCTCAAGACTTTGTCTTTGGTTGAGCTAAGATCAGACTGGTCTTGGCTCTTGTGGGTAGAACAGAAAGGCAGTATTTCTTAACTTCTTGAGTTATTTCTTTCACAGAGGTGTGAATCAGAACTTAAATGGGGGAGGTAGATATCATTCCTATGTATACAGTGACATCAAACAGTAGTTCTCAGATTCCGTGGCATATTTCCTCTGCTGAATGTCAAGTTGTGTGACATATGAAGCCAAAGACAGCATAACTGACAGCCTTTCACATTCAGTGCTATAAACACCACCATTATGCTCTTCATAGCTCATTGTGAACTTTAGAAATAACTTCTAAGTTTAATGTCAATGATTTCCACAGTATTGTTACCTACCAAGACTTGGGGATACAAGGAAACTATTTGCAGAATTTCATGGGTGATGGACTTGTCCTGGCTTACTAAACAGGTTGCTGCATAAGCCCTCTAGCACTGAGCTAAACTCTTCAGCCCCGTCTCACTTTATCTTGAGGCAGTCTTGCTAAGTTGCTCAGTCTGGTCTTGAACTTAAGAGTATGATGCCTCAGCTTCCGGTCCAGCTAGGATTACAGGAGTTGTAACATCATCCCTGATAATTTTGTTCTTAAAATTAACTACACACTTGGAATTTGAGTTGTGAAGCAAACTACTTTCCCATGGTTGTTGTACAGTACTGTGGAAGCAGTATGGCTGATTAGCTACGCTAAGATATTTGTAACAAAATTTGCTGCCTTACTCTTTTTAGAGTGTTTGTTTTGGTGGCATTGATTATACCACATCATCCCCAATTATTCTTCCCCTATCTTAGATAGTAACCATCCTGATGGCTATTAAGTGATCTCATTGTGGTTTTGATTTGCATTTCCTTAATGGAAATTTATTGTTGCATATTTTTCATTTGTTTACATTTGAAATTTATAGTTTTAAACAAACCATATTTTGGCAGTGTAAAGAAACAGTCTGCTATGAGAAAAGGCATGGGGCTAGAGAGATGCTTAGTGGTTAAGAGTACATATTGCTCCTTCAGAGGACCTGCATCACCTGTAACTCCACCTCCAGGGATATATCTTACACCTCTGGGCCTCCTCAGGCCCTTTTCTCATGTGCACATACCTAACACACTGTAGTTAAAAAATAAAATCTTTAAGGAATAAAAAGGAAAAAGAGTTACTGAAACTGTTTAATAAACTTCTTTTAGGTAATGGCTATTTGAGGGGATTGGAATGCTTTGTTTCTGCTTTTGTTTATTTTTTGTGGTGCTGGGGATGAAAACTAGGAGCTAGCATATGCTAAGTGGGTACTCTGCTACTGAGCCATACCGCTAGCACTGTGATACTGTTCAAGTACTTAGAACAGTGTTGAGTTTTTATTTAGCAAAATCTCTTGGGCAGATGTGGACTCTAAGGAAAGATTATTTGATCTGAGTTAGGATAAATGCAAGTTTTGTGTCAAAAATTGATGGCCCTGCAAGTTGGTAAAGACTGAGGCTGAATATTTTAGCTGTTGGGCACCGAAGAGCTCTGTGCACTCCTCATTACATGGTTCTTTGTAAACATTCCTATCTCCTTGGGTTTCTAGAAGGTGGATGTAAGGCTTAGTTCCCAAGAGTATTTAATGTACTTTATTCACATAAATAGAGTGTTATCTGCAGTCCCACACTCATTGTTAGATCAGTTTGGTTATTAGACAGAAGGAAAAAATACCTTATATGAGATCCTTGGGTCGTTTAAGGTCCTCTTTGTGTCATTTCTTTACATAGTTAAAAAGTCAGCGTATGCTATTTACTATGTTTGACTCTTGAAAGAAGTGTTGTTGATAGGAGTGGTATTTTGAGGTCCTGTGTAAGAGGAGGTGAGGTTCCAGGATAGAGACATGAAAGGGCTATTTTCTGTTTCTCTGCTTACCCAGTCTTATACTAACAGCATACTCATACATAGCACTGCTTTAATTCTGGAGAACTATAAGCTTGGTGTGCTTTTTATTCTTGTAAACATCTAGTCTCTTAGGCACATATCCTTTGTTTACTAGCAATGGGCTGAGTAGATTTAGTCAAGGTCCCAAGTTCCTAATGGTTTCTGGGTGACTTGGCTATGATAGTAAACTATCCATACATGATGTTTCTTACAAAGGCTTGGTATGTGATGATGGTGCTGTTGACAACACTTTTTCCTAATGGAGCATCCTGTTAGACTGTAACTAAAACTAATCAGTAAATAAACTTCATGTAATGACTAACATACAAAGTACCAGTGCACTTCCTGGGGAAATTAATGTAAAGTGTACCATTTATTTATGTGTCCTTTTGGTTCTGGTTCATGTGTTATAGAATGGACACCATTGGCAACTCTGATTAGCATCGTTTGATTTTTGTGTTTGTGTGCTGGGAAAGTAAATATTTGAAAAGATTGTTACTGTTCAATAAAAAATAAACATTGATACTGCTACTTGTGACTCTTACACCTAGTGTCTTTCTACCCTTAATGTTTAGTCACTGGTAACTAGTAAAATCGTTATTCAGACCAAACTGTAGGACTTGACTCTCTTATGGAGTTTCCTACTCTGATAGAGACTAACACAGCATCTTCTCTTCTAGAATGACTCTGCTTGTGGTGATTATATACAGAGTAATGAGACTGGTTTAGTAGAACAAGCCCAGATACCTCAAGATGGACTCACTGTGGCGCCTCACAGAGCTCAACAAGAAGGTATGCTGTATTTGCTGTGTTTACACTGATTAACTCTGGATTTGTTGTTGATGCTGCCGTTGTCGCTGGTGCGTGGGTGGGTGGGTGGTTGGAAACAGCCTCACATAGCCCAGGCTGGCCTCAGACTCACTATGTAAGTAAAATTGATGCTGAACTCCTGATCCTTCCTCCCTCCATCTCCCAAGTGCTAGGATTACAGGCCTGGTTCATGTGGTGCTGGGGAGCTGACTCAAGCTCATACGTGCTAAGTACGCACTTGTCACATTACTGTTTAATTCTTAACTTATTTTTTAGGGAAATCTTGTTGGTCCTGGGCTTTTGTCCAAAAGCAATGCTTCAAATGTTCTAGCTTCTGTTTTCTGGGATCCTCTTGCTCTGCAGCCTTGGATTGTCCTCTCATATCTATGTAGCCTGTGTCACGGACAGTTGTCTTTTTGCCTGTCTCTTAAGCCTCTATGTATGTTTCTGGAGGGTAAAGACTTTATCCTATTCCTAAAATACTCACTATAGTGTTTATTCTACAGAATGTGGTCATTGTCTACTATTTTTTAAAAAAAGGAAAATCAACAAAGTTCATAATGAAAGGATGAAGAAATTGTCACATCCGTTTTCTCATTTTTCCTGCAGCTATGCAGTTTTAAAGAGGAATGGATGTGGGGAGGAAAACACATTATCATCTAAAAAGAAAGGGGCTTGTGCGCTCCCTGGGGAGTCTGGGGTGTATCTGGAGAGTCAGTGCATAGTCAGTACATATGAGAGAAAATTTAAAACAAAATGTAGGCTGCTGTGTAGGTTGTAGCTGAGCCAAGGATGCATAAGGCATACTTAGCCACAACTCTGAATTTGTGTCAATATGTCGCCTGTTAGTGATAAGCCTTTTGATGTGCAGTTTTCCTAAGAGGAAATCTATGTCTAATTATTAAAAAAATGTTTATCTAATTACCACCTATGTTTAAGATGATCATGGTGCTTCCTCAACTAAACTTTAACCATAAACCACTTCAGTTCAGCTCATTGAACATGAGTAACCTGATGTAGAACTTGATTTTTATAATGGTTTGTTTTTATAAAAAATTTTGCAAAAAGACTATTTCAAAATGATAGCAGTTAATTTTAAAGTGGTACTGTGGTTCTTCATTTCTAACTGTTAAAAATGTGGTATGTAATACATGCTCTTTGGTTTTAGTTTATGAGGGTTAAGACAGGTGTAGCAGATATAACTTGAAATCCAAGCTGAAGCTGAAGCCATATTCCCAATTTGGTAATAGTATCATGCACCCCATCTCCTTTTTTCTTCTGCTAGACAGCAAATACTAAGGGCTAGGTCAGTTGGTAAAGTGCTTTGCAAGCATGAAGACTTGAAAATTGGATCCCTAGCACCCAGGCACAAACAGCAACACATATGCTGGGAGACAAAGATAGAAGGGGGTCCCTGGAGTTCACTGACCAGCCAGCCAACTTGGCTGACTTAGTGAGCTCTGGGTTTAGTAAAATACATATTTTGAAACAAGGTGGAGAATGATTAATAAAGACAACCAACATTGCCCTCGGTTGTGTACACATACACACGCACGCACGCACGCACGCATGCACATGAGGAGGATGGGGGAGATGACCCAAGCTGGCCTTGTGTTCACGGTCCTCACGCCTTCTACTATGCTGGTTTGGGAGCACACCCAGGAGTTAAGGCATTCTAGACAAGCACTCTGCAAATGAAGCTCCATCAACAGCCCCAAGCTGGTCTGTTGGTCCACACAGAGTAGTTCAGTAGGGTTTGGTTTGCTAGCATCATCCTTTAAGTGATTGAATTGTAGCATTTTTTGGAAACACAGACCTTCCCATCCCTCTTTGGACATTGTAACATTATACATGTCTGAGAGTTACTATCAGGCATTTGAGAATTTTTTTTTTCTACCTTTACCCTAACCAGCAATTTCTGAAGCACAAAGGAGACACTGGCCTGAAGCAGTCATCAGACCATGCATTTTGAAAGCTGGCACAAAGTTCTGCCACTGCTGTCTGTCTGCTTATTCTGGATGCATTTCCCTTCTGCAATTCTGTGTTTTGTGCTTCATGCTCTCTCATTGCTCTCCTTTCATGGCATGTAACAATCTTATTGTCATTTCTGTGCTTTTGCTACTTGAACTTTTTCTTTTTTTTTTTTTTTTTTTAAAGATTTTATTTATTATGTATACAATGTTCTGTCTGCAGGTATACCTACAGGCCAGAAGAGGGCATCAGATCACATTGTGGATGGCTGTGAGCCACCATGTGGTTGCTGGGAATTGAACTCAGGACCTTTGGAAGAGCAGACAGTGCTCTTAACCTCTGAGCCATCTCTCCAGACCACTTGAACTTTTTCTAAAGCAAAATGAACCCTCCTCTCTTCTTCTCTGTCATTGTTCCCCTGAGTTCATCAGTGACTCTCTACTCCCACCCCAACCCCACTGCATTCCTTTCCCAACCTCTTCTCTCTGCTGACATTATCAAACTCATTACTACCAGCCTCTGATGTTGTAGCCTCAGCATCAAGTACATATTGTTCCTGGTTTACCCCCCAAGCAACAGTCTGATTGTCTTCAAGTTCTTGTGTTGTCGTTTATAGAGTCGACCTTTTCAGAATGGCTTTCTTCTGGTTGCATGTTTACTTAGTTCCATGATTAGACTACTTATCTGAGTACACAGTGCTTGTTCTCATGTTCACTGTCACCTGTGTCCACTGTTTCATGCCTGTAGTAAACTGTGCATTCAGTTCTTTCACAGTGAGACTTTATGGTTCCTTATAGTTATCAGTTTATAGTACATTTTGCCAGTTTCAGGAGATACAAAATCCCTTTCTGCCCTCTGTGGGTAACAGGCATGCATGTGGTATATAGCCATACATGCAGGCAAAACACTCATACATACACAAATAAAAAACAAGTAGCTAGATATTTTCTAAATTATTGCTATTACATATAAGTAATTGAATGGGGTACATATTTAGTTGATCCCAAAGTTCTGTATTGCTGTAATTTGAATAAGAATTTTCATTATTACCCTTAGAAAACAATCTATTTTGTTTGTTTTGGAGTTGACTGCTTGGCTTGAGCGTTCAGCATATTGACATATATAGGAACATTCACTCATGGATGAGTGGTATGCTGCTCTGTATCAGTTTGTTTCATGTGGTAAGGACAGTGGTAAAGATTAAATATCTTTATTATAGCGTTTGTCAAGTTAAAGGATTACTTTAGGTAACTGAATATATGTGTAATTTCTAACACAAGTCAGCATGTGTGTTTTTTCTTTCAGCTGTACACATTGAGAAGATAATGTTGAAAGGAGTCCAGAGAAAAAGGGCTGACAAATATTGGGAGTACACTTTCAAAGTAAGCTATTCTCACCCCCCAAAGATGCCTCATCTGCCACAATAAGTGATCTTTAGAAGAACTAACTGCTAGCAGGTTTACTACTTTAAAGACAAAAGATAGACGATTGATAGATGATAGATATAGATGATAGATGGGATAACAGCTAGATGATTGATAAGTAAATAGTAGTTTTGAAAAACACATAAGACCCTTTAACTTGGGGAGACTGTTAAAAGTGTAAGGTGAAAGATGTATTTTAAAAAATAAACATTTTCACAAGTATTTGCAGACCACCGACCTTCTCTGTCCTGCATCACTTCCCTGACTGGCCTGCTTTTCAGCCTTCTTCCTTGGGGGCTTTTCTTACCAGCTTTGTGGCTTGGTTGTCTTGTTGTCTGTGAACACCAGGGCAAGTCTAGTTCTGTTACTTCCTACCTGCTTACCTCTGTGCCGGAGCTTTACTGCTGAGCCCTTCCTTCTGAGGGTGCATCACTCACGCTGAAGCCGAATAGAGTGAGGAGGAGGATCTCCGCAGGGTCACTTCAGTTCTTCCCTAGGCACTGCTTCCCATGTGTCAGCTGTCCCTCTTTCCTGAAGACTCTTCTAACCCTCGGATAGAATGTATTCTCCTTCCTCTGCAGACTGCTACCACTATAGCTTTTCCAGGTCCATCTTATTTAAGTGGGCATCCTCATCCCCTGCCAACCTGTAGTATCTACCTTGTGCAGTACATTTGTTAAATGAATTTCAAGACTCTTAACTTCTTCTTTGAAGGAAAAAAAATCCTTGACTTTGTGGCTTTATGTTTCCAATTTCCATGTGTCTCACTTTTGGAACATTTGGCTCTTTGGCCTTGAAACTGGGCATGCTGGCTTCTCCTTTAGTTGTTGGCGCTCACAGCTTTTCTCTAAGAACTTTCTCCTTACACTGGAACAAAGCATGGCTGACGTCTGGCTCAGGTGCTCCATCTCTGGAGAGCCTCTTAACACCAGCTACTCTTGTTTCAGGCCCCAGTCCCCATCCTTGAAGTAAGGGTGACTGGTAGAAATTCTCACGTATTTGTTTGCTTTTATGTAACATGAGACTGAACTCAGACTTCAGTTGTCATGTCTACTCAGTGTTCACCTTCCCAAGTAGTTATTTGTTATTTAAGAAGTGTACCAGTCAATAGAGAGGGTTGCTAGATAGAATTTTATATGCATTTAAAGTATCTAATTGTGATATGATTAAGTGATAAAACTTAGACATTAACATAGCTCAAGTGGTTATTTAGGTCAAGCTGTTGCACAATAGAAGCTAAAGTCCACAGGACTCTGAGGGTGCAGGAGGCAGAGCAGCACAGCTGAGCGCATCCCACACTCATTGGCTCATACTTAGCTCATTTTCTCCATCTGAAAACGCAGCTAACCATACTTGCCCAAGCATCTTGCTAGGACTTAAAACATCTGAAATCAAGGTGGACTCTCTTCAGAAGATGAATCTCCCTCAACTGTAAAATGGTACGACCAAAGAGGAACAGACAGTCTGCACTCACTGTGTCTTGGAATTGTCCATTTAGTGAGCATCCACAGACAGGGTCTACCCTGTCATGTTATCGTTAAAATTACTTCTGAAAATTACTAAAACAGTTACATTTTAATACTGCTTTTAAAAAAATGCAATTTAAAAGGAATTATTGGAAAACTTTTTTAGTATAATGTCAATGTACACTTAAACACCTATAATAGAAACTATGATGATGATAGATAAACTTTATATTTCTAGTTGCTAATCTTAAAAGTTAAGGCCTTTTGTTTTACACATGGCTTTTTCCCCAGCCAGTTCCTGCCTAAGCAATAACCATACAATATGTGTGTTTTCTTAAATCAGGTAAATTGGTCTGACCTTTCAGTCACAACAGTAACAAAAACCCACCAAGAGCTACAGGAATTTCTACTGAAGGTAAAATTATGGATTTTGTTGTTTAGATTTTTATATGATATAGAGATTCCTAAAGTTTCAATGTTAAAGGAATCACCAAGAAAATTAAAGCACACATAGATCTACTCTAAGCCCTGACTGAATATGAGGTATAGAGAATGCTACACTGTGTGTCTCTTACCTTATTTTACCAGCATAAGCGGCAGAAGAACTCACTTTAGGAAGTGGGTCCTGTTCTTAGCCCTCTGCAGAGATGGTTCTTGTTGGTGGTGTTTATAAGGCTCTTCTGTGATACTGCGTCTGTCTTTTGGTGACAAGGCTTATTTTCCTGTGGTCCTAATACAGGGAAGCCCTCTGTCAGTGGGCTCTTCTTAAACTTGGCTCCTTTCCCTCCTTGGAGTTCATCCTTCCCCCACCCCACCCTCAACAGGGTCTTAATACTGTCAGGAATAAGAAGTTGATGGTATTATCTCCTGCAGATTTGTCTTGTACACAACCTTACCTGTTCCTTTAAATAAAGTCTACTAATCAGATGGAATTTAAAAACAAAAGAAATAGTCAAAGGGGGGAACTAGGTTTATGTGATCAGTAAATTACTGTTGTTCAGTAAGCAAATACTTTGCAGTTTATTGTTCACAGGGAGATAAAGCTGAAAAGTCCAGAAACTGGAAATATTCCTGAGTTAGTTACCAAGTTTTTGTGTGAACGTGTTCTTACTGAGCATTTGGCTTGAGGGTTTTTCTGGGTTCCCATTGTGTGCTTGTCACTGTATTGTGTCTTCCTTTCAGATCATTGTGTGTCTGCTGATTCTTAACTCTGCATAGGACTAATTTTTACCAGTCTGTGGCCTTCAAGCGGAATGCTTTAGGCTGGTTCTCTGACACACATTTTGTTACACTGTCAAAATGTTAGTTTGCTAGTTTGTTAGTCTGTCAAGTCAACTAAATAGTTTCTTTTTCCTGTGGTTTATTTTAAACTGAATTCTCTCTCTTTTTCCTCCCCTTCTATTAAAAATAGATTTTTTTTCTCATACTATATATCCTAATTAGTTTCCCCTTCCTCTCCTCCCCACCTCACCTTCCATGCAGACCCACTCCTTTTCTGTCTCATTAAGAAAGAACAGGCTTTTAAAAGACAACAAAAGATTAACAAAATAAAATATAATAAGGTCATATCCAAGTTGTACAAGCAACCTAACAGAAGGAAAAGAGCTCAAGAGAAAGCACAGGAATTGGAGACCCACTCACCCACCACGCAGAAATTCAGAAAGAACATCAAACTGAAAGCTATACTATATATTTACAGAGGACCTGGTGCAGGCCATGTGCTTGCTGATTCAGTCTGTGAGATCATGTGAACTTTGCTCAACTGATTTAGAGGGCCGTGTTCTACAGGTGTCCACCTTCCCCTCTGATTCTTAAACTCTTTCTGCCTCTTCTAGAAACCCTTCTCAGGGTTCCCTGAGCTCTGAGGGGGAGGGATGTGATGGAAACATCCCATTTAGAGCTCTTGTGTTCCAAGGTCTCACCCACTCTCTCTGATGATGACTGGATAAGGAACTGCCGAATGCTGTTAGGGGTCATTTTATAGTTTGGTTTTACCCTAGGTTTCTGGATTCTCTCAGTTAAGGGCTCAGAATTTCCTGACCCTTTCAAGGTACTGACCTCCTGCATATAAAGATGGGGTGAACTTTACCAGGACCTGTGTCCCTGTCAGTCCTAGACAGTTTGGGGAGAAAGAAGATGCGGAAGGGGTGACATCAGCACTGGCCTCTTTGTGCCAGGCTCATGGGAACAATCAGAAAGATGTCAGGGGAACAGTGGCTCTGACTGCCAGGTGCTGAGAGCCAGGCACTAGTGCAGCAGGGGAAGTAGCCCTGGGTGGCTTCTGATGATTGAACAAATGGGTCCAGTCTGCCCATTTCCTTTGTGTACATTTGTGAATTTCTTCTGCTTAGCACTAGCGCTCATGTGTTTTGATATAATACATTTCCCAGCATTTAGTGTAAGGTAAATAAGTGTGAACTGCTACAGTCTGGATTTGGCAACAGGATGCTCTTGTTTCCTTCTTCTGTTTTCTTCTTTGTAGCATAATTCCAGTGCTGAAGAATGAGCTTCAAGGAGTACAGAGGCAGGGCTAAAGTTTTCACTGGACCAGACACTGTCACCCATCAAGGCCAGGTTGCTTGATGCCAACTTGGGTGTGATGTTGTCTGTCCTCCTGCCAGAGTTCAGTGAGCAACACAGACCCCACTGCAAGGCTCCTGGCTGGCTTCTAGCAGTCTTTTTTGTGTTTTCGTCCCTAAGCTTCAGCAGGGTGTCTTGACAGATTACATTTATTCTGTCACTGGATTTTCTAAAGGCTAAGAGCAGCAACAATAAAAAACTAATCTTCATGGTCATGGTGATTGACCCTCAGCCTAGTCAGGATTTGACTGAAGCATTTTTCCTCAATGCATGAGCACCAGTCTTACCTGGGATAATCTGCACTGTCTTCCTAGAAATGAATTGCCTCTTAAGAAATGTCCTTCAGGTGGCCTACCCCCATCTTTAACATTGTGGAAATCAGAGCAGTACCTGTCCTTCTGTGGTGGCTGTGGTGGCTGTTGAACTGCACATAACGGTTTTCAGAAATGTGTGTTTGAGGTTGGGGTCCTGAGTTCTCTTTGTGAGAACCACAGCTTCTTCCCTCCATATCCTGGCCCCTTCTGGTTTGTTTTTCATATTACCACAGGAGCTCTATGAGTTTTTATTTCTTCCTTCACGTCTGTATCCACAGCTGCTGAAACAATCCTTAGAACAGAGGGGGAGTTTGGATGCTTGCTGACTTATAGTGATATGTAGTGTATACTGTAGGGAGTTTTATAAATTAAAATACAGGACACAGTGTAGTTATATGACCTTCCTCAGGAATGTGAGTATACTCCAAAAGCTTACTGTCTTAACATGAACATGGAGCAACTGCTGTTGCACATGGAGTGTGTGCACTTCGAGCTGTGTTTCCACAGCTGTGCCACACACTTAACACATTGAGGCAGTTTATCACACCCGACCCGGCCATTTCTAGTCACGAAGAGAAAAGTCTACTGTAGAGAGTCCCTGAACTGAAGCATAAGGATCTATTGGATTGCAAGGCTGCATTGGAGCTACCTACTGTGTGGCTAGGAAACCAAACCAGAGTTCTGTGGTTCAGGTGACAGTGTTTCACTGCTCCCTTCACGACAGTCAAGTCCAAGGGTCCCTCCTCCAAATGTTGAGAGGTGGCAGCCTGGCTTTCAGTTCAGGATCTTGACATTACAGTTGCAGTTTATTAAAGTCTGAAGGTAGTAAATCAGTAAGGAAGATAGGTTTGGCATTTATAGTTAGTTCAGTTTAAGTTAATTGACCCCTTTTCGGAGTGAAGGACTTCTTCACTGAGGGCCTGCCTCCTGGTGCCCTAGTTCCTGAAATGGGAGGACGGGGGATGGGGCAGGTGTTCGTGAATGTGGAGAGATGAGCTAGTTCTCAAAAAGCTTCTGAGTCTTTGCAAGTTCTAAATGCTCAGGCGAGGATAGCTGACCACTCGCAAAGACCATCAGTTGACAAAACGCTTTAACAGATAACTCTCCGGTGACGCCACTGGTGCTGTCCAGGCCTCCAATCAAGAGATGTTTGTTGACCAAGGAAGTTGTCACCAAGGTTAGATCCAAAGCCATGCAGCAGGAGATTCCTTCCGATGGTTACAAATAAGGACAGTCCCCTCTGACTTGTGCACTGACACTTAAGAGACTCCTTAAGGTGAAGGCTGCAACTCCATAATGTGAATCAACAGTGTATTCTTGCTAACTTTTTGTTAATAAGAAAAGTTAAATAAAGATAAATGGCTGCACATTAGTCTTTAGTGTTTTTAAAGATAAACTGTATCTAGGTACAGAAACCTTTCATTACTCTGAGATTGTGCAAAGGCAAGACTCTGGATGTGGGAGGCTGGATCTGGTACAACTAAGATGGAAAGAGAAGAAAAATCCAGTATAAAACAGAATATAAAAGACATACTTTAAAGATTTATTTTTAGCAAATAAACTTCTATTCCAGCTGAGTGGGCCCTGGAAGATGAAGAAAAAAACCCATGAAAATAAACCAGATTGCATACTGCTGGCTGCTTGTCCTCATTCAGCCCAGTAATGTGAATTTGGTCATTTAATTGTGGCACTTTGTGCGGTAGAGCCCTCAGTTGTGTAAAGCAACTATCAGCAGTTTGAAACTTGAAATAGACATCTCTGCCAAAGCTGGGTTTCTTTGTGAGTGTATACACACTCCATAGAAATTGTGGTACCGAGGAGGTAGCTTACTTGTGAAAGTGTTTGACGCATAAGCAAGAACACCCATGTAAAAGCTAAGTGTGGTCAACCATGTCCGAAACCCTGGCATTGCAGTGTTAAGGGATAGTTGGATCCCCTGAAATCAGTGGTCAGCCAGTCTAGCAAGTCAGTGAACTCGGGATTCAGTGAGAGAGACCCTGTCTCGAAAGATGACACTTGGTGTCAGTTTCTGTGTTCCACATCTACATGCTCTTGTATACACACAAGTTTATACATATCCACTATTCACACATTATTGTATACTAAAGAAATATCATATTTAAAATTAGTAATGAACACCTAGTGTCAAAAAACTATATTAAAGGGGCTGGAGAGATGGCTCAACAGTTAAGAGCACTGGTTAGTGCTCTTCCAAAGGTCCTGAGTTCAGTTCCCAGCAACCACATGGTGGCTCACAACCATCCACAATGTGATGGGCTGCAGGTGTACATGCAAATAGAGGACTCATACACATTAAATACATCTTTAAAAAAAATCTATATTAAAATGCTGTTGTCAAAGCATCATTGTTGAAATTAATAGTGTTTATTTGGAAAATGTGTCAGTTCAGAATTTCTTCAGACTGGTGTTTGGAGGACATGCTTTCCACAGTGGGGCTGTGGGTACCATTGGTTTTTTGATCTCCCTAGATTGATTGACAGATACTGAGCGAACCTCCCAGTGTTGGGCTCACTGTGCCTGAAGTCAGCAGTGCTCCCACCTTCACTCAAAGGGGACAGTGTTTTCTAATGAAATGTTCACTGTGCAAATTAGATTATGTAAATTTCTTATTATGTCTGTGGTTCTTTAGCTTATATAACTCTACTCTTACAGTAACTCTTGATTTTAGTGAAAGTGACAGTAATTCAAAGGTTAATCACGGGGCTGGAGAGATGGCTCAGAGGTTAAAAGCACTGACTGCTCTTCCAGAGGTTCTGAGTTCAATTCCCAGCAACCACATGGTGCCTCATAACCATCTATAATGAGATCTGGTGCCCTCTTCTGGCCTATAGGCATACATGCAGACAGAACACTGTATACATAATAAATAAATAAATCTTTTTTTAAAAAGTTAATTACAAAAGTCAAAACTGAATTCTTGAAAGACTTAGTTTTAGAATCCATTTTCTAGGAATATTTTTAATTAAACAAGTTAAATAATGTGATAAGAGTTTTGCTTCATTCACATTTTTTCTTGATCAAATGATACTTTATTAAAGGTTCTAGCACATTGTTTATAGGACACATCGTTCACATTGAGAAAAACTGAGAAGTGGGGTTTTAAAAGAATTATTTATTATGGTCATAGGGTATGTGTGCAGTGTGTACACATGTAGAGGTCAGAGGGCAGTTCTGAAGAGTTGTTCTCCCATTCCATTCTTCCCTAGGCTCAGGATTGAACTCAAGGCTTTAGGCCTGAGCAGCAAGTGCTTCTACTTGTGAACCATCAGCTCTGATGGCTGTTTTTGGTATAAATAAAATTGCAAGAATTTGACCTAGCTTTTATAACTTGATTTTTTCTTTGGCATATAGCATTTAATTGTCCAACATTGCCTGAGATTAAAATGTGAGAAACAGGAAGCACAGAGCTGATAACTATAGAGGCAGAGATAACACTTTTCAGAATAGTGTCCCAGGATTAAAGTGCCAGCTATACTGTGCAGAATGCTTAATTTATCTTGAAGCTTTATATGAATGTCATCTCAAAGTGGGAGGGGCCTGAGTGAGATTCTCATGCTGTACACTGGAGGCATGCTGAACACTTGGGGTTTCCACTGCACTTAGGCTAGTCTTGGGAGATCTGCTTCCTATAGGACAGACCTGTACCACTTCAGCCTGATGCCTTGGAAAAAATGCTTTGAGATGGTTGATGAGAAGACATTTCTTTTAAGTTCATCTATATTTGTACCGTAAGTAGAAAAAACAAAAAACTCAGCATTGGATATTGTGTTTTTCTCTTCTAGCTTCCAAAGGAATTGTCTTCTGAGACCTTTGACAAGACCATCTTAAGAGCCCTGAATCAGGGTTCTTCAAAAAGGGAAGAGCGGCGACACCTTGACCTGGAGCCCATCCTCAGGTAACAGCCACCAGCATATGGCTGAGGGGTTAGGACAGGCTGTCGAGGAAGGTCAGATCCTCAGGTAACAGCCACCGGCATATGGCTGCAGGATTAGGACAGGCTGTCCAAGAAGGTCAGAGAGCTTTCTCTGGAGTTTGTGAACTGGACTTTTAACTCTGGTGCTAGAAATGTCTGGGCTCACAGTAGCAACCCAGTTTGTCACTGTTTTCTCTAGTAACATAGCCTCCTTTTAACCTGAAGGTATCTTGTGTTTAAACCTTGGGTTTTTTTTTTTGTTGTTTGTTTTTTTCCTGTGACATTTTATTAAAGACATCCTTGTTCAGTGGCTGGGCTTGGGAGAGACTAAGTAGTCCAGGGAGAAGAAGTTGATGGGAAGAGTGAGAAGGAGTGACCTTGCCAAGCCACCTGTTTGCTGCCATTAGCTTCCCTGGACCCTGCATTGTTTAAGGCCTTTGCCCGTGTGAAGTTATTGCACTAGTGGAAATGTAGGTATTGCTTAGATGGTTAAATATGGTGTCCCATGTGTCTAAACCCTACGTTGTGTTTACTCCCAGAGCCTTGCATGTCCAGGGGTTGGGAGTTGTACTGGGTAGTAGAGTGTTCCCCCTTCCCCTTCAAATGCAAGAGTGTGAGTGTAAACAAGGAAACCTGTTTTGTGGTAGCAATTTGAAAGATGTCTTATATTATCACTGACGTACAGCTTGCCTAAGAAGGGAGAGATTGAAAGTGAAGGATCAAATTCTGGAGAGGAAACATGTAATAAAGTTCTTTAGGCAGGGTGTGGTGGACCACCTTTAATCTCAGCCCTGGGCCACATGGATCTCGAAATTTGAGGCCAGCCTGGTCTACATAGTAAGACCCTGTCCTTAAAACAAAAGAAAATGAATGTATCACATACAAAGGCCAACAGAATAGCCGATTGAAGAAAACTGAGAAGCTGCATAGGAATGGGTTCTACCTGAAGGTCAAGTTAGGACATTTATAATGACATCAGGTTCCCTGTTGTATTCATTTAAACAAAATCTTTTGAGGAATTCCAGTCTAAGTATAAAGAACAGTTGCATTTGTCCTAAATGGAGGTTTTCCTAGGTTGAACAACAGCTGGGGAAGGTTTGATAGGCTGATTTCAATGCTGAGATCTGGTTACCACCCCTTCTGAGGCATTCTCTTGATTGGTTAATAAAAGTTGCTGATGGCCAATTAGCTGGGCAGAAAAAGTATAGGAAAGTGGGATTTCCTGAGATTAGAACAGGAACCCTGCGTTTTACACAGAGGAGTTCTTTCCACCAGGAGACACAGAAGCAGATAGAAGTGTTTGAAAACACTGGAAGGTAATCACAGGCACATGGTGGTTTGGGATTAGGTGATCCAGGTTAATTTAGAGGAGCTAATTGAGAGTCTGCCCAGCTAAGGGCTAAGCATTAAAACATTAAAAGGTCTTGGTGTATTTAATTATTGGGGAAAGGACTGAAGCAGCTTATAGGCCCTCAGTCCAAGCAATCCAGGGCAGTTGAACTCCCGGACTCCCGCTGAACTCCATCGAATCTCCTGCCAAGTGGCCAGTAATTCTCCCGGCCTAATATAACAACTTATATTACTTAACAGAGTTTAGGTTACAGGTGGTATAGGCCACCCTTGGTCTAGGGCTCTTTCTCCAGGATAAATCAGGCCCCCAACTTGGGGCACCACCTGAAACTGCAATATAATTATCAATTGTATTTATTAATAAGTATAAACTGTAAGATTAGGCCATTGGATCGGCTTGGCAGAGCAGTGGGCAACCTGGCAGGATATCAGTGGAGGGGCCTGGTCCTCCTTAACCGGGTGCCTGATTTATCCTGGGGAAAGAGCCCCAGACCAAGGGTTGCCTACACCACTTGTAACCTAAACTCTGTTAAGTAATATAAGTTGTTATATTAGGCCAGTAGAATAACTGGCCACTTGGCGGGAGATTCGATGGAGTTCAACAGGAGTTCAATGGCCCTGGATTGCTTGGACTGAGGACCTATAAGCTGCTTCAGTCCTTTCCCCCATAATTAAATACACCAAGACCTTTTAATGTTTCAATGCTTAGCCCTTAGCTGGGCAGACTCTCGATTAGCTACTCAAAGTTAACCCGGATCACTTAATCCCAAACCGCCATGTGCCTGTGATTACCTTCCAGCATTCCCAACATGTCTATCTGCTTCTGTGTCCTAGTGGAAAGAACTAATCCTCTGTGTAAAGCTCAGGGTTCCTGTTCTAATCTCAGGAAGTCCCGCCTTCCTATACTCTTTCTGCCCAGCTAATTGGCCATCAGCAACTTTTATTTAACCAATCAAGGGAATTCCTCAGAAGGGGTGATAACCAGATCTCAGCATTGAAATCAGCCTATCAGACCTTCCCCAATAAGGATAAGGCAAGGTGCTTTAGGGAAGTTCTGCTTTGGAAAAGTGAGCATTCATATCTCAGTTGAATTGGGAAGGGTGGAGTGAGTGAGTCTGATAGTGTGGAACATACAGTACCTGAGAAGGGGTGTCATAGCATTATTCTGAGACATATATTCTGGGGTTAGCAGTTGCTTATCTTGCTGGAGGGCTAGTGTGATTTTGGCAGTTCCCAGCTTACCTCCTCCAAGTTGCCAAGGAAGCAATTTATGTTTTACTGGAAATTTAAAGTTATTTTTAAAAACTTAGTAAAAGTATGACCATGTTGCTCAGGATCATAGGTAAGATTCCTCTGGTTTGTCTTCATAACATGAAGCAGGCTTCCTGAGGAGGAACTGTGTTGGAGTGTTCTTTGTATCAGTGTGAACCAGGAGGGGGAAGGCAAGGTTGCTCTCCAGTAGAGCTAGGCAGAAATCTAGAATGGGACCTATGTCCACTGTATCACAAAATCTGAAGTGTGGCTGTGGGAGAAAATGACTAGAATGAGATGGAACCCAGAATGGCTACCCTTGCACATCACCAAGTGATGGCATGACATTGAAGCTGGTTCCAAAACTGAATGTGAAGGTGGGTCTAAAAGTTGGTAGGTGACTTGATGGGTGTAGACAGGTAAAATGGAGGAAGAGAGGCTAAATGACAAGGTAAGGGCTTGCAGATCCATGAGTGCTAGGACAGTTAAAGGAGAAAAGCATCTTCCAGCAGAGCAGCTCTGAAGAAAGCTGAAGCCTTAAGAATAAGGAGGTACCAGCCGGGCGTGGTGGAGCACGCCTTTAATTCTAGCACTCAAGGAGGCAGAGGCAGGCAGATCTCTGGGAGTTGGAGGCCAGCCTGGTCTACAAAGAGAGTCTCATGTGACACAATGGAAGAGTTTAATCGAAGAAAAGGTAGGAGGGGAACAGAGAGCATTTTGGGTAAGAGTAGGTAGATAAAGTTACAGAATATTGAATTCCTGAGTCCCTGTGTGCTCAGATTTCAGAGCTTGTATACTCCTTGGGGACCTTGTGAAAGAAAGTCTGAGTCCTTATTCTCCAGTTCTGGGATGGGCCAGGGTGGCTCTGATTCCAGCAAGCTCTAGCTGGTGGGTCAGAGGGCCTCTGCAGCTGACATAGCACTTGGAAGAATGTATCCAACTGAGCTGTGGGCTGGGGTGAATCTAGGCAAGAGCCTAGGGCCTGCCAGGGAGTGAACACAAAGCAGCCTGATGACAGCCTCTGCTGTATGAATGAATGGCAACAGAACACAACCCTTACGTGGACCAGAAGGTCAATTTACACTGCCTTGTTCATACTGGCTTCCAGATGTGCTTTGAGCCTAGCCAGGCCAGGTGGATTCCCTGAAATCAGTGGCCAGCAAGTCTAGCCAGTCGATGAACTCTGGATTCAGTGGGAGAGACCCTGTCTTGAAAGATGAGGAGAAAAGCAGTGGTGGAAAATACTTGGTAACTAGTAACTAACTAACTCACTAACTAGTAGTAGACAGAAGCTCCACTGTTGTGCTTCTCATTGAAGAGGGATACAGTTTTATAAACTTAATTCAGTGTGTCTTAAATACATAGCGCTTGGTGTACAGATACTCTTTCTTTGGGTAGTTGTGGGGTTTCCATGATAAATCTACCAAATGTTCAATAAAGACCATGAAGAAATTGAGAAAGAAAAGATCCCTTTTGCCCAGAAATTTTTTTTAATTTTTAATTTTTTTCTTTCCCTATAATTACAGGTCTCCAGTTAAGTTACCTCTCAAATTAAAAATTTAGTCCTTCAAAAGATTTTTATTTTGTTTTGTGACACAGTCATATAGTGTAGTCCTGACTGGCCTGGAACTTATAGTGTAGACCAGAGCAGCCTTAGGCTCATGGCATTCCTCCTGCTTCTGCTTTGCAAGTACTGAGATTATAGGTAGTACCAATACATCCGTCTTTGAACCATTTTTGAGTGACTCTATAGTCTATACCATCTGCTTTGTAACCCACTGTTTCCCTAGTGTTAAAAAATATACCATTTTTGTACCTAAACCATTTCCAGATTTATAGTTCATTGCTGAGGAGAGATTATTTGACATTGGCTCACTGCATAAAATAGTAAGATCATATTGTACACATCAGTGCCTGACAGAGTAGTGCTTTCCACACAGCTGGGCAAGCTTGGAGCTCCACTCTCAGGAACTGGCTGATTTCATAGGTGGGTAGTTGCCTTGTGGCAACTTCCTTTCAGTCTTCCTTTAAGGCTAGCCATTTAAGAAGTCATGAAGTTTTATCCATTTATCTGTTAAGATATTTGTGGCTTTCTTAGCTCTTTGCATGAAGTATGAATTAACATTAACAATTTGGCTTTTGTTGTTTTAGCTGTGATGTGCTAAAATGAAATTTCAGATGTTTCAGCTCAGTCTTTGTTTCTGTGTCCCACCTGTAATGGGAGTTGGAATTCTTTAGTGAATATGTGGAGACTTCTGAAGGACAGTCTCTTAAGGGGCATGCAGCTCAGCCTGGTACCTGGTAGCACACATGGTCCTGGGCATAAGAAGGAAACTGGAAAGGGCTTTTGGCTTGGCATTTCTCAGCTGCTGGACACTGCTGCACTTTGAAAGACTCTAGGTGAAGATTGAAGTCTAGGTGGGCTGAACCCAGATTGGATTGAGGCAAGGTCAAGCCTCATTTTGGTTCCAAGAGATGCGGAGAACAGCATCTACTGGCCCTGTGGGAGTTCAGTGGGACCTGCAGATGGAAGAGGCAACAGCCCCAGCTGGGGTATGCCAACAGTTTTAGTGCTGAGAGACTTGAGACAGTGCCCTGCTGAAGGGTGTGGCTATAAAAAGCCCCAGACCTGCAAAATCCACCAGGGAACCTAGAGGTAGCTCGAAAGCAGTCCCCTACTTTGAGGGCATGGTGACAGAGCCCAAAAAGAGGCTCAAGAGATGAAGGTGCAAAGTGGATGGGCACCAGCTGAGGAAAAGGCCAGACTTCAAACAGATGCACTAACCAGCCCTTAGACCGCACCAGCCCTGAGGCAATAAGAATCAGGCTGACAGACTTCCGCACAAAAACTGAGACCAGCTGAGGAGATGGGGCAGAGGCGGAGGGACAAAAGGTCTCCGAAGGCTGTGACTGCCACACAAGTAAGCTTGAGCTAGTACAAGAGGCATGGTGTAGGACCTGCTCAGAGAAAGTTTGTGAAAACCAGATGCTGAGGAGAGCTGTAGCCGCCTTGCGCCATGGAGGTGGGAGCAGAATGGCCTGAAGTAACGTCCATCCATAGGCCTGCAGCAAATGAGTGACTGAGTGAGGTGTGAGTGCTCGGTGAAGAGACTGAGACCTCATGGCCAGCTCCTAGGCTGCACGGATACAGCCCTGCCTCTGAGGTGGCAAGCTTGGCAGCCAGCATCTGGGTTGTCAGCCAAGTGTGGGAGCCTCAACACCAAGGACTAGGCCACATAGAACAATATCTACCCTGAGAGAGTTCGGCTGACCTCTGACGCACATACTTTACCTGCTCCATTTAGCTTTGGTAGTCTCTGCTGACTGAAGAGGCCTTGAGCCCAAGCTGATGTGAGGGTGCCAGAGCAACACCAGGGTCAAGTGACCTCTGAACGGTTGCTATTGTGATGTTCCTGTGGACTGACTGCTGACCAGTTGCCCTCAACAGACCTGCACTTGGCCATTGGTGTCGTTCTAAAGGGCTAGGGTTGTGGAGTGGTAGTGTTAATAATTATTAATAAATATAGTTTAAAAGCCACCTTGTTACACCCATCTATCTCTTATAAGATTGGAAAGTAATTTTCAGATTATTGGGCAAGTGTCAGGGTTCAGTAGCCATGTAGGAAAAAAGGAAATTTGGACTGTTATGCCATTTGTTACTTTAAAATTGATTATAAAAGCTGGATGTGATGGTGTGCACCTATAGTCTTCAGCATTGGGACCCTGAGTCAGGTAAGATTACTTGACCTCAGGAGTTGTAAACAAGTGTAGACATCACAAGACCCTGTTTCCAAAAACAAAAAACAACAACAAAAAACCCACTTAGAATAATTTTTTTTTTTAAATTCTAAGAGTTGGACATTGAAAACAGAATCTAAATAAAGCAAGAGGAGCTGGACTTAGCAACATAGACCAGCAGTCACACAGACTAGCTTGGACTATAGTGTTCAGGGCAACTCTGGACTATTATTGAGACCTTGTCTCAAAATAAGAACTAGGAAAAATAAGTAAAAATAAGACTGGGGACACAGATCAGTGGTGAAGATTTTTTACAACTGTGTAAAGGTAGTAAGTTCAGTTCCTAGCATTTCCTATAGAATCTTAAAGTTAGAATCACGGTGTGTTGCAGACTTAACATGCCTTATGATGTGGTAGTAACCTGTCCCTATGTTCCCTGTTTTCCAGAACTCTTAACATTTCAAACTTCTCAAGCCCTCGCAGAGTGTGAGGAGGTCCCTGACAGAATAGCCAGATGATGGAAGTAGGATACATGAGGAAGTGGGGAGGCTATGCAGGTCTTTTCTGAGTAAAGGCAGCTTTCGGACTATCTAAGCAAACAGTTAAAATCATACCTTTTGTTTGTTTGTATTTGGTCAGCTTGAAACTACTCCATAAATAAATGTTCTTGGTAGATTGTTGCAGATAGGTTTCGTTAAAGTTCTTCCACTCCTGCAGAAATACATTAGAAAATAATGCTTCCTTTGTGGAAAGATTTGGCTTCCATGCCTCACTGAAGTTGGCCTTTTAACCTGAGCTGAGCTGCAGACAAGAACTCTGGTGGTAACATGACTCTTCTTCTTATGCAGGCAGCTATTTTCAACTTCATCCCAGGCTTTTCTCCAGAGTCAAAAAGTCCGCAGCTTTTTTCGGTCCATACCATCGGAGTCTCAGCACAGCCTCGGTAAGTGGCCTCGGTACTCTGGAAATCTGGGAAGTGTTTTTGTTTGGATTTGTGTGTGTGTGTTTTGTTTTTTTATGGGGTTTGTTAGTTGCTTGTTTTTCCTGTGTTTCCATGTCATCCTGTTGTTCAAACGTAAAGAATTTTAAAATTAAGAAATAGAGACATACAGTTAAGAAATACTTGGCCTCTTTACACTCCACCTTTAAAGATAATGATAAAGAAAGGATAATAGAACCAAGGAGACCTGTTGCCAGGAGAAATACGGCCTTTCAGGTCCTTGGCACAGCTAGTTTATAGAGCCAAGTGGTTAGCTGTGCCCAGGTAGTATGGGCTTCCTCCTGCCGTGCTGTCATGTGCTGACTCACAGTCCCTCAGCTGCGTGCATCTGTGTGTCCTCTGCACGGTCAGCATCTAAAGACCAGCTTTGCTGGACAGAGGATGCTGTCCTTTTTGTCCCTTCCCATCCTTTCTGTCTGCAGATAGGCTTTGTTTTGTTCATGGACTACTATCTACAAAACCCTGCTTTTACGTAGTCTTCTACGTTATCCCACGACTGTTCTGGGAATAAATTTTATTGTCAATCCTCTGATAAAAACTTAAAAGTTTGCTAAGAAATCCCTGTGTTTATTAAAGTCCTTGAGCTTCCCTTGGGCCCCTTAAGGTGTAGCTGCTTGAAAACTCAGCCCTTGTAGAGCCCCGTAGCTTACTCTTCTGCTGTCTTTGTGTCCATTGCTTTCCCTGACCCTAAAGATTGCACCTGCTCAGTACTAGACTGAACACCACCTTTAGGAAGGTCTCCCAAGTCTTGTTCCTGTGTGCTGTTCTGCTTTCCTGTTTCATTGTTCATTTCTCCTGTCTTGTGTCAGTATTCCACAAATTCTCTTCAGCTTGTCTTTTAACAAATATTTTGCCAATAATGCTAGTATGTCCTGTAGATAATTTCTACTCACGTTAAGCACAGCCAATATTTTGAGGAATTTGAATCTTTCCTTCTGTTTTCAGTTGTCATTTTTCTGTACCTAAAGGAAAAAGAAAATACACACCTTCTCAGTTTCAGGTGTGAGGAAAAAGAGATGAAAAATATAGTTGACTATTCAATGTGTGTTAATGTTTAAAGTTTAACTACTGGAGTGGCACATGTGGTCTCCATGTGCATGCCTTAAATGTTTGGAGCCTCGTTAGCAGGTACAATTCTAAGGCTAGTTGACTGAAATAAGATGCATAGCTCAGTAGCTCCATGACTGAATTCATGTCTGAATAGTAGCAGTGCTTGTTAAAGTCGTGGTTTTTCTAGAGCTTTGTAGACTTCTTAACAATCAACACTTTTCCCCAAGTCAAAGTGTGAGCATTTTTAATAGTATCTACCAGTAGCGCCTGGCTCATTTTTAAAAGGTGCTGAAACAAAATTAAACTTCTACCCCAGATTATCAGCCTGCTCAGAAAAGTTACCCACATGGGATGTATAATTGTACATAAGGCAGAGTCTCTTGAGGGTTTTGCAAGATTTTATATTTGCGAGCAATGCTAAGGAGCCTGGCAGGTTTTATCTGAAGAGTGAACATGTAAAAATACTGTTGAATGTACACATCTTGGGTTGTGGGGAAACTTGTCAGCAGTCTACATGTGTGAGTTGTTTTGCTGAAGAATAACAAATGTCACAGTTCATTTGCACACTTAAAAACTCTCTTGTTCCCCTGCAGCAGAGAACACTGTCCCATATGCTTGACAGATAACTAACTCTTGAGCAAACAGTAAACTCTTTTTTATTTTTTTGAGACAAAGTTTCTCAAACAGTACTGGCTGTCCTGGAACTCACTCTGTAGACCAGGCTGGCCTTGAACTCACAGAGATCCGCCTGCCTCTGCCTCCCGAGTGCTGGGATTAAAGGCGTGCACCACCACATCCGGCCCAGTGTTACACTCTTAAGTGGCTTCAGACTTCCTTCTCTAGAATCCACTGCTGTCAGAATGTGTTCAGTGGGTCAGTGCTGATCCACACTCACAGCTTTGTAACAACAGAAATTTGGATGATTATAGCAGCTCAGTACTGCCACAGGGTTGTTACAGGGTTGTAAAAAGTCACAGTGTACAACAAACTGGAAAAATTTAAAAGCTTAGAAAATAGATAGTAGAGAAACACTCCCCATGTGTTCATTTGGTGAATAAGCATGTTGGGATTGACAGGTGTGGGTGACTTGCTCCAGCCAGGTGATTCCTGACAAAGTATCTGGCTCTAGGACTTCACAGGATAGTCCTGGGCATTCTTGAAGGGTCCTTCCTTAAAGAAAAGTTCTTTCAGTAGTAAAGTAACTCTTTCCTCTCCTCTCCTTGGGGCAGAGGGATAATCATTATACCTAATTTCTTTATCTCACTATTATAATTTTCCCAGAGTTAGTAGTATTGAATTATTTCCTGCAGATAACTTACAGTCCTCTCTGAAGACTTCTAAGATATTAGAACACTTAAAAGAAGACAGCTCAGAAGCTTCAAGTCAAGAAGAAGGTAATTGTAGACTCACTAGACTAAGTCTGCATACATGACACAGGGTCAGAACAGGGAAGAGAGCCCAGGTACAGACACTGGTGTTGGGGCATGTCAGAGATGGCGTTACAGAACAGCAACGGGCAGAGAGGAGGTTGCTCACTCTTTGCAATTGGTGCAACTGGATTTCTATATGAAGTGCATATTAATCAAATCCTACCACATGTCATGCATTTCAAGCTTTCAACATAATAACTATTTGTAAAGTTTAAAGCTTTGTGTGTAAACCTGGGGAGAGAAGGCTTTGTTGACTAAGGCATATCATGACCGTACATTTGACTAAACAAGAACTTAATACAGGACCAATGAGCCCAGATACTTAGAAGACAGTCCTCAGAGGAGATACTAGAAGGGTGTTGACAGGAAGAAGACTAATTGCTCTCAATAGAAGGATCCTTCTACAGTGAACCAACCAACCAGTGAAATCATCATCATGTGATGATAGGAATTAGTGAAAAATTCATTCCAACAGATATGTGAGTAAAAGACATAGATAGGAAATTTATGAATGAAGAAACCCTCAAGCTAATAAGCACACACCCTCACAGGTAACTAAAAAATTGAAGGACAGCACAGTGAGACACCATTGGACATTCATCAGACCAGTGTACCATTTTCATGTCTGGTGCCAAGCACGGTAGCAGTGGAAGCTCAGACATTATGGAGAGGATGTAAATTGGCACACGTGTGTGCACAGACCCCCTTTGGCATAATGCAGTAAAGCTGGAGACCGTGGCTGCTGCATACTGAATCAGCAGCAGAGAAACTTGCCCATGTGCTGACTGCAGCATGGTTTGTAGTGATAACTACCAGGGAGTTTCCTGAATGTTTCAATTAAACAGTGACATGTCTGCTGGGCAGCAGTTACCATGAAAGTATTTGTAGCATATTCAACATGCCACAGCCCCAAATGAGTTTATGAATGTACTCACATGCGCAAGTAGCTAAATAATAGTTAACCTCTGCAGGGGGAGGATTGGAGTGAAGGGTGACCTGAGCAGTACCTCATATGTTATTTCTCGTTTTAAGTAACTAGTAAGTAACTAGAGACTGATCTTGTACATGGGTGTATGTGTTTCTCACAGACATTCAAAATTATTAAAACTTTTTTTAATGGAAATAGTTTTGCCTGAAGTAAATACAGTTTGAAGTAACATACTTGCATTAAGTTTGCATGATTTTGAGTAAGGTTGGTGTGCACATTTGTGCTAATTCTGTAGAGTATTATGTAACTGAAGATATTTTCCATTATCTTGTGTGTGGTGGTGCACACCTGTAATCCTGGCACCCAGGAGGCTGAGGCAGGAGTTGGAATTTGAGGTCAGCCTGGACTACATAGTAGACCCTGTCTCACAGAAACAATTGGAAGGGTTGCAGTGCTTGGCGGGGACCACCACTGGTCAGCGGCATCAGTTAATACAGTCATCCTTTTGGTGTTTTGCTACAGGACATAGTGTCATAAATTAATTCTGCTTTTATTCTCTACCCTAGATGTATTACAGCACACCGTAATCCACAGGAAACATGCTGGGAGAGGTCCTGCTGTGAAGTAGGTATCTAACTTCTAAAGTGTGAATGCCTTTGTACACCTTAAAGTCAGATAACATTCAGTTAAGCTTCTGATCCTTTGATTGTCTGTGATTCTACCATTTGCTTTGTTTCTTTCAGTTGTCTTGCCTGCTGTTCCTTTTGTCCCTTTCCTTGCTGCCTGTTGGGGAAGCTCTTGTGGCAGCCTTCATAGTTACACACAGTATTTTGTTCTTCTGGTGGTTACCCCAAAACTTGTGGTGTAACTTTCATCTCCTAAAGTCTAATAGAAATCTGTGCTTGCAAGTATTCCTCAAATAATCTGGGGGACTTATATCACTGTAACTTCATTTTTTATTTGAGGTATAAATCATAATCATCCTGCATTTTCATTCTCTTCATAATTTTAAGATTAGTGACGCCCTTTTCCGGTGTTCATTTAGGTCCCTTTTTGCTCCTTCTTGTAGTATGCAGCTTTTATTTTGTTTTATACACTCTATATTTTATTTTATTTAAACCTCTACCTCCCTTTCAACTCTTACTCCTTCCAACCCTGTAACAGTAAATTTTTATTTATCACACATGTTTATCAAAAATTAACAATTACCTAACAATTGTCTATAATATTCCTAAATCCTAAACCCAAAATCTAACACCTAAAACTTCTTAGTATCTATAATACAAACATTTAACATTAACCTAAGGTTTCTCAAAAGGATATTTTTCTCTGAGTGTGGGTCCTGATGGATGGATGGTCTTCATACAATTTTTCAGTTTTAAAGTCTCTTAAAGTCTCTGAATTTCGTTCGCCCCCTTGTGGTCTTAAGACCAATTAACATATGAAAGTTTCCCAGGCGGCTCACCAGTTCAGATGAGCACTCCCGGAATCTCAGGGAGAATCTGTCCCGGGTCAACATCAGAGGGTGAAAACTTTCTGATGAGATTGTGGTGCGTGTTCTTTCGCTGGTCGGTAGAGGAAAACCTTGAGTGAATCAGGAACAGGAGAGAGAGCCCGTGCAGCATTCACATAGATCCTGCCTTATATATCTTCAGCTGCTGGCAGAAGCTTTTCTGTACTTTTAAAGTTAGTTCTGGGGGCTCAGTCTTTTTCAAAAAAAAGCTTTTTGCAGAGGGGAGAATTCACAGGCAGTCTGCAGATGTGGACAGGTGCCTCAGGGCATGTCATTCAGATGCTTTTTGCAGAGAGCTGCAGTATGACAGCAGACCTCCCACCTCTGGAGGTTGGGCACCCCAGGGGGCATGTCCTGCCCACAACCCCAAGATCAAAGAGGTCCTGGTCCTTGGTGAGTTCCCAAGGACATGTCACTTCAGATGAAGTCTTTTGTCTTAAAAGTCCAGCCTTATTCCAAGTTCCCTATGCTATATATGCTAACACTAAACTTCCCTAACAGTAAGTACGAGAAAAAGAAGGGGAAAGGGATGTAGGTCTCTTTGAGCTACTTCCTGCTGTGATTAGGGTTGTCGGGGTCTTTGGGGGCAATTCCAGTCTCACTCATCAGGATATCCAGCATTCTATCAAACCAGCAACAGTGCAGGGGAGCACCATCTTCCTTCTTCAGAGCTCCACTCCATCCCTCTCAGGGCTCTGGCATTTACTCCCCTCTCCAGAGTCCTCAGAGTTAAACTTTTTGCAGCTAGCTAAACCACACCCATGCTCAAACATGAGACAATTATAGTTAACAACTGTGGACAAACTGAAGCAGCCCCATATCCCACACCTGGGAGCAAAACAAAAACATTTACATAACTGGGTTTTTCTAAAAATCAAAGACTGTTATCACATTTTCCCTTTTTAGCTCAAAAAATGGCTTTTAAAAATACATATTTATAAACTACCAACTAAGAATTATATTTACAATGTTCAGTCTATTTGTATTTGGCAACCTTGGAAAAAACATTCCACTCTCTATACCTGTCTTGGTGAGTTAGAGTTCTGTACCTAAGTCATTTTCTATTCTTACCTGCACTTATCAACCTACAAACATCTTTTTAGACCTAAAACATTTCTTAAATTCTAAGTAACTAAGCTTAATTGTTTTGTTTTGAGAGAAGGTTTCTTGGTTTTTGGGTTTTTTGAGACAGCCTTTCTCTGTGTATCGATGGCTGTCGTGGACTTACTTTGTAAACCAGACTTGCCTTGAACTCACAGACATCCACCTGCCTCTGCCTCCTGAGTGCCGGGATTAAAGGCGTGCGCCACCACACCCAGCAAAGCTTAATTGTTAGCCTATAACTATTTAGTCTTTAACCTCATCAGAAACTTGAAGGAAATTAAATTATTACCTAAGAATATAGGAAGTGTAGATTTATTTATTTTTATGTATATGAATGCTCAGTCTGCATGCACATCTGCAGCTAAAAAAGGGCATCAGATCCCATTGTGGATGGTTGTGAGCAACCAGTGCTCTTAACTGCTAAGTCATCTCTCCAGCCCCTATAGGAAGTGTAGAGCAAGCAACTTCCAAAACTATAGTAATGACAGAGGCTGCTGGCTACCTGAATAGTCACCCAATATTTCTCTGTGTCAGTGGGGCATCCAGTCTTCAGCTGACAGGCCCAGAATATCTGACAGACTTTTCTGTGAAACAGGAATATTGAAGAACTGGTCTACCTTGCAGGCTTCTATTCTGATGTCAACACATCTTTATAGTAGATTGGTTGATCTGTTTCCACAGTTTGTTCTGTAACCCAGTGTCCCTCAGCTGCTGTTGTTCCTTTTTTTAGTTAACATTAAGAAAAATTAGAATTAAAGCACTATTTAGACTGTCTCTGGGGATTTTTATTCTTCCTTTTTGCTTAATTAGCATATCTTTTAAAGTACGGTTAGATCTTTCTACAATTGTTTGTTTGGAATTTGATTATACAGAGAACAAGTGGGACATTTTCTTAAAATTTCTTTGGCTTGTTGCCAAGTGATAGAAAATATTTTCTTTAAACCTTTACTGTTGATGTGGTGTTTTAGCTTCTAGCACAGTTCCTATTAGTAATTGGTCAATCTCCTCATTTCCTTGTGCCAATGAACTTGGCAAACCTGTATGAGACCAAATATGTGTAATATATAATGGATAGTTATATATTTTTGATTACCTGTTGCAGTTGCATAAATAACAGAGTTAATTCTGAATTATCAGGAACAAATTCAGTTTCTATATGCAAAACAACTCTGCATATTGAGAGTCAGTAACTACATTAAGAGATTCAGAAAAATCTAATAATACTGCAAGGATTGCATACATCTCTGATTTTTAAACTGAAATATATGGGCTTTGAATCATCTTGCTGATTTTGTCTGACTTAATAGCCTGCCATTCCTAACTTACTTGCATCAGTGTAGAATGTAGGTGCTTCGGGAATTGGTTTTCCCTTTACAGTACATGGTAGAATCCAATTAGTTCTTTTTACAAACTGTAAATATTTCCTTTTAGGATATTTGTTATTAATTTCTCTCAAGTAGTTACTCCAAGCTCTTGGCCAATATTCATTGATTACCTATAATGACATAATCTCAACATTAGTAAGAGGCACTACAATTTTAGCCAGGTCTGTTCCTGAAAATTATCTAGTCTTATTCTACCTTTTATGATTAATTCAGAAACCTTTTCTGTGCACATCTTCAATTTTTTACCTTGTTTATGTGTTAAGAAAATCCATTCCATAATACCATCTTCCCAGTACATAATGAGCCCAGTAGGAGAATTAATTGAAGGTAAAATAATCAAAATACAATTGAGTTTAGGATCAATTCAATTCACATATGTATCTCGCAGTCTACCAGAGTTAACTCACCTTCTGCTTCAGCTGTTAAACATCTTGGGCAGTTTATCTCCTTGTAAGGTTTGAAACAAATTACTTAATTCATGAGTAGTTAAGCCTACTGTAGGCCTCAGCCAATTAATATCTCCCATTAGTTTTTGAAAATCATTAAGAGTTTACAACTGGTCTCTATGGGTCTGTCCCTTTTGTTGTTGAATTTTTTTGTTGACTTATAGCCCAAATAGTTAATAGAGTCTCTCTGTATTTTTTTCAGGAACAATCTATAACTCCCAAAGTGGCAGAATTCCTTGTGTTTCCTTAAACATTTTCTCTACAGTATCTGTGTCAGACTCAGTCAACAAAATATCATCTATGTAATGATAAATAATAATAGATTGAGAAAATTGCCTACAAATTATTTCTAGCAGTTGTTGCACAAAATATTGACACAAAGTTGGACTATTCAACATTCCCTATGGAAGTACCTTCCAGTAATACCTCTTTACTCTGTATTACTGTTGTCAAAAACAGGTACTGAGAAAGCAAACCTTTACCTATCATTCTCTTGCAAAGGGATTGTGAAAAAACAACCTTTTAAATCAATTACTATTATTAGTCATGACTTGGATAATAAAGAAGGTAAAGGAATTCCATGCTGTACAGACCCATTGGTTGAATTACTCTATTCACGGATTCACCTACTTCTGCCTCCCAAGTGCTGGGATTAAAGGCATGCACTGTCATGCCTGGCTATTCACTGCTCTTAAATCTGTTATCATCCTCCATTTTTCTGATTTCTTTTTTTATAACAAACACGGGAATTCCATGGGCTCATGGGCTGGTAGATTCTATATGTTGAGCCTCCAGCTGCTCTTGTACCAGTTGTTAAAGTGCCTGCAATTTTTCCTTTGTCATGGGACACTGCTCAAGCTATACAGGTTTGTTTGATAGCCATTTTAGGGTAGGGCTGTTGGTATTTCAGCAGTGGCCCCCTTTATAAATTTGGAAACTAAATCCGTTTGATGTCCTGTGTTTGGACCATGGACGCAGCTTGTGATTGTTTTTGATGACACATATCAATACCTTCCCCAGGAGCATCTACCATTTCCCCCTTAATTACATCATGAGTTGTCTCTGGGATTGCAGGAATATTGAGTACCCCACTGCTATAAAAGATCCCTTCTCCATAAATTTATGAGTATGTCAGCCACATAGGTGTAGGGGTTGATAGATTAATATAAGTTAGATTTAGTGAATATCTAGGTTTCTGATACAGTCTCTTAATTAGGGGCATGAAGATCAACTTCGCTGTGAGCAATTAGCTTATCAGCTTATTAATGAAGTCAGGTGAAACGAGGGGAGTCTCTGGACTGAAAAACAAGGTTGAAGCCAGGTGAAACAAGGAAAGACTTTATGACCTGGCATTGTTTTCAGCTGCTAAGTGGGCAGAGCCCAAGTTAAGCTGAAGCAGATGGAATAAGGAACAATCCTATAAAAGGACAAGTGCATGAGCCCGAAAAAGAGTGGAAGGGCCACCCGATACTAGAGAGCTCCGAGAGTACTGCTGAAGAAAGTGCTGGTGAACTGAATGGCCAGATCTTCCTGAGGCAGAAGGAAGCTGGTGAGCAGATAAAGCCTCAGCAAGACAATAAAAGGCCAAGGACTAAACCCTGTGGCTCAGCTTTTGCCTAGAGTGGTTTGACCTGTCCGAACAGTGGCCTGAACGGAACTGTGGCCAGCTTTAAAGATTGAGGCAGAGTGGCAGAGTTGCTGATACGAAGGAAGTAAGTTGGCCTACAGATGCTGAGGTCTCCCAGGGAGAAGAAAGCCTCAAGCCTTATTTAAGGTGAGACTGCCATAGCCAATTTACCCTGACGAACCTGCGTCT
This sequence comes from Lophiomys imhausi, assembly GCA_907164525.1. NCBI lineage: Eukaryota > Metazoa > Chordata > Mammalia > Rodentia > Muridae > Lophiomys > Lophiomys imhausi. The sequence goes on from CAJQZJ010033173.1 coordinate 559,107, forward strand.
GAGATATTCCAGAATAAAGACTGCTAAGTGCATTAAAGGGACTACCCCCGAGACTGGTTTCCTGGCGACTGAGGACCTGCCCCAGAGACTGTATCCTTATGAAAATAGTTGTAATAGTTATCAATAGGTTTAGTGGTTAGGTCTTAGGGGCTATAGGAATTTATAGGGGTTGTAGGCATTCTTAGGGGTTGTAGGAATTTACAGGAATAATCGTAATTAAGTGTCTTTGTTATAAGTGAATATATTTATTAATAAATAAGTGTTTAATAATTAAAAAATACGGGTACAATAGGGTCTCAACCTCCCTGTTTACCCTTCTGGCCCCACACTTTTTATCCATCATACAATCTGTCTTATTTGAGATACCTCACCAGTTCCTATAAACTGTGTATGAACCTTCTGAGGTGGCCATTCTGTATTCCAGGACTTTGGGAAAAGGATAATCACACCAGCTCTTCTATCTACCAAACCTTCTATTTCAACACCACTCACCTGCAATTTTAATTTGAGTCTCTGATTTTAACCACTGTTTGCCAGAACACATGTTTTCCAGTATTCCCAAATCCCACTGTTCTTTCTACTGGAGCAGATTTGCCTTAATGTAGGGAAACAGTAACAACTGGGCAATTCTATCCCCTGCATTAATTTGCATCTATTTTTTTTAATCATATGCCATGATTTTAATTTCTTCCTTGCAATCCCAATCTATAATAACCTAGATGCACAATAAATCCTTGGGAAGTCAATCCACTTCTTCCCAAGATCATCCCAACTGTCCCTAAAGGGGAAGGACCAGAAACATCAGTGGTTAGTTTATAACATTCACCTCTTGGGCATAGTGTAATAGACTCATCTGTGGTCAGATCAAAAGCTGCCCTGCCTTCAGTAGCATTCAGAAATACTTAGTGGCAATTTCTCAACTTGCTTGTTACCTCATGGCTGAACAAAGGAAAACTGCTCATATTTTTTGCTATGGGACCCCAAGCTGATAGGCCTCTTTTGTTTTCTGAATCTAAGAGGTTATCTCATATGTCCCTGCCAGACATACACTCATTTGTCCGATGCCATCCTCTACAACAGAGTCTACAAATCTCAGGAACCTCACCTTTCTTTATGAGGGGAACCCACTGCTGCCAGAAACAACTTGCTCGCTTCTACCAGATTCCTCTAAATTTAAGGAACCTGCCATTTGAGATCTGGCTCGGAAAGTACTGCATTTCTCAGCACACTGGACATTTTGCTCTAAGGTCTTCAGCCTTACTGTTTCTTTGTAAATGGCCAAATTCACCACAGTTAAAGCACTGGGTGTCTTGATATTTGAGACCTCTAACTATGGCTTGTCCTATGACATCAGCCTGATGCTCCTGATGCCAACATCGACTTTGTCTCTTACCCATTCATCCAGTGGTGGTGGCTTTACCTTTAATGGTCAAGTTATTCTCTTACATTCGATATTCACATTCTCCAACACTAAAGTAAGTGTCAGCGCCTCTCTGGCATCAGGGTCTGACATGACTTTGTTTACAGTTGTAACCAATCTGTGTAAGAGGTCTGTGAGGCTTCTCCAGCACCTTGTGTTATTTTAGTAAATGAGTGGGCTTTTTCCCAGGCTCCTCAACCTTATCCCAAGCTCTTAAAGCTGCCAAGCAACACTGTTCTATAATGACATCATCATATCAAATTTGTTCTTGTAAGTCAGAATATTGCCCTTTCCCCCACAATTGTTCCTAACAATATTCTCCTTGCTCTATTTTGTTGTTCTATATTTATGGCTTCCTCCACCATGATAATCATTGTAACTGCTAAACAGCTCCTAGCACAGCTGTCACCAATCCCTTCCACTCTTGTGGAGTAATTCTGTTTTGGATAACCCAGTTACTTAATATTTGTTTAACGAAAGGGGAGTGCATTCCATAGTAAACAATAGAGTCTTTAAAAGGCCTTAGATCTATCATTTCTATTGGAAGCCATGTTATCTCATCACATTTATGATCAACACCTTTAGGCATGTGCTGCACAATTACTAGAAAAAAATTATATTGACTTCGTAATCCCAGGCAACTCCTCTGGAGGCACACTTGGCTCCAGTCTAACCATTTTGCTAAATTCTGTCCCTACTCTTCTCAGCCCTATGCCTCACGCAAGGGCTGCAGCAACCTGACACTGAAAGTTCGTGGAGCAGGTCAGGGAGCAATCTGCCTTCTAGCCCTGTCTGTTTCCTTCTTTGATCCTGCGGCAAGTTCCCGGTCTCAATCACCTGGCCTGAGTCTGATTACTCTCTCTCCAGCGCTTTTTGCTTTCTAAGCACTTCAACCTCTGTTTGCAAACTCTAGTTGCACAGCCATTTCTGCACTCCTTTTATCATTCATTTTTTGTTTCTCAGACTCCTCCATATCCACTTGCAACTTTTCAGATTGTTCACATTCTCCCAATCTTTTTTGAAACCCCATATAGGAGGAACAAGAAGAAAACATCGAAAATCCCCTCTGGGGACAAAGCTGGAGAGAACCCACCAGCAGCTACCATAAACCTTTTGCTGACATCCTAAAACACACTGTTCATTCCTTCACACCCTGCCGTTTCCTCCATGGCATTAGAAACCAAGTTTCTCATTATGCTAAGCTCCTCGACAGGGTGCCACCTGTAGTATGTGGCTTTTATTTTTATTTTATATGCTCTATATTTTATTTTGTAGTTTTTAAACCTCTACCTCCTTCCAACCCCCCAACACTAGGTAGAGAAAGAAGGTTAGAGGGGAAAGGGATGTCTCTTTGAGCTACTTCCTGCTGTCTCTTTGAGCTACTTCCTGCTGTGTAGGGTCGTCAGGTTCTTTGGGGGCAATTCCAGTCTCAGTTGTCAGGGTATCCAGTAGTCCAGCAAACACAGCAGCAGAATGAACCAGCAACAGTATGGGGGAGCACCAGCATCAGGGAGGGCAGCAACCTCTTGCTTCTTCAGAACACCAAACTCACTGCCTTCCCTCTCTGTCTCTGGCATTTATACCCCTCTCCAGAGTTCTCAGAATTAAACTTTCTGCAGCTGGCTAAACCACGTCCTTGCTCAAGAACAAGACAATTATAGTTAACAACTGTGGACACAGTGAAGCAGCCCCATATCCTGTACCTGGTATCAAAACAAAAACATTGACATAATTGGGTTTTTTTTTTTTTTAAGAAACAAAAACTCTTACTATATATACCTTGTTATCTGTAAGCATCCACCTATGACCCTTTTAAATGAAAACATTGTTTCCTGCAGTGTATATGTATATGGTAAATGCAGTAAGGTGTTGTGATTGTGTGTGTGCGTGCACTTTGTATTACTAGGTTTTGGACACAGGTGCTCACAAATGCTAGGCAAAGCCCTCTACCACTTAGCTACACTTAACCCTGAGTGCAGTTTAAGTTTTTATCTAGAGGAAAAAAGTATAGCTTGCTTTAGTTTTTAAAAGCTTTCTTTGCTTGATATGTGGTTCTAGGTTGACAGTTACTTTCTGTTAGCTCTTTGAAGCTATAATTGACTATACAACAGAAGTTGTATAGTTTCATCTGTTGTGTATAATCCCCTTGGTCTACCTCTGACGCCTCTGATGTCTCTGGCAGGTAACAGAAGATTATGTGTTTTCTAGTTCACCTAGCAGTAGTACTGCCCCCCTCACTCAAGTGCCAGAGACTTTCCGCTTTCTTAATCAGGGCCCTTGCTGATTCTTTTTGCACCTGCTTTCTGTCTTTGTAGATGAACTTGGAGTTTCTTTGCTTACAGCAGCCCTTGCTCCTCCTCTCTGAGATCCCCTCTCACTTTAGACTGCTCTTGCGGATGAAGCCATCATCCACAACTATTGAACCAATCTCTGCTGTTCTTTTGGTAGTTTTTCCTCCTGGTACTTTTGGATTTTGCTCAGTTGTCTATGATAGACTTTGTAGCATTGATTGTGCTTCTAAAATCTATAACTATATCTTTTGATTTTTAGAAAGTTCTGAGTTTATATCTTCAGATAGTTCTATTATTTCTGTTCTCGAGTCATCTTTGAGAGTCACTGTGTGTGTTCACACGTCCCACTTCTACATTTTTATGTTATGTCTTTTTCTTCAATATATTTTCTTCAAACCAAATTCTCATCAGTTCTTTTCCTCATTTGCACTTCCATTGAATTCTTACACTGGTTTTACAGTTGAAGGCTTTACTTTTGGTTCTTTCAGCGATTTTGCTGACTCCTTAGTCTTCTTGTATTCATTAATAGTGTTATACACCCAAAGTCTGTACACGGTAACTAGGTTTCCTTAGGACTGTTCCTGTTGTCCTTTCTTTTGAGGGGTTTCCAGTCACTTCATACTGGTCCTTCCTTCATGTGCCTACTCATGCAGTTCCTCACTTGGCAGTTCTTGCCTGACCCAGGCCGTGCAGCCTCTCTGTTGCGCTGACAGTAGAGCAGGGACACCCAAGTCACACAGACTCTAAATGGCAAATGGATACTTGCTGCTGCTCTGTTACCACAGTTACTAATGATAGCATGCACATTTCCTTACTTCTCAGAGTATACCTTTTTCCATACACCTATCACTAGACACTCCAAAGAAACAGAACCTCATAGGTTCGAGAAAAAGGTCCCTTCAGCTTCTTCATTGAGGTGGTAGAATAGGTTAAGTTCTGGGGACAGACTTCACACTGTCATACACTTTCCTTTTACAAGCAGTGTTGGTACGAGCTGTTCTCCATTGGATGGGCTTGCCATGCAGTATGCAGAACAAAATGGAATTGTGGATTGGAGGAGCCAAGGCTGTGCCGCCGTCCAGGAGACAGAACACTGCATGACCTCAGCTGACCAAGTATGTGGCAAGTTGTCTTTGGCGCCAGGTGGTTAAAGCATTGCCGCTCCGTGCATTTCCTAAGAACTGAATGCTGTGCGCACTGTGTCAGGGGCTCTATCCGGCAAGAGGACAGGAAACTTTATCCTTACACATGATTGAATTCTCCTGAGGTCTGAAAAGGTGTATCTAGATAACTGGTTGTTTGGGTAGGAATGATACAATTTAATAAGACATCTACAGTCTTTTTTCTAGTTTTAGCGGTTCATTAAATTGTTCCAATTTTTAAAATTAAAAAAAAAATTTGGTCTCAGAAGGATTATTCACCTGTCAGTCACTATCTTGATAGTTTTTCAAACTGACATTTCCTTATAAGTATTTAGGCAGGTTTACCAACATTCTTGCATGTAGTAAGCAAGTGTTTGCTTTCTTCTGAACTGCTGTGGTGGGAGGAGAATGCTGTGGTTCATTTAGTATAATACGCCACCACTTACTGAGGAAAACTCATGTGGCAAATGTGTCTTGTCTAGAAGATTGATTTGTGAACTTTACTGTGTTTGACCACTTCATAGAGCCAAGTGTGTATTTTATGGACTAGAGCTTATTTTGAAAAATTATAAGTTGTCCCTGTCATGATTAACGGTATCCTTTTTTAAAACCACCTGACTTCCTCCAGTCCAACGTCTATGTCCTCTCTTTTTGTTTTTGTTTGTTTTGGGTTGGTTTTTGTTGTTGTTGTTTTGTTTTGTTTTTTCGAGACAGGGTTTCTCTGTGTAACAGCCCTGGCGGTCCTGGGCTCACTTTGTAGACCAGGCTGGCCTCGAACTCGCAGAGATCCGCCTGCCTCTGCCTCCCGAGGGCTGGGATTAAAGGCGTGCGCCCTCCATGCTCACCTTCTATGCCCTTTCTTAGGTTTGACAAATAGGCCGTTTTTATTGAGCTGAACTTCAGATGAAGAACCATAACAAATGCAGCCACTAGATCACAGTCTGTTTTGCACAGTATTCTTGCTTGCTCACAGAGGTGACATTTCCAGAACTCAGCAGAGTACCTGAAAACATAAATGATACCAACTCTTGCATATGGTTTTTCCTATACATACATGCAAAGCTATGATAAACTTTATGAGTTGGGCCCAGTACAAAGTTAACAACAGTAACTGATGTAATAAAATAAGTTATGACAATATAGTATAGCAATTCAGGTGATTGTGCTCATATGCTTAGCTGCTCTCGGACAAGTAGTGAATATGGCCTGGATGTGTCGCAAGAGGGTGATTTTTCACCGTACTGCTCACAATAAAAATTTAAGACATAAGGGCATGTTTACTTCTGGAACTATCCGTAGTGTGTTTTTGACTGGTTAACTTTGGAAGGTTAAGGTGCAAATAAAGAGACCTTATACAGTCAGAAAAAAAAGAAAATTGAAATTCAGTTTAAGAGAACAATTTTCTCATGATTAATATTAACTATTTGTCATAGAATATGTGCATTTTAGTGCCTTCTGTGGGTAACTTCAAAAGTGGACTAGAAATCAAAATTTGTTAGTCTGTGATGGAGAATATGTCATTCCAGTGTTTTATATTAGACTAAGGTACCTGTAGCAATGTGTGGTATAGCTGAGGTCTATTTGTTTTTTATTTCTACTAGCACTCTGCTGAAAAACGGAGCTTATCTTCAGTAAATAAGAAGAAAGGGAAGCCACAAATAGAAAAGTAGGTTCAATTTAATGTTTCTAGTAATAAAAATTAGGAAAGACAAGATTGCAGTATTTGGCTATGGATGGATTTAGTTTATATATATAAATAGTATATTCCAGTAATTTTACTTTTCTTCATAGTTTTGGGATTAATGTTTGTAGTTGAAATTATCAACATGCAAGTGACAGAAGTAAAGCTGTTATCAAAGGATGTGTTTAATGTGGAGGGCAGAGCTCTCGGAAGCATGCTGAAAGGTGACACTAGGTTTCTCATTTTTAAATTGTTTTTAATTATATAAGTATCTGGAGAATTTTAGTACTACTGCATTTAATGTTTTTGATAAAGGACCTTACAAAAGTGTTGATAAAATATATATCTGTTTGGTTTAGGGAGAAAATTAAGAAAATGGAGAACAGATCAAACAGTAGAATAAATGGAATTAGACTCTCTGCTCCACAGCATGCCCACGGCAGTACTGTAAAAGGTAAGAAAGGTCTTTGCTACAGCACCTCTTAGATCTGTCAGTGTGATGATGTCAGCCTAGTGACCCGCGCTGTTGTGTCAGTCCCTTGCCTGCTGTGTACAGCAGTTACTAGTTAGACAGTCCTGAAGGTAAAATGGCCAGCCTCTACTGCAGGACTGTGGATCTGACATCACGGCAGTCTTGTCTGCAGACCACCCTCAGGGAAATCTGCACATACTCTTGTCAGAGTCAATTTTAGAATGTTACTGACATTTTTATAATTTGATGACTGTTCTTGTGGAGCTTTGTTAGACTAGGTTATTTAGTTTCCATTTATCTGCCATCGCTAAGGTAGAGACTTTAAGTCCTTCTGTGTTGAGAGTCAAGGTTCATATGAAAAGCCCTCTTCTAGTTCATCAGTTGTTTTTTTGTTTTATTTGCCTGCAGTAGTAACAGTAGAGATGGAAAAAAGAATAAAAGCCATAGACCTCAGAAAGATATTCTGTGTGCGCTCCTGACACTGACCACTATTCCAGAAATGATTTTTTTTTAATTTAAATCTTACTGTCCTGGTAGTGCGTTAATTTGTGATACATAGCAAGAATATATATATGTTGGTGTTTTATCTGCATATATGTCTGTGTGAGGGTGTTGGATCCTGGAGTTAGAGGCAGTTGTGAGCTGCTATGTGGGTACTGGGAATTGAACCCTGAGCCTTCTGGAAGAGCAGTCAGTGCTCTTAACTACTGAGCCATCTCTCCAGCCCCAAGAATGTATTTCTTAAATTAGATGTCATAGAATCTAAATAAAAAGTGTAGAAAGAAAAATGATTATATTTTCAATCTTAAATTATGCCAGTTTATTGTGTTAGCTAATCTCAAAAATTTACTTTTGTATTGCTGTGATAAAACACCATGACCAAGGCAACTTATAAAAGAAAAGTATTTAATTTGGAGCATACGGTTTCAGAGGCTGAGTCTGTGACTGTAACAGCAGGAAGCATAGCAACAGGCAGGGGCAAAGTGCTAGAGCAATAGCTGAGAGTTTACATCTTGATCCACAAGCACAAAGCAGACAGGGCTAACTTGGAGTGCTGTGGGCTTTTTGCAACTTCAAAGCCCACCTCCTCCAACAAGACCACACCTCTTATTCCTTCCCAAATAGTTCCACTAACTGAGTACCAAACATGCAGACATGTGAGCCTATGAAGGCCATTCTCATTCAGATGACTATGACAGGGAATGATGACCTGGAGAACCCGCTTTGCCTATATAAGGATGCAGTCCAGGAGTGAGTGGTAGCACTTTGATGTCTTACGTTCCAGATGGTGATGGCGGCTGATGGCTAACCAGAAATCACTCCTGCCAGAGCCTCATATCTTTGTTCCCCTCACTCATTTTCCATATTGCTTCCACATTTTCTTCAAAGAACATATTTAACTGGGTCACTCTCCGGTCCCACTGCCTCCTTTGTCTCACTCTGGAACTACTGCTCCCTGAAGGTTCTTGCAGTTGTGTTCATCTGTCTTAGTCTCAGATTTCAACCATCCGTGGGTTTACTTCTTCTCTTGTTTCTTAAGATGTGTGTCCTCTCTGAAGTTGTAGTGTTGTCATGCATGCTCCAGGAATAATACCAGCCTCACCACCTGATGGTAAAGTAAATGCATATAGCAACCTGTGAGCAGCACTTAGCTTCTGAGTGAAGAGATACCCAGTAATTTAGTTGTTGTTCCTTGAACTTCTAAATTAGAAGAAAATACACATTTTTAGGTTATTACAAGCTTTGTAACATCCCAAACTCCAATTCCCTTTTTCCTTTATCTCTTTAATTTTTATGTTTTATGATAATAATCAGGCTTTTTGAGCAAGCCAAACCTTATCCTGTGTTCGGGTTGTTTTTATTTTGTTTTTCTGGTGTATTGTGAACTGCCATGTGGGTTCTGGAATTTGAACCTAGGTCCTCAGTGCCCTTAACTGCTGAGCCACCTCTCCACCCCTGTATCATTTACTTTTAATTTTTAAATTTTTATTTTAAATTTTAACTTCCTTTTTGACAAATAGTACATTCATGTAGCTAAGAAATATGAAAGAGAAAAAAGTGAAGATATCTCATTGCTCCCATCTATGTTTGAAGCAGTCTGTGGTATTATTGGTCATCTCTGTAGGCAGTATGTTTTCTTTGAAAACTTTGATGTCTCAGGTAGGGGTGGTGGCACGCTCCTGAAGTCCCAGGGCTTTAGAGGCTAAAGCAGGAAGATTATCAATTCAATTCAAGGCCAGGCCAGACCACTCAGTAAAATCATATCTTCTTCTTTTTTTTTTTCTTTATCACTTTATAACTACTCTGAAGAGAGATGTGCATCACCACACAGAGACCACTAAGAACTTACTGCTTGGGGTCTCCTGGAGATGGGGTGGGAATTGCTTCCAGCCCTAGCAGAAAACATGTGCCCTGGGTTCAGGGAGAGGCTGTCTCAGAGGCACAGGTAGAGAGTGATAAGAGACACATGGCACCCTCTTCTGCTCTCTGTGCACATACACACAGACACAAACACACCCAAAAATTAATGATTAAACTTTAAAAAGAACTTATGTTCACCTTATGCTATCACTTCTTTTCCTTCTTTTCATGTTTCTGATTGCTACATCAAAAAGTTTAAAAGGAGATCAGAACCTCTTGTGCTTTAATATACTTAAGATTGCCTTTTTGTAAAATTTCTACCCTCCATATAAGCCCATTGCTACTTTCTTTATAGCTTTGTGAGTTTTTGTGCAGTTTTTCCTTGGCAACTTGGTGTTAACCAAAAGGAGCCAGCAATATGTACATTCTTTTTTTTTTTTAATATGTAGCCCAGGCTGGCCTCGAACTTGTGATCCTCCTGCCTCTGCCTCCTTCAGCAAATCCTACCGGCATGCGCCACCACAACCGGCAATATGTACATTCTTAAAGCCTGTATTTTTCATTATTCATTTACATTTAACATTTGCTTGATTATGGTAGGCTGGGTCATCATTAATAATCTTTGCACTGTTAGAAGTTTATTCCCTTCATAAAGCACTGGTTAAATCAACTAAATTGTGTATTCCACAAATACGTTTCCTCTGGTACATATTTTGCCAGAGTGATTAATAATCATTATCTCTTATTGGTCCACCATGTTGCCATGGAAATGACTTGTCCATACATCTTAAGAATTCCCTAGAGTTGCTTATATAGATTTATAAAGTAAAGATGTATTGGATGCTGACTATATAACAAAAGCTATGCTAACAGTTGGCTTACAGAAATGAATAGATGGGTGTGGGCTATGTCTGGGCTAGTGTATGAATGACTCATATAAGACCCATAACTATTCTGTCCTTTCCTAGTGTGCCACAGCAGCTGTAGCTAATGGATCCTTGTGTGTACTACAGTTTTTGTGTAAGAGTGGCCTATGGGTAGAAATTAAGGGGCTACCTAGTCTGCTCTGAGAAAAATGTTTTAAATACTCTGGCATGGCTAGTGGTTTTAACAAACAAGTATTATGATAGACCACCCACTCTTGGAGGATTTCTTTAGCACACCCTAGGGAGATAGACTCTGTCGACTTAAGAGGGCTCAGAGTGCTGATACTGGACTGACCCTACAAGAAACCAGTTCTGTTTTAGTAAAATAGACTTGTTCTTGTACACCTTTGCTTTAAATATGTATTTATCAGCTACTTGATAATAAATTTTAATATAGGTGAAAGACAAATTTAAGTGTTGTAGAAAAACAAATACTTTATAGCTATAACTAATTTCTAATGATTCCACGTGAAAACTAACATACCTATTTATGTAGAGTTGTTATTTTTAGATATGAATTTGGACATTGGATCTGGACATGACACATGTGGAGAAACATCTTCAGAGAGTTACAGTTCTCCGTCTAGTCCACGACACGATGGAAGAGAAAGTTTTGAAAGTGAAGAAGAACGGGACAGAGGTTTGCTTTTAGGGGAGGGATAGAAAAGAGGTGGGGGCGGATGAAAGTGTGTTTTCTCTTAAACCCGGAGTCATAGAAAACCCTGTACTGATTTAACATCTGCATAGAAGGTATTTAAATACCGTCGACTGTATATGAAACCAAACAGAAAGGAAAAGGAATCATAACAACATATCTCGCCTTGTGGATGAGACCAGAGTGAGCACGCAGCTCAGCCACTCAGCTCACATGGTGATGAGTTTTGAGGAGATAGTGTTTTGGGGGACTCCAGGCCTAACATGTGCTCTAGTGACTTATGTGTTACTGGTTTTCAAAGCTCTTGCCATTGAGATACCGTTACTGTACAGACTGGTAAGGATATGGGATTAGGGATTAGGGTAAGATAAGGTAAAAGGTCATGAGGGTCTCTGTTCTTAGGAGAGTCACTTGTTTTTCTTAACAATTCCTCTGATTGCTCTAGGCCTTTAGTTAATTTCCACCTTTCTAAGGAAGTTGATTTTGCCGTTTTCTGCTGTTGTCTTGCCTTGAGTGTGACAGTAAGGGGCCCTTGAAAAGCCTGTGCTTCATGAGAATGCTCTCCTTCAGATGTGCCAACTACATGGCTAGCATCATGGTGGTAAAGGTACCATGCTGATTGTGGGCTCAAACAATTTTTCTGTTAAAATTCTTACCCATGGTATTTCAGCTGAGGGTGATTTCAGCTCACAGGGTCCTCAGCTTCTGTGTCACTTATGGCATGTCTCAGGATATGACTATTCAAACAGTTGAAGTCAGTCTTTCCTTGTGGTCATTTCATAGTCACATCAGATGAAGCCTGCAGTGCTCAGTGCTGCTATTCGGAAGTCACACTGCACCTTTGCACAGTTTTCTCACAAAAGAATTGAAAATGACCTGTTGAAGCTATGTGACATGAAGAATCTTTATGCCTTAACTGAACACACTGACTTCAGTGTGTTGTAGTGTACATTGTACTTGTTCTGTGGGATGTCAGAACAAACAGTTCTGACCCTTGAGCAGATTTCACCCAAACCTCAGGTCTGTGGCTAACTCGTAGCATCCCCGTTGTGGTCTCAGATGTGTTGGTGATATATCCCTGTGTAGAGGATATGCCCTTTATTCATGTAGGCTAGGCTGCCCTGAAGAAGGGCTCATTACGATGTTCCCAGGCCGCACACTGGGATCAAGAGCTTTGACTATTTCCCAAGTTTTCAGTACACAAAAAGGCTTTTGGAAGTGGGTAGCTTTGTTGTTGTTCATTGTGATGACACTCTGAGACTTTATGCTTTCCAAAACCAGTACAAAAAACATCCTTCTATCTGATCCCTATAGTGCTCAAAATTATATGATTATCTGCTGTAACTTAAGATGTAAAGTTTTAATTCATATGGAAATGTAACGTGTTTTTTGTTTTTCTTTTTGGACTGGATTTTTATTCTTAACTCTGCACTGATGGATGGTACAGATCCAGTGCCCTGAAGGGGTTGCTAATTGAGGGATATTCTCTTTATAAGGTTTAGGAATAAGTAGTGTAATGATTTATCATTTAGGGGGCATATTTGCTATAACCATTCACTCATTAATTCAAGCTTTTCTCTAATAAATTGAGACAGTTCAGTTAATAACAGTAGATATTCTGTATTATTAAGTGGGCTGTATTTAGCCTTTCTATAGGAAGGTTAATTGGCTTTTCATGCTCTTATTTTAAGAATGCTTACCATTTTCAGCTGCATATAAACAGTCTTGCCTTATGAATACAAACACTCTAAGTGCCTCATATAATCCAGCTAAGTTATGAACAGAAAGATTTTTACAGTAGGCACTACATCTAACTGAATGAACTGGGTAGACTTCAGTGCAGCATTTTCCATGTTTAAACACTGTGTCAGGTAGAGTACCTCAGCTCCTCTCTGCCCTGACTGGAAGCTGGGGTGACGTCTGTGTATACCGTGGTGTGGTACACGAGTAAACCTAAGTGCGGAGCAACTTTGTGATTGTGGAGAAGTGGCAGTGCTCTCTTTTTTTCGTCATGTGTTCCAACAGTGTATTCATTATAAGACGAATACAAGTAGCTATAAATTCCCCCAGTTGAATATATACTGATACAAATACTAATTCCATTTCCCACCTTAAATATTTGAGTTAAATATTGTCCTAATCAAACTCCTTAAATTGAGTAAATTTATGAAGTAAATTTAAAATCAGATTTGATGACACAGAATTAAGAAGATTACCTAAAATTGATTGTTTATCTCAGTAATAAGGTAGTAGTGCCATACATACTTCTTGAGTTTCATATTCCAGCAACCTTTAATGTTTTGCTTGTAGCTCCATGCTTTAGAGATAAAGTATACTGAAAGCAAAAGATGAAAAGAAGTCAGCTTGGGCAGTTGGAAAATGTGGGACAGAGGGACAAATTCCAGACTTGAGAATTAATTTTCTATGTACCTAAATTTTAGTTCTAACAGGAAAAATAGAAATTGAGCCTGGGTTAATCTGTATTTGCATGTTTTCTGTAGACACAGACAGCAATTCTGAAGATTCTGGGAATCCATCATCAGCCAGGTTTATAGGTTATGGCTCTGTCAACCAGACTGTCACTGTCAAACCACCTGTTCAGATTGTCTCACTGGGAAATGAGAACGGAAACCTTTTAGAAGCTCCATTGACCTCACACAAGTATCCACATATTCCCTTTATGCCAGCTCTACACTGTGTCATGCACAATGGTGCCCAGAAGTCGGAAGTTCTCATTCCTTCACCCAAATCTGCAGATGGCAAAGCAATAGGGATGCTTGTCCCTAATCCTGTGGCTGTTTCTACAGTGATGGAGTCCACAAATTCAAGCCCTGTTGGAATCCTAGGCCCAACAGCTGCTGGAGAATCAGAGAAACACCTTGAATTGTTGGCTTCCCCTTTACCCATTCCATCAACTTTCCTTCCACACAGTAGTACTCCTGCTTTGCAGCTGACATTGCAGAGGCTAAAATTACCACCACCACCACCACCACAGGGATCTTCTGAGAGTTGCACAGTTAATATTCCACAACAGCCAACCGGAAGTCTGAACATCGCATCACCAAACACTGCCTTTATTCCTGTCCATAACCCAGGTAGTTTCCCTGGCTCTCCTGTGGCTTCCACGGATCCCATCACAAAATCTGCATCCCAAGTGGTGGGACTAAATCAAATGGTGCCTCAGATTGAGGGAAGCACAGGGACTGTCCCACAGCCGACCAGTGTGAAGGTAGTTCTTCCAGCAGCACAGCCACCAGCTTCCTACACCTTTCCAGGCTCACCCCTTGCTGCCAGTGTGCTCAGCACAGCCACTTCTGCCCAGCCAGCAAGTACAGGCATCAGTCAAGCGCAGTCCACTGTTCCTCCTGCTGTTCCTACCCACACCCCAGGCCCCGCCCCAAGCCCCAGTCCTGCTTTGACACACAGTACTGCACAGAGTGACAGCACATCTTACATCAGTGCTGTGGGGAACACGAACGCTAATGGGACCATAGTGCCACCACAGCAGATGGGTGCCTGTGGTTCTTGTGGGCGAAGGTGCAGCTGTGGGACTAATGGAAACCTTCAGCCAAATAGTTACTATTATCCCAGTCCAATGCCTGGACCAGTGTACAGAGTCCCGTCTTTCTTCACTCTGCCATCCATTTGCAATGGCAGCTACCTCAACCAAGCACATCAGAGCAATGGAAACCAACTTCCCTTTTTTCTGCCTCAGACTCCATATGCAAATGGACTGGTACATGACCCAATCATGGGGAGCCAAGCCAACTATGGCATGCAACAGATGGCAGGATTTGGGAGATTGTATCCCATATATCCAGCACCTAATGTAGTTGCCAACACCAGTGGTTCTGGGCCCAAGAAGAATGGGAATGTCTCATGTTACAATTGTGGTGTAAGCGGACACTATGCACAAGACTGTAAGCAGTCGTCTATGGAGGCCAGTCAACAAGGTAATCACACTAACTCCCAGAGGACTTGTTTTTGAGTTCCCCGTTTCTTCTTGATTATGTGATTCTGTCTTAGCAGAAAGATCCGTTTGTGTGTTTGTTTACAGAGGTTGTATTTTCACTGACAAATGAAAATGCAGCCAGAGAAACCCAGTATAGACCCAGGTCACGGAGCATGAGGAAGGCCTGAGGAAGGTTAGTTTGTCACTAAGGAGTGAGCACCAGGGGCACTTCTCAAGGCTCGAGGGATACCATGGAAACCTAGATTCTGTAATGTTAAGTCCCTTGCTTGCAGCACTGTATTTTAAGAGTTACAGTCCTCTTTCTTGGAGGAAGCAAAGTTTTTAAATGCTGAAAACTAGGATGTAAGCTAGTTATGTGGAATACAAGGTTTTAGACTGGTTAGAATCTGTAACCAGCTGGCTCACACATGTGCCCATGTGGCCCTTTCATTCATTACACATAGTTTTTACAGGAACAAAGTTATTTGAACACCAGTTTGGGAGTTAAGAACCAGGAGTGAGTTTGAACAGTGCTAATACCAGAAAGAAGATGCACTTTAAGTAAGTGTGGGTGAGGGCCAGACTCGGCTCTGCCCGCTCTCTCTCACACTTGGCCTATATCATTGTGCCAGATCTTACCCAGAAAAGGTCCTGAATCAAGAGGACGATGCAGTTAGGCAGCTGTAGGTTATGTTTAAAGCACAAGCTTCCATTGCTTTTGGGAGAGTGACTTCCTTGCCATTTTGGACTGGAGTTAGTGCTGAGGAAGGGCCTTTGAAAGCATGCCCATTGCAGTCTTGTGTAGTGGTTTATGATGCGTGTCGTCGTAAGCGGTGACTTAGCCGTTCTGTCTTTCCTGTTTTAGGCACTTACAGACTGAGATACGCACCTCCCCTCCCCCCTTCTAATGATACGTTGGATTCTGCAGACTGAACTGAGTAAAGCTTTGCCTACTTAATGCACTCAAGTGTGGGGAGTCATGGGGTGTGGAGGGGAGGAAGGAAAGGTATTTCGTTTCTTTGTCTGTACATTTCCTAAATTTCTATGCAGTTGGGAGTTTTCATTTCTCTTTTACCTATGTTCAAAATAAGAAAGAATGTGATGCTCCTGAGCCTCTGGTCTCCTGGTTCAACAGCAGGCTTACATGTATGATACGTGTAACTCAACCTTCAGACAAACTCTCGAACGGAAAACATGGATGTGTGCTTTTTTACACTGAATACTTGCTGTGTGCAATGTTTACTGAATCTTTAAACTGTGTATTTGACCTTATTTGTTTTCACAACACTGGTAATAGTCTTATGGTTTTGAAAAAAAAGCAGCTTTGCTTTTTCCTGGCTTTCTCACTTTCACCCAAAACTACACTTTTCAAGCCAGCCACCCTCTTTCCCTGGCCTTCGGCGGGAGTGCTCAGTAGTGTCCTTGTCGCACTTCTATAACCTGCTCTGTATGAACCAAGGCAACATGTTTCACCGTAAATTTTAGAAGTCAGATTCTCAAGAAGTACGTATATATGTCATCGAAGCACCACGTAAATACATATATGCAGCACTTGTCCAAATAACATGAAAACAAGTGGGAGAGAGGAAGTCAGGCCTCGGGAAGTCAAAAATGTGAAATGGACAAACAGGCTTTCCCTGAGAAAAAACAACTTTTCTTTGTACCACGCTTTTGTAGCCTGTTGCTTCAGAGAGACACAAAGTGAACATACTGGTGTGAATGTTGTTCTCTGGATGCTTGTGTCCGTGGTGACAGTCCACGGCCAGTTCTACTTGTTGTCTACCACCTGACCTGATGAGACTGCACAGTGAAGATGTCCTCTTTGCTGCGCCAGCTGTTGGTGTCACATTGTGTTTACAGGGAGTGTGGTCTCTTGCATCTGAACAGAGGCTGTGGGTTTCCACAGAAGTCAGGTCTGCCGCTCCCTGGGCTGCGTCTCATAGGAAAGTCACTTGTGTAGCCGTTCGCCACTATGCTTGATGACAATGTGAAGGGCTGAACTCTGCGTGTGCTGAGGTGGTATTAATCATGTCACTAAGTTTAATGCTGCTGGGATATTTTTGTTTGTTTGTTTTGTTTTGTTTTTAATTTTTTAAAAGCCAATCTATGTACTAAATTGCTTCCAGGTAATTTTTGATTTCCTTAAGTGCACTGAGGTTATCTGGGAGCTGGATGTATCTTCAGTGACTGCTGCATTCAACAGCAATGAACTAGTACCACTATATGTTGTAATCTAAGGGGTAGGAGGGTTTCCCATCCCTCGGTTCAGAGTAGATGTGACTGACTTTTGTTGTGGGGAATATAGTTAGTGTGCGGCAGAGGCACTGAAATGTTTGCTCTGGGTTCCGAAACCTGACATTGTGAGACAAAGAAAAAACTTGAAGAAAAAAGTAGTAGTTCAACACTTCAAAAGTAGCATTTATATTTATCGCACCGATGCACATTCTGAAACCTTCAGGGGAGGGGCTGTGGGGAGAGAAGTGGGGAGTGTGGCGGGGTAGATGACAGCTTTAATTTAGAAAGAAGTTCAAGTAAAGGAAATTATTTTGATTAAATATATTTTATTTGACCTGGATATTTTTGGACCACATTATTAGATTGTTAGGCTGCAGTTGGTTGTTCAGGGGAGAGTATTGATGACCCTTGTTCAGGTGCATTGTGTACTTGCCAGATGTACTTTATGGAGCTTATTTTATGATTTCAAATACTGTACTGTACATAGGAGGTATGTTACCTTCTCCTTATTTGTATGTTTACCATATACTTTGATATTTGAAATGTTATGTACTGGAAAGGCCACTTATATTTCTAGAACAGATTGGATTTTATGCAACCTTTTTCCTTGAATTAACAGCAATAAAAAAAATGAAAAACAGCCTAACAATTGTGCCTTATTGCAAGTTTCATAAACTTGAAAGTGGGTTTTCATGGTAATTTTTTCTTTTTAAAGAGTCATTTCCTTTCCCTCTTCACATGGGTAGTGCCTCCCAACGTGATTTACCGCCTGGACGTTCTAAAGTCTTTCCCTGGTGTGGGTCACCTGTGACCTTTCAGCCTTGAGAGGAAGGGAAGACAGTGTATGCCAAGGCCATCTTGTCCTTAGAAACTAGACTTCTGGTTTGAGGAAACCCCCCCCCATACCAACAGCACAAGGGACCTAGTTTATCCAGCTTGTTTTCTGTTCGCTGTGCAGGGCACATAACTCATGGTTCAGTATTGAGTTCTGTTCTTCTATAATCCAGTCTCAAGTGAAAGTTTTTAAGCTGTCAGCCATTTCTAAGACATTGGGGGCCAGTGTGCCTGTTGTGCTGTCAGACTCTTTCCGAAGTGCTTCCACCTGGGCAGGACACTGAAGAGCAGAGCCTTCCAGGCCACCACAGGCACCAGCTTTCCCCTTCAGCCTGTCATTTGTGCACATCACAGACGTGAACTTGACACTGACCAGCGCATCCCACTGTCATCACCTGCGCTCTTACCGATCCCACCCTTCTTACCCCACCAGTTACTAGTTTTTGTTTGCTCACCTGTTCACTGCAGAAGGACTCTTCTTACACCTAGCTCTCCAGGGCTCATCGTCGTCTGTTCATCTGGTTAGTGCCCCTGACACTCATTCTCACACATTTAGATATTCTCTAAGGATGAGTATCAATAAATTAATCCATTGTTCTGAAAGTGGACATCTAGGGGGGGTGGCTTCTCTCTTTTCAACTTACAATGAGGGATGCCAGAAACATTTTATGCTGTCCTGGTTTGAGTGTAAAGAGCATGTTAGGGCATCTAACCAGGTGTGTGTTTTCCTTGTAAGATGCAGATAATTCGGCTTTGCAGGATTCACCCTTCCTCTTTCCAAGTGATACACACATCCTGCAGTGCACTAGGGGCCCCTGAAATGCTGTCACAGAAGAACAGAATGTGACTGCAGAGAGGTTTTGTAGGCCTTTGGGAGGGGCGAGCTGACATCAGGCTACTGAATGCTGGTTTGTACTCACTGCGTAGGGAACAGGAAGCTTATGGCAGTGGTGTATGGTCAAGAAGGAAGGTGACCAATATTAATGGTAAAGGGTATGTTTTAAAAGAGGCTCAGTGTGCAAACAGTAAAAATGGGATCAAAATGGGAGTGGATTGGAAAATAGGAAGTTACCAGGTTTCAAACAGGAAAAACGAGTTGCCTTTGGTGTCTGAGAAAACTTAAGTGGTTGAGGAAAGGAAGTCTGGAGTTCAGAAAGGGTATATGGACTATGTTGTGGGCCATGAAGAAGGTCCATTTGTCTAGAGTAAAATCCGACATAGGCAACCCAGCTTGGAGGAGGAGACAAGGAGAAGGCAGGTGTGAAGTTCAGATGTTTTCTTTTAAATGTAGAAGGATTATATGAAGGAAGACAAAGCCCTTAATGATAACCCTGAGAGGGAGGCCAGGAGTGAAGGGGAGCTAGAAAACTGTTAGAGGAGTATGTGAAGTTGGCCTCGTGCTAACAAAATCTGCCTACCCTTGAAGAGTTTGTCGTCTTGGAAAACCCCCAATTAATGGTAGATATGAGCAGTTTAAAGATAGCCAAGGTGTACATCTAGGTTACTCCATAAAATAAGTCCATTTAGTAGATAAATTCAACATTTCATTTATTTTTTTATGTAAACACTAAAAATCTTTTTGTCTGAAAAAAAATTACAGCTTTAAAGATTGCAAGTTTTTAATAGCATCTGTTAATTATGAGCTGCATCCACTCATGCTTGGGAGACATCTTTATTCAGTTCTATGTACTGATGGAAGCATTCTAAGGCTGAGGCAATGAAGCCACAGATGCAATCTGTGATAACATATATCCAACCCCATAACCTTTTGTAATTTCTTCTTAAAATAACCCCAGATCATGTGCACACACAACACACACCCGTTCATATTCTGAAGAGTTTTTTGAGACTGGAGATGAGGGGTAAAATGGCCTCTCTGACTTGAAATGTGGCCTTGCAGGACTGGGGGCAAGGACATCTACAATGAGAAGGACCGTGTGGTCCCAGCAGGTGTAACCAGGGGACCCTGAGTGTTTGAAGAGCTGCACTACTGACTTTAATATGAGCTTGAATAGGCCATGCCAGGCAGTCCATCCTTTCTGGGCTACCCCCACTACTACCCATATACATATATGCAAGATATATACACTTCTATATCTTGGCTTCCTTTAACACCAGTAATTTTTGTTATTGTTTATAAACCACAGTTACTATTGCCTGTTTATGTAAAAGTTTTTTTGCCAAATCAGAGGTAAATATGTATAATTTCCAAATGCCACCCTATTGAAAAAAATCACCTAGTGATGGGGTGGGTCTGAGGGAAGCAGGGATGAGGGCATGCTAGGGGTGCATGGAAGCACCAGCGTATTGAACTCTTCTGTGAAGTACCAGTCACACCTGGGTTCCAAAGACTCTTCCTTCCCTCAAAGTCACAAGCCCAATTACTGGCCTTTGTCTGCAGACGCTCCTTATCCTCAAATCCTGTTTCAGTGTTTGAAGTGTGCATTGGGAGAGGAGGTGGGGAAGGGTGTAGGGAGATTGAGGTGGGCTGGAATGAGGTGCTTCCTCCTTGTTTTTCTTTTTCCTCCTGGAGCTCCAAACATTCCACTGTGAAAGAGGGTCCTGGAAATCTCTCACCAGAAAAAAATTGCTCAGAGGAAAGCAGTGCCACCTGGTGGGGGACAAAAACCGTGCAAGCAAGCATGTCATTTCCTACTGAACTAATTTAGAAAAAAAATTGAATGTAATAGAAAACATTTGCTTTTTAGCCTGTCCCCAAAGCCTAAATGAATGCTGGCATCTGGCTGCAAAGCGACCCAACCCTCGAGCAGGCACCTCTCTCAATTGTGTGTGTTTGTGTTAAGGCAGTACAGGCAATGCTGCGTCCCTCTCCAGTGTTCACTTGTTGCTCACTCGGAAAAGAAAAGCCATAAATCTTTGTGCAGGAAACTTCCTGTAAGAGGGCTGGGCCGGGCGGTGGACAGACCTGCCACATAGGTCAGGTCCTACTCAAGCCCAGTGTCCATCTGGTCTTTTATGCTGAAGGAGTGGACAACATGGGCTGGGGAAATGTGTCCACAAAGAAGGAATCTTAGGGCTTGTCACAGCCAAGCTGTAAGTTTCTGCCGTAAATTGCCACAAAGGCAAGGCTCACCCATGGTGAAGGTTTTAGGTGTGCACAGATCTCTAACAGGAGACTGCTTAACTTTACAGAGGTTTCGATTATCCTGTGCATCTTAAGCATTATGTGAATATTCCATTAAGACTTAAACTGCAAAAGTGAGGTCAGCTGTGATGACACACTTGCAGACCAAGTCAGGAGGCAGGTGCAGGAGGATCAGGTTCCAGATCAGTCTGGTCTGCATAGTGGGTCTCAGGCCAGCCAGGGCTACATAACAAGACCCTGCTTCAAAGAAGCAAAATATTTAAAAGTGAAGTAGTCCTGCCCCTAGTGTCATTGGAGATGTGACTGCTATGTCACATATGCATGGGTAGATGGCAGAGAGGAGAGAGGCTATATATACATTCAGTGTTCAGACCTATGAACATCTGAATGAATAGTAGCCTAACATTCGGGGGGGGGAAGAAAAGAAAAAAACAAGCTGGATACCAACACCACTTTGGCTCCATGGGGTAGCCTCTGATGACTACCAGACCAGTACCAGGCAAGCACCAGGTGGGCTCCCAGGACAGGAAACAAGCCAGAAACTAGAGGAACTCTGCCTGGCCCTGAATGTGGGGTTTGTGGGTAAGCCAGTCCTGCCTTCTGTCTGCCAGATGGTGGTGGTGGCTAGGGAGAGATGCCCTCCCCTCCCTTTTGCCCTCACCACCATTGGCCGACAGGAGAACTGGCCCAGATGAGGTCATAAGAGCAGGAGAGTTGTGCTTGCCCCTTACATGCTGCATTACTCGGGAGAGCAGACCCTGCGCACCTTACCTGGGTAGCACACTACAACTGGTTCTGGATATGTGGGTTGTGGTTGAGCCAGCCCTGAGGGAGTGAGTGTGGGAGAGCAGCACTACCTTCTGTCTGCTATGTGGTGGTGTTGGTTAGGAAGAGATCGCCTCCTCTCCCTTTTGCCCTCACCACCATTGGCCGACAGGAGATCTGGCACAGAAGGGGTCACAAGAGCAGGAGAGCTGTCTCTGCCCCTCACATGCTGCAGCACTCAGAAGAGTAGGCCGTACACCATTCCATAGTAGATCTGGCCATGCAAGTAGGGGTTGCAGGTCCAGAACCAGGGCTTTGAGTTGGCCCACCCTAAGATCTACCTCATGGATGAACTACTGAAGTTCAAGAAGAGGTCATCTCCACAGCCCAGGACTGCAGGATCTCCATGACAAAGAACAGTTACAGCATATCCGAGAGTAGTTCCAGTGAGGGTCCAGTACTGACAGAGTAGCGGAGACTAGGGGCCTCGTACCAGACCAAGGAGTAATTATAATGAACGTTGGCAAGCAGAATGTGTGGACAAAGGGGAATGTTGTGGGAAATACTGAGATACACTGCAGCTTCCACAATGAGCTGTTATTTTTTTATGCTGGGACAGAATGCAAGGGTGGAGGGTGGGTCTGGGGGAAGGTGGGAGATGGGAGGGAACAGGGTACATGATGTGTAATTCACAAAATAAAAACTAAAAAAAAAAAAAAAAAGTGTAGTGGCACAAGTAGAAAGAACAAACAATCCAACCATCTGACGCCCAAATGGGGATGCAACCACCCTACCCTGTCCCCAAAAGCCTGCTGTATGACAAGGGTGCCACCAGGTGGCATACTGTTGTAACTACACTTATTTAATGCTGAGCCTTACTCATCGGATACAGATGCAAAGTCAGCTTGTGCTGGAGGCAGTGCTAGTCATGGCTTTGTTCTGGGTGCCCACCCATACCATATGTGACCCTGTCAGGGCGATTAACAGAATGACAGGTGGGAATGGCCACGCACACTTTGTAGACTAGTTGCAAGGAGTCAGCCTGGCAAAGCACTTTTTGATTTCCGACACATTGTAGGCGAGCAGCCTGCACTCCCAATACCTGAATTCTCAGGATGGATTAGGCTCTCAGTCGCACAATACTTTCAGGTAGGACCTGTGCTTCCATTTTATAGAAATGGAGTCACCAAGGGTAAGAATTTAGAGCTGTCAGGTGGCAAGCCCAGACAGTGAGGCATCAGGGGTGCTGTCCCATTCATCTTCTGTGTCCATGTCAAAGGTAAGTTACTGAGGCATAGACAGGTCTGCTGTGGGATCAGCCCATCGTAAGTACTACCGTCTGGTGCAGTCCTTTCTTCCTGGGCCTCTCGCTTTATTACACAGGGCCTGACGCTCATGGTCACCCCCATACCTGGCTTCTCCTCCCTTCTTCCAGTCCTGAGCATGGAGCACAGGGCCTCCTGCATGCTAGAGCAGCATGCTGCCGCTGAGCCACTCCCCACTAATCTTGAATGAATGCTCCATAGACGATCAGAAAGTGTGAGAACCTTCAGTGTTGTGAGACTGGATGCTTGACTTCGTTCAGTGATTTGTTGCGGTTTGTAATTTTTACTCCTATGCTTATTTTTGGTTCAGTGACTTTGCACCGGTTTGGAATGATTTGCACATGGATGTGAGAGTGGACAGATGCAGAGAGGAGGCTTTGAAGAGGAAGAACTGAGGAAACCCTGGCAATGGAAGGACAGCCGGCAGATGGCAGGACAGGCTGCATACTACACAAAGCCATCTTCCCTTGTCACTGTTTTTAGGTTTTGCTCTACTTGCAAGTGTAGTTTCCATGTGGGAGGAGAGCTGATAGCTAGAAGATTAGTGCTGACAGTGTGAGTCCTGTGCTTAGAGGGTTGACAACAATGTCAGAAAACCATGGTTCTGCCAGCCAAGGTGCTTTAACCTCTTTAAACAGGTGAAAAAGAAATGCTGATGGAGGTGGATTTAGTTTAAGACCAGACTGGGCTACACAGTGAGAGCCTGTCTACAAAAAGAATGTTGATGGTGCGTGAAATAATGGTTCAGTGCCCGTGATAAAGTCTGGTGGAGCAGACACTCATTTGTTTCCATTGCCTGCCTGCTTTCCACCTGTGACACTAAAGCTGAGTTGTTGTCACTTAGCACCCTTGGCCCTTCAAGCAAAAGCGGGTTTTGCTATTTCTTTGCAAAGAAAGCTGCTGAGCTGCGCATACACCCTACTAATTTTCTTTTGTGAAGTAAAGGTGTGTTTCCCATTGTCTTTAAACCCTGTTGTTCTGGTCTTCTTTAATCAGTGCTTGCACATACGTTTTCCATCTCTGAGCAGACACTGGCAGGGAGCCTCTGTCCAGTGATGGGCACAGTTAGCACTGCAGCAAATGGCCTAGGTTCTCCAGGACCTGAGGATAGGCACTGAATTGGGAAAGGCTCACAAAGGGCACGTTTTTAACTGGATCTGGAAGGAAAAAGGTAAATTTCCCTAGTGAAGAGTTTCAGAAGATGATCAAGAATGCTGGATTTCAAGATACCCTGGGAAGTGTTGGGTGGGGAGGACGAGAAGCTAGAAGGTCAGGTCTAGTTGCAGGCCCAAGGACACACTTTGAATCTAACTCTATGGTAAAGTGGCAGGAGGCCTCACAGCTTTGAAAGAAATGGGTTCCTTTGTTCTGTGATATTTGTGACACTTGAGTGACATCTGTTAGGGCTATTTCTCAAAGTGTGTTGTTTGGGCCTTCTGCAACACAACCACACACACACACACACACACACACACACACACACACACACACACAC